>PISW01002695.1:143244-248006 GCA_004023785.1 Mungos mungo
CGCGGGTCCCAGCGCCGGGCCGCGGCCACCCGCGGGCGGACCCCCTCGGACGCGCCGGCACCCCCTCCTCTCCTCCGTCGCCCCCCTGGCCTGCCCCCTCCCCGCCTCCGGGACCCCGAGCGCGCCCCAGCCCGCCCCCGCACCTCGCGGACCGCCAGCGGGGAGAGCGCGCCCTCCCTTCCCGCTCCGGGGGCCGATTTTTGGAGGAGAGGAAATTTCACTTTTTCACCGCCGCCGCCTACCCCGCCTCTCCCTTCGGCCCCCTCCCTTTCCTGAGAAGGGCCGACTTCTATCCCCCTGCGGTGCCGGTGTCCGGGGAGACGGTGTCGCCATGGTGTGCCTTGACCTTGGCAAAGGAGGGGAGGGATATTGCCCTCTGGCTTCAGCTACATTTGCGCTTCCCCGGTTTCCTTGGCACCCTGGACCTGGCCCTCGGTGATACCATTTGCCAGGTTTTCCTTGTCGGAGCCTGTCTTTCCCGCCTGGATGTAAGTTACCCAGGGGCTAACTCGTTAATAGTGTACCCCCAAAGCCTAGCCCAGAGCAGGTGCTTGGTAAATTCTTGGTGCCACGCAAGGCTCCCTAGGCAAGGATTAACTCAAACTCCCTCTTGAGGTAGGTCCCCCTCCTTCCGTAAATACCAGGCCCATATGTATGCCCCCCGCAGCCTGGCAACAGAGCGCACCCTCATAACACTTAAGGGAGACTCTGCCTATGGAATTAGATGAAGGGGAACAGACTTTACACCCACTGCCCCCGACTGCGCCACCCTCCTGAAGCTTGAGTTGATACCCACGGAAATGTATTGGGCATCAGCCTGCCAGGTATCATTCTAATCCCGTTAAAGGAATAATGACGTTCGCATTACCCTGCACATTTTATGGAAACCACAGTCTGACAAATTAAGACTTGCCCCAGGTCCCGCAGGACCAGGACTGAAGGGACACGTGGGTGACACCGGCTCTGCTCCTGAACCCTGGCCTGTAGCCCTTCTGGAGGGCAAATGTGCTTCCTTGCCAAGGAAGACCTTTCTAATCATTGGCCTTATCCACAAACTTAAAAAAAAAAAAAAAAGCATCAGAAATGGGCAGTCGCTCCCTGGATGTGACCGAACCAAGGCCAGGTGATCTCTGGTCAGAGCTGTGGAGGCGACAGTTCGTTTCTGGAGGGGACTATCTGACTCCGTAAGATCTGAAGACCTTTCAACTCTAAGATTATATGACTCTCTGCTTTGTCACCAGGAGCTCGAGAACTCTGAGTCACTTTGGCTTGAGTGTCAGGTAAAGAAGAGAATCACCCAAGAATGTGTCACGGGAGGACTGAGACCCGGTGGGGACAATCGAAAGGTAACCATTCTGGAGGGGAACTCTTCGTGCGATATAGGAGATCATTAGCTCTGTGATCAAGTTGCTCTCTGATACAAAGGAGGTTTTAAGTTTACATCTCTCACCAAAGAAGGAAGAAATGATAAAAACCACGTGGAGAGTTCTTTCTGAAGGCTTAGAACTTAAAAAAAAAAAAAAAATATATATATATATATATATATATGCTGTCCACAGTTACCTTGAAATTGATGTATTCATGGAAGGCATTTGCCGGACACCTGATTTGTAGACCAAATCACCAGCATCATAGAAACAAAGAACGAAGGAGTTGAGGCATAAGGACCTAGAAGTGAATGGCTCAAGACAAAAGAAATAATTACTGACAAAACCTGAAATGGAGAGATCCATCCCACGATCATTAATGTTGAGTATAATTGACACCCATAAATAATTAAGCTGGATGTGAGGGAACTAGAATCAAACTAGAAAATCTCAAACAAGGGGCGCCTGTGGGGCTCAGTCAGTTTGACTTCTGACTCTTGGTCTCCGCTCAAGTCATCATCTCACCGTTGTGAGACTGAGCCCCAAGTGGGCAGCTCAGAACCTGCTTCAAATTCTCTCTCCCTCTCTGCCTTCCCCAAAAAGAAAAAAGAAAACTGTCAAACTAGTTGTGAGGAGACAAGTGACTTTTTTAAGTTGCAGGAATGAACCCAGGATACGGTTTTCTTTGTTTGGTTTTGGTTGAGCCAAACTGTGAAACATGGAAAATACACAGACTGTACTGTTCACAGGATGAGCAGCCGCTTGCATTTGTCCAAAATGTGTGAAACACAACCATGGCAGGAGAGGAAAGGAAGCATTCAAAGGTACACAGAACAAGTAGTGCTTACCCAGTTGCACAGTGCCCAACTCGCACAACTATACACTGTGACACATACCGTCCTACACAATTCAGTTTCACTGGGGATAAGGGTGGTATAAAAAAAATCATTATTGCATTCCCTATTTTTAACTCGGTTTCCAATCCTTCACGCTAATTTGTGGCATCCATTTCTGTTTGTTTCCTTGGCATCCACACTTCCTTCTGCCAACAGTGATCAGCATATTCATCTTGAGTATACGCTATCCCTTTCTCCCAGGACGGGTCTAAGCTGGGGGAGTAAGAGTTCATCGCCTTAAAATGAAATGAATATGAGATCAAAATGAATTCCACACGGTAGTACTTCTCTCCTGTTTGGGAATCTTGTTGATAGGAAACAAAACAGTGTCACAAATTGAAATTGAAGATGGTAACTATTGCATTGCAGGGCCAGAAATTAATCCCAAATCTCCTTCCTCCAATATATTTAAAGTGGAAACTCATTGTAGCTTGACACATGAACGACTCATACCACTCCCTCTGTATTCCATTCAATTATTATTATTATTATTATTATTACAAAGCTCTTTAGGACAGAAAATTTTGTGCAGAAATCCAGAGGCTTCTGCGCTTTTCCAGAGTGGGCGGTGGGTCCCCAAGGCTCACCCAACAAGGCTGTACTTTCACCAGCTGCCACAGAGGACCAAGGCAGAGGCTGAAATGGCACTTGTCCAGTATCTTTACCAAAAATAGCTTGAGCTTTGGCCCCGCTGCCTGCTGCTCTCAGTGGGAGAGTCACGGAAACAGGAAGCCTTTCCTCTGGCAAGGTGAGGCGGTGCTAATAAAAACGAGTCGGCGATCACTAAGGAGAGAGGTTGTGCGGTCCAGCCAGCTTCCCCTCCACCAGCCCTTCCCCACCTAAGGGAAGCCGACTTGGAAGACGACACAGTGATCAGGCGGAAGGAAACCTGGGAACAGCCCGCTTCTGTTAGTCATTGTTTCCTTGCTTCTTCGGGAGTTCAACCAATATTGACTGAGCACCTGAATTGGGCAGAGATTCTCTCTCTCTCTCTCTCTCTCTCTCTCTCTCTCTCTCTCTCTCTCTCTCTCTCTCACACACACACACCATAAAGAAAAAAAAAAAAAAAATCCTTGTCCCCATGGAACTTCTACTCCAGTAGGAGACCAAAAAAATAAGCAGATCAACAGCTTAAATAGCTCTTGTTGACAAGCAAAAAGAACATGAGAGGTGTGCCATGTGGGGAGTAAAAAGCAGCCTTACTTTCGGTAAGAAAAAGTCAGGGAAGACTTCTCAGAGGAGGTGACATTTAAGCTAAGACAGGAAAGAGGGGCAGAAGCTATGGGAAATGCCAGGGCAGCACAGCCCAGCTGGAGCAAAGGGCACTTGGAGAAAGCCGAATGCCCAAAAGTTATAGTTTTAAAATATCACTCAGTCTGATGAACAAAAAATAGATTAGAAGGGACTGAACTGGACACGGTGAGACCATATAAAAAAATCCGCTTCGAAAGACCTGGTACCCAAAAATCTTTAAGAAAAGAGAAATGAAGCTTCCACTGAGAACGTAAATTTCTATCAATTGATACCACTGTGTTGGAGCATAAGTGATGCCTATCAAAAAAATTTTAAACTTCTGTCGTCGCTTATCCAGTTCTGGAAATGTATCCAAGGCACAATGATTTAGTTACAAGAATACTCAAGCGGCATTATTTAGGACAATATGTCTATTTATCTTAACTTTATATATACATATCTTATTATAATATGTGTACATCTAAATATATATTCTACATGGAAGTGGGTACATACGTGTCACCGAATTTCTAAAGGAACTGGCATCACTGGGTACAATCATTCCCCATTAAACTTCGCTGGTTGAAAAATTATTTTTCTAACCCTGAAGGAGATCTCCAGAAGCTCTCTGGCTTTTTGGGGCTACTACTAGGTAACAAAGAGTCCATTTCAGCCTAAAAGTCATATCACACTGAATATCATTCAAATTAGGGGTTTTTTTTAATTTATTATTTTTTTAAATAGTTTATTGTCCCTTAACCGGGTGGGGACTTGGAGTGTGGGGGCTGGGAACGGCTTCCTCACTGGTTTTCTGCTCTGCCGTCTCTCCTCCATAACTTCCAGCTTCTGGCTTCCAGGGGACTGGAATTCAGGGAAGGAAGGAAAAGCTAGAACACAGCAAAGTTTTTTAAAGTACTTTTTTAAAGTTTTTTTTTTTTTTTGAGAGAGAGAGAGAGAGAGAGAGAGAGAGAGAGAGAGAAAGGCGCGGGGGGGGGGGGGGGGGGGTGGCGGGAGAGGAAGAGAAAGAATCCCAATCCCACACAGGCTCCACACTGTGAGTACCCCACTGGGGGCTCGAACTCATGAACCGAGAGATCGTGACCAGAGCCAAAATCCAGAGCCAGAGGCTTAACGGACTGAACTCAGGCGCCCCACGGGAAAGCTTTGCTTGCTCCAAGTCTGGCCTTGGGGTGGATGCGCCCTGGGCAACAGGTGTATACTATTCACTCTTTCTCTTGCAGAGCTTTTGCGAGTTCTATAGAGAAGCTAAGAGCCTGATCTTCTCAGTCCGGCTGCTCCTGACGACCACAAGCAGCCAAGGCTCTCAGGCTCCAGGGGTTCTGCCCTTCCAGGTGGTTCTGTTGGTGGATCTATTCTAAGACAAGCCCTCCCTGGCCAGAGGAAAAACTCACTCGGTGTCGGCCCTGCCGATGAAGGATGAGCTCATGCCCAGGGGAGCCACTGCTCTTAGCTCTGTCATAAGTCAAGGCAACTAGTTGACCCCAGGCCTTCACCTTTAGAATATATAGATTTTTAATTTTCTTTAGTGTTTATTTTTGAGAGAGACAGAGCATGAGCAGGGGAGGGTCAGAGAGAGAGGACACACAGACTCCGAAGCAGGCTCCAGGCTCTGAGCTGTCAGCACAGAGCCCGACACAGGGCAGAACCCAAGGATCGCGAGTTCATAACCTGAGCCGAAGCCGGACGCTTAACCGACTGAGCCCCCCAGGCGCCCCTCACCTTTAGAATATTAAGGGATGAGTCTAACACCCGTCCCTGTGTCCTCGGTACTCGAAGGCACTCACTTCTAGTCTTCTACGTGATCCTCTTGAAAATCGCTCCCTTGCTGTAAAGGAAGGGGAAAGCCCTCCCTTCCTGGTCTCATGGGGAGGAGAAAACCAACTCGCCAAAGGACCTTCCTCTTCAACCTCTTGAATCACAATGTCTTATTTAGGCTGGCGGAAGTGACCAACTATTGCAGACAGAATGGT
This sequence comes from Mungos mungo, assembly GCA_004023785.1. Lineage (NCBI taxonomy): Eukaryota > Metazoa > Chordata > Mammalia > Carnivora > Herpestidae > Mungos > Mungos mungo. Next base: position 148,732 of record PISW01002695.1, read on the forward strand.
TTTGAACCACTCTTCTAGCAACTTCTGCACACAGTCCAGCACCGTGCTTTAGAAATGTTTTTCTAAAATGTCCCCCACTGGGCTTTTGAGGCTTCTGTGGAAATTGAGTCAATAGGAAGAGTCACATTTACCATTCTGTTACAAACCCATATCAAAACCATTAAAACAGAAATAAAAGACATCCCCTCTTATTTGTTCATCCAACAAATATCTGAGCCAGGCCGGCAAGGCACTGAGGAGCCAATGAAGCAGACAGAAAAAGACCAGACTGAGATTGTAGAGGTGAAAATCCACCAGGAATTCAAGGCTACAAAAATACTCGGGACACCTAAGTGGCTCAGTTAGTTGAGCATCCAACTTCAGCTCAGGTCATGATCTCATGGTTCATGAGTTTGACTGAGCCCCGCGTCGGGCTCTGTGCTGACAGCTTGGAGCCTGGACCCTGCTTCGGATTCTGTGTCTCCCTCTCTCTCTGCCTCTCCCCCGTTGACGCTCTGTCTCTCCCTTTCAAAAATAAATAAACTTTAAAAAATTTTAAATACTCAAAATAGGTATAAAATTATGCACAGAAGAAAGTGACATGGCGCTGTTGAGGACCTGACCCCTTTGGAAGATGGGGGATGGAGAAATCGGGGAGCTGGAAGAGGGAAGGAGAAGGCACTCACACCTGAGGGGGTGAGGACAGCACGTGCGCGGGTCCCAGACAGAAGAGCATACAGCACATCTGGAACAGAAGGTGTTTCGGGCAACTGGAATTTGGAGAGTGAGAAGACAGAAGACAGTATTGGGTGGCGAACCATGGAGGGCACGAGCGCTTCTCAGTATGTTATATAGGATCTCTGAGGTCTGTTCTGGTGTTTTAAAAACTTAGTTGTTGTTGTTGTTTTCACAAGGTTGAATCTATCTACACTAAAATAGTAGTGGTGGTTATTATCTGTCGTCGGGAGTACTGGACATGTTAACTTTTTCCTGTATGCTTTTGAAACAATAAATAAATTCTGGGGGCACCTGGGTAGCTCAGTCGGTTAAGAGTCTGACTCTTGATTTTGGCTCAGGTCATGATTCTCACGGTTTATGAGTTCAAGATCCACCTCGGCTCTGTACTGACAGCCCAGAGCCTGCTTGGGATTCTCTCTCTATCCTCTTTCTGCTCCTCCCCCAACTCGTTCTCCCTCTTTCTCTCTCTCTCTCTCTGTCAAAATAAATAAACTTATAAAAATTCTAAATGCAATTTTTAAAAGTAGGATGACTCTGCACGGGTGGACCTCATGTCTTGAGTTTTATAACCAAGGACACAAAAACAAACATAAGCCTCTAGTGAACTTGATTGAAATTAAAAAAAAAAAAAAAAAAAGAATCTTGTGATCATTAAACTCTCCCAGATTTTTGAGTTTCTCTTCTGATGAGAAGAGCGCTCCTCTCTGTAGGTCAATGCAGGGCCAACCCAGGAAGATCTAGGCCAACACATGAGAAAGAGACTGAGAGAAGTTAAGTAGATGATGAAGGCACTTGGCATTACAGGCCCCTTTCCAAAATGAAGCATGGATCTTCCAGTGGTCGGTGCAAGACGATTAGAAGGTCAATATTCCAGACGCCTCCTCAAGGCTGTTCCCCTCATTCACTGAGTGACTTTGGGCAAGCCATTAATCTCTCCGGCCCCATGACCTGATCTGGGAAGCAGAGATAAATGGCGCCAGCCTCACTGGAACAGTCTGTGGAAGTCTCTGGATAGAATGTGTGAAGAGGGCAGCGTCTTATGTTGAAAGTGCTTTGCCAATGCTAATTAATCCTCCCACACCCCCACGCCCTGTCATATTATCCACATTTCACAGCTGAGTGACCTGAAGCAGAAAGCCTGAGTGACTGGTCCAAAGACACAGAAGAAGTCTGCGTCAGAACAGGGATTAGCGGGAGACAGCAGTGGCATCCGAAGAGGCGAGATTTTCATTTCACTCATAAAGCACAATTAAATTGCATCTGGAATGTTTTTATTTTGAAGACCTCATTTCTGTGTCAGTGAATTATAAGGCAAAGAAAAAAACCAGCCACAGTTATATACATATATATATATATGTATATGTATATATGTATATATGTGTGTGTGTGTGTGTGTGTGTGTGTATGTATATATATATATATGGCAGACAGATCCATTTGCAATTTTAGGGACTCCCTTCTTTGTCTGGTTACTGTAATTAGCTGCACATAGCAGTCCTACCTTTATCACGTTGGCCAGAGCTTAGTCACATGCCCTGGGCTTCACAAAGAGATGGGGAAGTGGGGAAACGTAGGTTTGATTCAAGGCAGCCATGCCATGAGCCAGGCTAAGTGTGGGAGTCAATGGCAAAGGCACAGGGTGGCTTGCTTGAGGACTGGATCAAAGAAAACCCCAGGGCACTCAGTGACGGGTGACGAAGCTCCCAGGGACTGCTAGGAATCGAACATCCTAGTGTCTTCACGTGGCCCCAAGCAAATTCACGGTCTTCCTAACATCACCCCCCACTAGTATTTCCTACTTAGCATGTCTTTAGCTGAAAACAGCAAAAAGCTCCACCACCAGAAACTCAGATCAAAGGCATTTATCGCTGTTAGTTTATGAAATCCAAGATGCCATTAATTCCAAAGTGCACTGCCACTTTATGCACTAGGAGGAAGACAAAGACTTCTGACTTAACGTTCCATGTCGATGGCCGACCACAGCACGTATAATAGCTTTATTGAGGTTTAACTGCCATATAGTGAACTTGGATACGTAAGATGTTGTATCTCATAAGTTCTGACGTGCGGGTCCACCAGTGACGTCATCCCCACAGTCAACGTAATGGACTATCCTTCACCCCCCAAAGTACCCCCACGCACCATGCTGGGGGCTATGGTAGCCATCATTTTGGAATAGAGGAATGTATCAAATCCACACTTGTACACCTTAAACTTACACAGCATAATGTGTCGATTATATCTCAATAAATCTCGGGTGGGAAAATCATATTTTTCTGTACCTATTTCACTTCAGCTTTGTGGAGACCTGCACAGCTGATCCATGTAGACCTAGTTCATTAAACTGCTGAATCACACTCCATCATTTGACAATAACACTTTTTATTTCTCCTTTCTCCACTGATGGACATCTAAATTATTTCCACTTTATCCCATTACAAGCGATAGGCATTAAATTGTTATGTCTAAAATATGAAGTAAGATTATCACCATAATAATATCTTTTTAAAAAATCTAAAATTGCTGACAGTCATTGACGCTCAATATCAAAATTCTTGAAAACGATAGCTACTTGTGGGCTCTTTTTATGAAATCAAATACTCAATAGACCTTCTCAGGAGCAGGTGCAATAAAAGAGTCTGTTTTGCAGAAACTCTGCGGGGAGAATGAAAACTAAACTAATATATTTTAAATATTTCTTTGATTTCCCCTGTAAGCTTCAAACTGCAACTCTTACATCAGTCTATTTAAATAACTTCAAACATATAACCATGAATGACAGAGGCAGGAACAGGCAAGGACTCTGCATTTAGTATGAGCTCAAAGAAGGGTTACATCTGTCCTTCCTTATGAAGTGACTTCAGCAAGATCGTGTTCCGTTTGCACGGAGAATAGAAGTCCCATTCCTCCTTGTCCTACAAGGTCACACGTGCCCCTCGGTCCTCCACTTCCTTGACATCAGCTACTTCTTGTCCCTACACACCTCCCTCCCATCCACGAAGAACTTCCTCCTGTTCCTGAGATACACCAGACTCACTCCCACCTGAGCATCTTTGCATTTGCTTGTTCCTCTCTTTGCAAACTCTCGTCTCAGATTTTCACATGACTGACTCCCTCCTGTTATTAGGTCTCAGCTGGTGTCGCCTCCTCTGAGACACCCTTCATGACCTCTGAATCCCAATTAGCATGCTCCTTCTAACCAAGTCACCTGCCTTCATAAAACATTTTTATTTTTGCAAAATACTAATGACAAATTGAAATTCTCTTGTCTAATGATAGGTTAGCATATCTCCTGTCTGGCCCCCCACCCTCTATGAAACTGAGCGTGAGTAGGAACCTTTCTGACTTGTCCACTATGAGCCTCAATGTCTAGGCTAGCATTGATGAATGAATGAATGAATGAATGAATGGAGTGAATGAAATTAAAGCAACAAACAGTGCCTGCTGGCTACTATTTGATATTACATGTGCCCTGAGATGCTGAACAAATGCCGGAAACCTAAAATAATGTCTGCATTGCCATCGCGGTATCTTCTCCTTGGGTGTGAGCCATTGGTAGGCAAATACATCTCATGGCATTGCCTTCCATGAAGACAGTTAAACATCAATGGATAGTACTCAAGATACACCTGTTGGTAGCACTAGATAAAGAAAGAAGTCCAAACAAGCAAAAACAACCAACAACTATGGACTTTGGAGTCCAACAGATTTGGTTCCAATTCCCACCCCACGACTTACATGGTCTCTGACCCATGACCCCACCAGGACAATTTTATCACCCAGGAGATATCTGTCTGGAGACATTGTCATAACTGTGGGGGCAGGGGAGCTATTTGCCTCCAGTGGGTGGAGGCCAGGGATGCTAACTAAACGTCCTCCCCACAAAGAATGACCCAGCCACAAATGCCCCACGGTTGGGAAACGCTGCTCTCAACAAACTGCTTAATTTCTCTTGTATTTTATGTTCTCGTCTACAAACTGGGAACAAATAATACCAACTGTGTAGGATGACTGTGGAGATGAGTAAAAATGTGTGTAAGGCTCATGTCTGGAGCATGATAAGTCAACAAGTAAACATTCTGTTTATTATGAGCATCACGCGTTCTATTGTTGATCATTTCTCTTTTTTAGTTGCTAAGGCAAAAGAGGCTCTTTCTCTGCCTGGAGTTTTCCTTCTCCTCTTTGAATCTTCAGTTCCTAAAAGAGGGCCTGGCACTGAGTAGATGCTTAATGTGGTCTCAATTAATTAAACTAAATCTTGAATTGTCTAAAACATCTGATACTTTGCTCATCTTGTACTTTGTCCCTTTTCCTTGAAATTAGTTTGATGACTCTAATCTGCACTGTCCCCTATATAATCAACTTTTTTTATTATTTTCTCATAAATCATCTTATTGGCCTCTTAAGTCAAACGTTAAATCACAGGACCTGGAAATCAATGATGTGGATGGACCCTGCCCTGTCTTTGTCTGGCTTATAGACAGAGCGGATGCAGCACACTGGCCTTCTTGCCACTTCTTGACAAGCCAAGCAGGTCTCTGCCTCGGGGCCTTTGCACTCACTAGAATGCTCTTCTCTCTGGCTATCAATGCAAGATCTTACTGTTCCTTTCTCCGGTTTCCGGGGTAGCTTGCGTGTTGTGTTTTTTAGTGTAGTCTAGCTAATGTATTCTAGATTACAACTTCTTGTAAGTGTTACAAAACCTTCTGGCCTGGGGTTGTCTTTTCTTTTTTCTTTATGATGTCTTTTCATCATAAACAGAATGGAATCAAACTTAATCCATCAGTTCTTTAAGCTGGTCATGGGAGTGTCTTTTTAAAGAAATCTCTCAGGATGCTAATGTCATAAAATATTGTCCACAAGCTTTCAAGTTTTGCTTGCACAGTTAAGTGTTTAATCATGGTGAATGATTGTGCTGCGGCAGATTGGAATCCAGTTCATCTATTTCCACGTGAAACCTCTTTGCACATCAGTCTACAATGTCGCACCTGTTACAAATCCAGTTTCCCGATGTGGGTCAGCTTCTGGACCTTCAACCCTATGCCTGTCCCAAAGCCCATGCCCTCGCAATGATGGCTTCCTATCAATTTTCCTCCCTCATCTGAGGCTGCCCCTTCTGGTCTGTCTGCTTGCTCTTTATTTGTTTTGTTTTCAGGCTCCTTTTGCTATGCCTTAAACGCTGGTGATCGTAGGGATTCAGTGCACTTCTCTCTTATTTCCTCATTCTAGACACAATCCCATTGCCATATTCTTCCCAAATTCACGCCTAAACCATGGCCTCTTCCCAAGCCCTGTAACCCTGTGTACAAGAACAACAGTCTGCAAGTGCTGAGCACATACTGGGCACCAAATGTGCACCAATCCGGGAGCTTCTGGTGCATCAGCTCGCCAAGTCCACCAGCAACCCAGTGCGGCAGGGGCAACTGTCGTGATCCATAGTCACCAAGAGAGAGCTGTGATACAGAGGTTAAGAGACCTGCCCAAGGTCTCAGTCCCGGGGAGTGGGGGGGAGAGGTCGGGGGCACCACGGATAGAGCAGAGCACACACTCCATTTGCATGTTCTACCGTTTACTGGGGAGCTCTAGTCGGGTCTCCCCAGCTCCGTGTCCCAATCTCAGCTACTGTTAGAAGGAGTTTTTCAGTGGCCGGAGAGGGATTGAGCATATGTATCTGCACACACACAGATACTCCTGCGTATGCACACTCATAGGAAAAAATTATTCAGATGTTTGCTTTTTATTTAATTTTGTTAATCTTCAATTTATGAAATTCACAAATTAAAAAACCTACCTGCTAAAAAATACACACACACAGGAGAAACTGGGTGAAGGGTAGTGGGGACCTCTCTCTTCCATCTCTCCCTTCCTTTAAGTCTTTACTTCAAAATAAAAGTTATTTTCTGAAATAAAAGTTATTTTTGAAAAAACATCTGGTTGTTCCTTTTAACTTTGACTGTAAACAATTAATATTGTGTTTATCGGTCTTGCAGAAATTGACCTTCACTTCTAAAGAGTCTTTGAATGATGTTTGGTTCATTTCAACCTTAAATACTTTTAAACGTTTTAAGCTGTATTTATGAACTTAACATATTTGAGTTCCTTCTGAAGTACTTAGCTGTGTACTATAACATGTAGAGTCTTCCCCAATACAAATAATTTCTATGAATTTTAAATGGGTAAAAACTGTGAGCCTTGAAATTTCTAAACTATCTTAATGCATAGTAAGATTTAGTTATAAGCTATAAGTAATAAATCAGTTCTTCATATACTCTTTTACTTTTTTCCTGTGGGGTGATAAAGCTTCCAACTTGAATAGATCAAATTCTTTTAAATTCTTTAAGTATATTTAAAAAAAAAACCCTAAATATGTAACAAAATGTTAATAATGTGGTTTTGATTCCGCTGAACCCATTTACTCTCCATTGTCGGGCTCCCTGGCTTCCAGAAGGCATGGAATGTTCGGAAGGTGAGTATCAGTCCAATGAATGCAGGCTAGGATCCTGATACCCCAATATCGCTGCAATCCAGCGAAGACAAAAACAGCTACCTTTACACTGTGATCAATTTGAGGGATTGCCTATTCTTTTTTTTTTTAATTTTTTTAATGCTTTATTTATTTTTGATACAGAGGGAGACAGAGCATGAGAGGGGGAGGGTCAGAGAGAGAGAGAGACACACACAGAACCGGAAGCAGGCTCCAGGCTCTGAACTAGCTGTCAGCACAGAGCCTGACGCGGGGCTCAAACCCACAAACATGAGATCTGACCTGAGCCGAAGTCGGAGGCTTAACCAACTGAGCCCCCCAGGCGCCCCGGGATTGCCTATTCTGCATCTGGCGGTTCCTGATGCCTGGGGCACTGACTGATTCTTCCCAGCAATACTTTTGGTCCTCAGAAACGTCACCTTAGAGTCGCTATGTCGTGGGCCACAGAAAATAGGAGAAGATGGTCTGCCAAGTCACATGTGCCACAACCCTGGATTCCAGTCACATTCAAGATCCTCATTCTCCCTACTCCCACAATGGACCCCCATTCTGCTTGCACTAGTGACTGAAATCTGCATTTCCCTCGCCCTTGCTATCTGTCAGTATTTTCCATCCAGGTCTAAATACCCGGGGATTTGTCAGGAATCCTGAATTCTTGTCCATGCATTCCCTCCTCGGACCACACAACCCTTACTGATCCTCAAAATGACATCCCTTTACACTTTGCTTTCTCACATTTGACTCGGAAGACCATTCTCCTGACCCCTTCGTAGTCTGTAATCTTTCCCTCCAAACCCCCACAGCCCTTCCCCAAACCCCACCCCGACTCATTCTCTCAATACCTGATTTCTCGTAGTACCAACCACAAACCGCACACTCTTCCTTAATTCTGCTTCCTCCTACATTCTCCCTTCAACAGTTCTTGATTTATATATTTCGATACCCCTTTGTTTTTGTGCATAAAGATACATGACCATTTTTTTCACTGAGTTGTGTAACACCAAAATGAAATTAGCTACCTTTACATCAATAAATCATGCCTTAAATCTAATTTCTTAATTTAATATAGTACATGTTCTTAATGTTTTTGTGATGGTCTAGAGCATCACTGCCCATCCTTTATTTTGAATCTATAGGAATCATTTTAGAGGAGTCTTTTAAAGTTAGTCTTCACTTAGTATATGATTGAATGCATCTTTTCATTGGATAGTTTAATTGACTTTCATTTTTAATATTTTTTGGTCTGTTTCATCTTCTTCCTCACCTCTTCATTTTTGCTTTCTGATTTTATACTCCTTTTGCATTTCACCTTTCTCCCCTTTTATATACAAGCTGTATTTTCTTTTTAATTTTTAATAATACTGATGTAAAACAATGTTGTTGACAAAAGATGCCATCCACGCCAACACAATTTACCATCTACAGTAATATGACTCTATTATGCCAGGAAATTCTTGCCCAGAAAAATGAAGTTGTAAATAAGTTTATTGTTCATTTGAGGAACTTGCTGAAAATCCATTTATCTAGACAATAGACTATTCCCCCTTTTCCCTTCAGGTCAAGGAACAATGATCTATTCTTCCTACTAAACAATGGATTTGCTCAAAGTGGATTCATCACATCCTTGGTTATATTTGAAAGACTCCTTCAGGAAGTTCACCTTTCGGCATCCATCATTCCTCAACTGTATCACAAACTCTGCCAATCAAGTCCCTGCATTGAAAGACCCACCTTAAATCAGACCACAAAAGCCTCACAGGCATCCACTCTAGGCTTTTCCCTCTCCGCGTGCCAGTGAGACTCCAGCCTCCCTTATCGCACTAAACAATAAATCTGGCTTTGCTTGATCTGCAGGCTATTTTCATGGTCTCCTTGGGGAGTCGGCCGTCAACACTATCCCATTTATACTCCCCCTGGCAGTTAACTTCACAATTTTATGAGTATATTTCAATCTATTTTTAAAAGTCTAACTTTTGTAGATAAAGGATTAAGCAGGGCGCCGGGTGGCTCAGTCGGTTAAGCGTCCGGCTTTGGCTCAGGTCATGATCTCATGTCAGGCTCTGTGCTGACGGCTCAGAGCCTGGAGCCTGCTTCAGATTCTGTATCTCCCTCCCTGTCTGAGCCTCCCCTGCTCACACTGTCTCTCTATGTCTCTCAAAAATAAATTTTAAAAAATTAATAAAAAAAGAATTAAGCAATTTTTATTTCCCCTCGGCCCTACTCCCTTTCTAGCTTTTGTTAATATGATATAAGAGCATAATCATGGGGCACCTCGGTGGCTCAGTCAATTAAGCGTCTGACCCTTGGTTTCAGCTCAGGTCATGATCTCACAGTTTCATGAGTTCAAGCCCCATGTTGGGCTCTGTGCTGGCCGCCCAGAGTCTGCTGGTGATTCTTTCTCTTTCCCTCTCTCTCTCTCTCTCTGCCCCTTCTCTGTTCATGTGCTATCTATGTCTCTTTCAAAATAAATTTAAAAAAAAATTTTTAAAGATTACAATGAAGATGATCAGGATTTTACAACATACTTGGTCTTTGAAGAATCATTTTTGACCTTTGTATTAAGTTTTTTAAGCATATAAACATCTATGATGGAAAATCTAGATACTGTTTTATGTCATCTCCAACCTACCTCTTCTAGTATTTATTATATAGTAACTGTATAATCTGAGATTTTTCAACTCAAAGATCTATCATTCATTTTTTCCCCTGCACCTTCTCATTCAAGAGTTATTTGTCAGGTGTACAATATAGTGATTCAACAATTCTATACATCACCTGGTGTTGTATGTTAACTAACTGGAATTTAAATAAAAACTTAAAAAAATATAACAGCACACGCAAGCAAAAAACAAAAAAAAAAGAGTTATTTTTAAAATCTGTGCTATTACTCTCTTTTAAATACATTGCACCTGTTTTGATCAATAGTAGTTGTGTATAGTCTCATTTTCCTTCTCTGAAATTATTTGACATATTCTTATGAATAGCAGGAAATGTCTCTGATTTCATTTTTAGGTAAGGTACTTTACATTTGCTGCCAGTGAAGTGACCGCATGAGTTTAAATGCAAATCAGACAAAGGCCATTATGAGGTATACAAAATTCAACAAGATATCATTATCAATATCTCCATCAGTGGTACGGATTTGAGAATATACATTTTTAAAATGAGCTCATCCAACTGACAAGTCTTCATCCTTGGGTAGAAATCCTATTTCTATGTCTTTATTTTATTTATTTATTTATTTATTTATTTATTTATATTTTTTAATGTCTTTTATTTATTTTAGAGAGACAGAGAGAGACAGCGCAAGCAGGGGAGGATCAGAGAGAGAGGGAGACACAGAATTTGAAGCAGGGTCCACGCTCTGAGCTAGCTGTCAGCACAGAGCCTGATGCAGGACTCGAACCCGCGAACTGTGAGATCATGACCTGAGCTGAAGCCAGACGCTTAACCGACTGAGCCACCCAGGGGCCCCTCTATGTCTTTAAAATTCCATCATATTCATAAGTCTGAGTTAGCAAAGATCAATTTCATGTGCTTTAAAGTGGGAGGACAGGGGCACCTGGGGGGCTCAGTCGGTTAAGCATCTGACTCGATTTTGGCTCAGGTCATGGTCTCACGGTTCATGGGTTTGAGTCCCACTTCATGCTCTGCACTGACAGCTCAGAGCCTGGAACCTGCTTTACATTCCGTGTCTCCCTCTCTTTGCCCTTGTACACTTGCTCTCTTTCTCTCTCTCAAAATAATTAAACTTTAAAAAATTGCTTCAGTGAAAGACTACACAAGTCTACAGCATACTCTGAGCTATGCAGCTTTGTTACAACTCTGTAAGTTGCAGATAACCAAGTGACATGCAAAGTGTGTCTTAGGTTCCGAGTGTCTTCACCCCTTCCCTTTGGGAAAAAAAACCAAAAAGTTTTCGTCTTTGGTCACTGCCCATCTCAACATCCCTTTACTCCTGATAAATTTCTGCTGTTTACACTTTCCCTTTGAACCCGTCATAACACCGGCCTGGGTCTTTCATATGTGTAAAATAAAATCTCGAACATTTTCGGCATAAAATGTTCATTTTGGTCTCTGTAGGTAAGTTACTGACATTGCCTTTCAGTAACGGTCAGTGATATCTGATTCTCTTTCCCAGAAGTAAAGGTTAGAGCTGGCCTGACTTTTGTTTCCTAACAGATAACTTGATTTATTCCTAGAGATACTCAATGTTTTGCGGGAGTTTTTTTCCCCTTGAAGGTATAAATGCTATCATAGATGAATATTATCAGTTCACTGTGATGTGATGAATTAAAAAATAGTAAATAGCCTCTAAGCGAAGACAAGACAAAAATTAAAAAAAATCATTCTGATGTTCCTACCTGTGAACTCTCCAGTTTAGTGGAATTTGTGGGTGTGGTTAAATATCGTTGAAACTGAAACAAACGACTGATTTTTTTCACGTTAAAAGCATTAAGCCATCCGGACAAGGACCGGAGGACACGAGCCTCGCTCCCTGTACACGTGTTTGAGTTCGTGTCCATCGGGTTTGCTCGGATCCAGCCTCATGGTATTATTTTTTTTTCAAGGATACATTTTAAACATCTGATATGTCCTATGATGTTATTTTGATCCGAGATTCCTTCTCCAGACAGATTATTTGACATTCTTATGATATTCTCAACAAAGCCTGTGTGAGCTGTAATGATGCAGCTTCATAGAAGTCTTGGTCTTAAAGCATCAGAGTCAGCAAGCTCAGGCTGGAAGCTTAAATAAAGAGAAATGCTTATTTTTAGAAGGTAAGGGCTCTGCTTAAAGCCATTTTTCCTCATCTGCATTTTCTTTCTCAAGACATTTTCGTTTTCATTTTTCACTTAGAAAGCCCCTCCATAAAAAAAGGAGTCATTTATTTTATTTCTGTGAATCACATGATGAGTTGAAATACATCAAGACTAAAAAATTTGGCAGCGAGGAATGCTAGGAGTTCTGAGCCATCTTGAGGTTATCCTACACTCTAGACCCTCCGCTCATCACCAGAGCCCCAGGTTTTTAAACATACAGATCAATCACAACACCATCTAGAAAAACTGTCCTCAAGATAAAGTCCATGGTATGATGTTAAGTGAAAAAAAGAGACAGACAAAAGTATGTATAGCTTGGCATTATAAGAAAACAAAATTAAAATAAATACATTATGTTGAGTTTATTTGATAAGAAAAAAAAGACTGCAGGGTAGCCACTAAACACAAAAACTATCTCCGGACTTAGAGATTAAAGGCGATTTGGATTTTCAGATTATACTTTCCTACACTTTAGGTGTTACATAAACAAGCTGAGATTAATTGACATGAAGAAAAAATAGTATCGAAGAAAATAAAAGAAGATTATTACTCCGTGATGACCGAGTTTAAGTATTTATGATCTAGTCCCCCGAACACCTTACGCTCCAGCCACACAGAGGACGTAATTGACCTTCACACAATCACATTCTCTGCTTTTGTTCTTTCTGCTTTAAGAAAACCTAGATTTTTTTTTCAATGGCGTCATTTGTATCCACAGCATTTTGGAAACACCTCTTCAATGGAACTTATCATGTTATCCTATTTCTTTCCATGCTTTCTCCACTCACCTGTGGGCTCCTGCGGGCAAAGATCACATCTTACATATCTATGTTTCTCCCATGTCTCTGCCTGCCACCCAGGAGGGCTCTCTATTTGTCAAAAAAAAAAAAAATGAGAGAATGATCAACAAAACCCAAAACAAGATTATGGGAGCTTTGTTTTCTTTTTCTGTTTCATGCAAACTCTTACTTCTTGAGAGGCCTGAGCATCCTTTCTGCCTCTCCATAAACTTACTGTCTGAACTGACATTCTTTTCTGCAAGTTCAGTGAAAAAGCCAAATTTGGAAGGTCCGGGCTGATGAAAACATCCTTTCTTCCAGAACAAACAGAAGAAACAATCTTTTGCATCTCTGGGGAGAAACTGGTTTTCTCTTAAGAAGTGTCCAGTCTATACATAAAGGAAGCAATGCTGCTGAATCACATCTAGGCCAGAAATTATCATCCTTTTGTGTACATCTCACTTATTTTGAAGTTACTTATTATTCTGGCAAAAATACACCTTGGGGAGCTCAGCAACTGTACAAAGGGAAGTTGGTTGGGTGTGCAATAAAAGAATTCTAGACTTCACAAAGGCTGCCCTATGACTATGTCCTCTTCTTTTCCATTAATCTGTCAGTGATATGTTTAATAATTACTGAGTACTATTTCCTCAAAGGACTCGAATCTCATTATCCGCCCTTTCACGCCTCGCCCCCATGAAGAAAGCAATCTTGTCACAAAACCAAGGAGAACATGGAATCCTGGTGTTAGGGTTTGGATTGCGTCCCCCGACAAAAGATATATGGAAGTTCTAACCCCAGTACCTCAGAATGTGACCCTATTTGGAAATAAAGTCATTGTAAGTGTAATTAGTGCAAATGAGTCAGAGTAGAGTGGGCTCTGAAATCCAACATGGCTGGTGGCTTTGCAAAAAGAGAAGAGGCTCCGTGACAGAGACATACAGGGAGTATAGCTATGTGTCGACGGGCAGAGACTGCAGTGATGAATCCATAAGCCAAAGGATGCTAGAAATTACTGGCAAACACCAGAAGCTCAAAGAGGCATGAAGGGCTTCTCCCTAGAGTCTTCAGAAAGAATACAGACCTGCTGACACCCCATGTCAGACTTCTGGTCTCTGGAACTATAAGATGATACATTTCTGTTGTTTTAAGCTCCCCAGTCTGCAGTGCTTTGTTAGGGCAACCTTAGGAAACTAACACATATAGATACATGCAACCCATTTCCCAGGATTTGCACCTAAGTTAGTGGTGAAAACAGAAAGTCCCTGACTTCTGTCCTCTGAGTGTGTCTGTGGTCAAGGAGGAGAGAATTACAGCTCTCTGGTTATATATAATTCACCTAGTTCTGCTATAAATATTGGCCAAGACGTGTTGTCTCATAAGTTGTAGAAGATGGAACATGAATTTGCAGAGAGATAAACTTGTCTTCCCCTTAATTTTGCATTTAACCTTTTGTAAAACTGGTCTGAGAGTCAAGAACAAACTTGGTAGGGTTAAAGTAGGCTGTAATTTTGCATTATCTTCCGGGTAGTCATTTATCTGTCCCAATGTACTGGGACGTCAAGATTTCTGCTTATTAACCTTTCAGGGAAAGCAAGCCTGACTTTTCAGTGAGAAGCTAAAAGGACTAGGAACAATTACCTTAAATGGCACTGCATTTCGCATCAAGGAATTTGGCCTCCTGGCTGTTCTTTTTTAAGTGGCCATTTGTTATTACCAAATAGAGGGAACAGAAATGGGAACAAAAGATGAGCTACAATGAATACAACATATAGATTCAAAGTAGGGAGTTTGTTTTCCTTGTGATCCACAGGAAAGCAAACACAAGACACGGAAGCAGAAGGGATCCACTGTTGAGAGCCTAGCGTCTGAATCCAGACTTCCAGATTTAAAATCCTGGCTCCTCAGGGCACCTGGGTGGCTCAGTGGGTTAAGCGGCTGACTTCAGCTCAGGTCTCAAGCTCACAGTTTCTGAGTTCAAGCCCCGCATCGGGCTCTGTGCTGACAGCCCAGAGCCTAGAACCTGCTTCGGATTCAGTCTCTCTCTCTGACCCTCTCCTGCGCACGCTCCCTTGCTCACGCTCTCTCGTTCTCTCTCTCTCTCAAAAATAAGTAAACATTTTAAAAAAGTCCTGGCTTCTCCATTCAGCAGCCTTAAGATCCTGGGCAAGTCACATAACCACAATGTGCCCCTCTTTCCTCATACATCAAGTGGGGTAAGAAGAGAGTCTCTCTTATAGGACTGGTGGAAGCAGGAAACGTGCTTAGCATCCCGGGGCGCCTGGGGGGCTCAGGAGGTGAAGCATCTGACTCTTAGTTTCAGCTCAGGTCATGATCTCATGGTTCGTGAGTTTGAGCCCTGCGTTGGGCTCTGCGCTTGCGGTGTGAAGCCTGCTTGGGATTCTCTCTCTAACTCTCTCTCTCAAAATAAATAAACTAAAAAGAATAAAAAATAAAATCTAGGAAAAAGAAGTTTTTAGCATCCAAATTCAAGAGAGAAAAATGTTGATTGTGTTTGACCCTCGTCCATACTCGGAACAAGTAATCAATCACCAGAAGTGGTTTTAAATCCATCCCCAATTGTTCACAACTCAGCCTCGAGTAACTAAGCAGACCTGGAGAGTTACGGCTTCTGAAAGCTTACCAACTCTTGAACCCCTGGTGCCAGCCCTTAACGCTCAGCTCCCTCTGCTTGTTCAGAGCCGCACTTAACCAGAACAGCGCTCCCTTCCCAGTAAGCGGGAAATTCAGCTCTTTATTTCAAACACTGAATGGTGGCTTCTTCCCTCAACACCTTAAGGATCAAATCGCTGCGTATATACATAGATCCCTTAGACAGTGGCTGGTATGTAGTAAGCAGTCAATAAGTGCTCATTACAGGGATTACAAAACTATGGTGAGGGGCGCCTGGGTAGCTCAGTCGGTTGAGCGTCCAACTTCGATTCAGGTCATGATCTTGTGGTTTGTGAGTTCCAGCCCCGCATTGGGCTCTGTGCTGACAGCTCAGAGCCTGGAGCCTGCTTCGGAGTCTGTGTCTCCCTCTCTCTCTGACCCTTCCCCACTCAAGCTGTGTCTCTCTCACTCTTAAAAATAAATAAACATTAAAAAAAAAAAAAAAAACTATGGTGGCCCCGACCTACTGGATAGACCACCGGAAAGGACAGGCAGTAAGTACGGCCTAGGAAAACCTTGGATTACGAGTAACTTGCTCTGCGAGTGTTCCGCAAGGCGAACAAACATTTTAAATAAATTTCAACTTGATAAACGAGCGATGTTTTGCAATACGAGCAGTACATGACACCAAATGCCACGGGATCATACCTGAGCCAATGGTTCTTGAAATCAGCTTTGATATACAAGTGCTTTGGATTACAAGCTTGTTTCCTGAACGAATGATGCTCCCAATCCAGGTTTTCCTGTATTGGAAATCCAGCATTCAGGAATCAGGACCGAGTCCACACCCTAGCCGCCACTTAGCTACTTAAATGCAGGCAAACTGCCTTTCCTCTGTAAGAGAGGTTGGCAAACTGTGGCTGGCTGCATCCAGCCCACTGCTTGTTTTGTAAATAAAGTTTTATTGGAACACAGCTACATCTATTTGCTTACACAACAGCTGTGGCTGTTTCTGAGCTACAAAGGCAGAGCCCATCAAGAGATCGGATAGCCCACCAAGCCTGAGGTATTACAGAAACAGTCTGCCTGCTCTATCAAGGTCAAGTACCACAGACCTAAATGATGTCAGGACAGTCCCTTCTTCACAGGGCTATCACGAATGTCAGATATAAGAAAATACAGAAGGTGCACGGCAGGTAAGCCTGCATCAAGGGTTAGAACGCTGCCTGATGAATCAGTGGCAAAAGCCACAGCTTTTGTTTTTATTTTTTAAACTGAATTTGAATTATTTGAGGCAGGGGCTTGACTCTTGAGTTGGGCTGCATCTCTCACCCTATTTTAAACGTTAGCTTGAGGGGCGCCTGGGTGGCTCAGTCAGTTAGGCATCCGGCTTCGGCTCAGGTCATGATCTCACAGTTCATGGGTTCAAGCCCTGTGTCAGGCTCTGTGCTGACAGCTCAGAGCCTGGAACCTGTTTTTGGATTCTGTGTCTCCCTCTCTCTCTGACCACCCCCTGCTCACACTGTCTATCTCTGTCTCTCAAAAATAAATAAAAAGCATTAAAAAAAACTTTAAAAGAATAAATGTTAGCTTGACTTCAAACACCATTTCCCACCCGGCTCCTGTAGCCATTTAAACGGGAGCCCACCTTTCCAGATATCAGCCTTCACTCTACTACTCTCTTTCTTCCAAGAGATCAACTGTAATCTCACGAGTCCTCTTCGGGTTTAATTATACACGTACATATTTTCTTTAACAGAGGGTATTTCGCACACAGCAGAGGCATAATTCATGTGATTTTAATTAATTGACCGCTGGCACCTGTTGTGTTTGGCACGGTTGCAGGCACTGGTGGAGGGAGGGGTCCCCTAAGCGGGGTCGGGAAGAAAAGCCTCTGCGGAGTGAAAGCATTGGAGCCCAGCCCATCGTGGGAAAGGTAGACCACAGCATCCCGGGCCGTGGAGAGGCCTTGAAGCTTGGGAAGTCTGGCTTCTTCAGTGGGTCCAGAGAGTCTAGGAGAGTCACACAAAATGAGGACAAAGGCAGGGGAGGTGGGGATCATGCCCAAGCTAAGGAGACAAGCTTTTCTTCTACCGCAGGAGAAATGGCTGAATCTTTTCAATATTGAAGAGCATTTGTGATCTGATTGGTTTTCTTCATAGACCTCTCTGGGTGCCCTTTAGAGAATGGATGAGTGAATGAATGAATGAATGAAGGGTGGTAGCCAGTCTTTTGTGTTCATTATTAAAAAGTCAACAGGGGAGGAGGGCTTCACAACTCTGCGGAAACCAGGAGGCACGGAAGCCCGACAGAGAAACCTTTGCGGTGGTGAGTGCTGGTGCCCTCAGATGTCCCGTGCCAGGCCGAGGAAGGGACGCGCCGACTGGGGGACCAGCCCATCTGGACTTGCAGCAGGCGGTGCAGCGGAACCCCCCCAAACGTTCTTGAGAGAGTCTGTTGTGCAGATATTTCATTAAATGCTCGAGGTTCTAGCTAGCAACAGGCAGATCCACATGCAAACATGGAGCTCTGTTAGGCTCTAGTATAAAGGAATCTACAGAAGGGACCCTATGCTATTACTGTGTTTTGCGAATTCTGGTAGGACAGGGTATGATTTAAAATCCTTTGCCCACAACACCTTGGTATTGTGTCTAAAAATAACTAATACAGCCTGGAGTTCTTTGGCTGGGTCCAGATGCATAACTGGTTTGTTCCATTTTGACATACATGCCTAGTTCATTTATTTGCTTACTCTTATTCTGGCTAATACATGTTTTAAAATATTCACAGTATATAAAGTACTGTATCGGGCACATACTACATCTGATTCTCATAAACCTTTATAACTATTAGGACTAATAACAGTAAATGAATAACCACGAGAAGTGCTTAGAAGTGTTCTTCTCACTTATTTACTGTTAGTTGCTATCATCAGCTTCATTATCATTATTGCTATTAATATTACTCTTGGATTTGCTATTAACTCAACGATAGATGAGGAAACTGAGGCTCAGAGAAATTAAGTGACTTTGCCAAGATCAAATGACGGGTGAGAATTGAAATCCTAGAGTCTGCCTTTAGAGCCATACTCTAAACCAAGTACACCAGATTCATAATGATAATTATCCAGTTGAACATATATTATTATTTTGGTAGCCAATATTTGAACCAGTTGTCTATCTGTGATGTCCATTTTAAGTTTTCTTATACACACACATACACACACACACACACACACACACACACACAGTTGTCCACATAAACACACATTCGTAATTCTAGGTGCACCTAAAATGGCTAATAATTTACAATAATGACTCCTTGTGTGATAAATGCGCTGTGCTTGTCAAGCAAAAAACAAAAACAAAACATCCAAGGAGTTATTTTTTAAAACCCTTCAACCATATATTACAGACCTAATAGTGGAAAATAATTCTCAATGAAAAATATTCCATGATCATGATTCCAGTTCCTGACAAGAAATTCCCAGATGTTGCTACCGTCATTTCAAGAGGGGCAGTCCCTTATGTGCAAAGGCCTCCAGAAATTGCCAAAGATGTGTCTGATTAACGCACAACTTTAAAAAAAATTCATTTATGTGTCTGTGGTTTTGCTTAGCTCAGGTGGGTTTTTTTGTTTGTTTGTTTTGTTGAACAAGGCCTCAGGGAAGCAAAGAGAAGGCTCATTTCAGTAGGAAACAGGCAGAACGTGAAGACCTGCAGGGCACTGTCAATATGGTGAATGCTATTAAACGGAGGACATGGTGTCACCTAACCCTGCGAGCAAGCAGACTGGGCTGTGTCCTGGGCTGCGTCACCCACTGAGAAACAGAGCACTCGTTTTGCTCGTTGGGGATCTGTGTGACAGGTTCCAGGCATCCAAACAGCTTTCTCTCCACTTCCTTCTGCTGTCGGCCCGTCGACAGCATATGCCAACAAGACCTTCTCCTCGTTCTGTTCAGTGACTCAGGAGCACACAGGGCTTGAGTCAAATTACAAAATAATTCTCATTTGTCCTCTTTATTTAAAGTTCACCGAAGCGGAGCTCTTTGCCAAATTAACTGGCAGGCTCCGTGTCCGTCCCCAAACCAGGCTGGCGCAATGGACAAAGGCCCTCTTCATTGTCCCCCCTGGGACCCCACCTACAAAGCCCCTCCTTGCTTTAGTGACTGTGGGATTCCAGGTCGCCCTTCCTACCCGGTGCCCTTGTCTGAGTGCCAGAAAGTAAATGGGGTGGCAGTGTGCCAACCCAGAGGCCAACACTTCTTTTCCCCTCACAAAAGCTCGACAGTATTTAAATTTCTGGCAGAGGCCTCTCAGGAAAGAGAGGGGCAGACCACAGTCTAGGGGTGGTCACGGGGCCCGTGTGGTCATGGGTGGCCCATAGGTGGCCAATGAGATAGAAGCAGGAATCCCCTGAGCATCCCGAGGAAGGAGTTTTCACCCCCGACAAGAGGATGGCACTGGAGAGATCTCTGCGCCACTGGCCCTTGCTTGGGAAATGACTGGGTAAAGGCCACCAGGGTCAGAAGACTCTGGTCCAGCTCACAGCTAAGTGCAAGATTCAGGGGAGTGCAGGGATGCTAAGCCGGAGCCCGGATATTGCGGGGCCACCAAACCATCACCAGCAAATCATTTGTGGCCAGAACTTCACCTCCGGTGAGAAAACGAAACACTCCTCCAAGATCCTGACAAGTGACTATTCCCTTACTTGCAACCAAAACCATCCCAGCCTCCTACACCAGTGCTCTGGGATCTCATGCCTCTCCCTCCACCTTCCTACAGGAGTGTGGGGGTTAAATTTGGGACAACTTCCCGCGTCAGTCCTGAAGAAGTGACTATTACAAAGATGGCTTGGTTCCCATTGGGTTGAGCTGAAGGCAGTGGCCACAGGCTGTGAACATTTCTGTACATTCCTGCTGAAAATAATGACAACGACGTAAGGCCCTGACAGCTCTTTACTAAGGTCACGTTTTAGGATTCTGTTAATAGAGAGCAACTCTGAGGCACTTGGGAACCCCTCCCCCAGAGCGCGGGCAGGCTCGCTTGCAGTTTACCCATCAGCAGTGCACTTCCTGAGCTCGGTGTTCCTCATGTGCCCCGCAAACCCCCTAGACCCCTCTGCTTGAAAGCCTGCCCTTTCTCCTCTGCTCTGGGACCTGGAGAGCAAGGAGGGGGCCAAACCAGACTCAGAGCTCATGCTGCTTGCCGTGCATAATAAAGTCCTTTGTCTCTGACCCGGGAGACTTGTGTCTTCTGGTAGCATGTAGGAAACTGTTCTCTTGCAGGTACGGTAAAGTCTCAGACTTCTCTCAGGTCTCACTGGGCCTCTGGAGCAAAATGTTTCCCCAGATGGGAG
Organism: Mungos mungo; assembly: GCA_004023785.1. NCBI lineage: Eukaryota > Metazoa > Chordata > Mammalia > Carnivora > Herpestidae > Mungos > Mungos mungo. The sequence continues at coordinate 169,506 of PISW01002695.1, forward strand.
TCAGAAACTCCCACCTCCTAAGACTATGGCCTTCCCTCCCATCATCCCTCCCAAGAAAGTCTAAAGCAACTGCTTCCTTGAAGTCATGATGCTATAGCACTTTAGAGCATAGTCTTTGAAACATGACTGACTCACCGTAGCGCCTGCCATTTACCAACGGACTGTGTGCAACTTTTTTAACTTCTCTGAGTTCCAATTTTCTCATAGGAAAATCAGAATAATAATGGTACCTTTGCAAAATGTTTTTGTCAGTTTTAACATTCTCGAAGCATGATTGCGACATCTCAGACATGAGCAAACAATCCTCGCCATTCCCTGCGGTCCAAACCACAAGTCTCTTTCCTTGATGATGGCAAAATTCCCCTAACCATTTTCTCTGCTTCCGCTCTTGTCCTCTTACAATTCATTTCCCAAATAGCGGCCAGAATAACATTTCAGAAATCAAGTCATGTCTTTCTGCCCCTAACCTTTCCAACAGAACAGAATCACACGCCAAGTCCTCACCGTAGCAGATAAGACCCTATGTGTGAAAATCCCTGTGTACCTTTGTAGCCTAATTCATCAATCCATATTTCACTGTGCTCCTTGAACAATTCAATTCTTTCCAACCTTTGGGCATTTGCACCTGCTAATACCGCTACAAGGAGTGCTTTCTCTATGGATCTTTCCAGAGCTCACTACTGCTCATCATTTACATCTGCACTCAAATGCACTCCTCTGGAAAGACTTTCTTTTATCACTTTACTAACACGTGTCCCTACCAGTTACTCGATTCCTTTATTCCTTTTGTTGCCACAGAACTAACTGAAATTACTATTTTTTTTTTGTTTACTTAGAAACTTTGGTTTTTCTCCTGTCAACAGGATGTGAATTCTATCTCGTTAATTGCTATAACTTTTACATCAAGAAGAGTGCCTGGAATCTAGTTACACTGTTGAATGAATAAATGAATGAGCCAACAAATGAGTGTCATTCTATCATTAGGATAGTAAAGAAGCAAAAGTCTGTAGCCATTGAATGTCTTGACACAAGACTGAGTGACCAAGGAAATAACAATCCTCAGGTCTTTCCCAAACCCATGTTTATCTATGGAAAGTAGGTGGGTTGTGGTCAATGTTATATCTTATTTTTTTTTTGAATGTTCCAACTAAAGAATACTGAGGAAATTAATACTAAGGACACTAAAGAATACTGAGGAAATGCTTTCGTCTTTAAAGATCATCGTTGTGAATTTTGCAGAGAATTCCTGGAGAGGGACTATTTCTAGTCACAAGCATTCCCTTGACAACTGTGCCCACAAGGACTAAGGCTCCTTACGGGAGATAAAACATTACAGGGATTGAAAGGTATCATGGTAGGCTCCTAAAAAACCTACAAAGATGCAGAAAAACAAACTTTATGTTGTTGACTTCTGGATGTGTGACTTTATTTTTGAGAATTTGGGCCTTTATTAGACATTTATGGTCCAAAATAACATTTAAGAGTAATCTGTTACATTCAAGAGTAATCTATTCCATACGAAATGAGCAGTATGGGGACAGTTACCTAACGTGCATTTTCTTTATCATTTGCAAATAGCATTTTTGTGTGGGGTGGAGGAGGAACTTTTCAAAGGCATGAGGTCCCCGAGAAGCGTACTTTAGGCTTGAGTCTTACCAAACACTACGTGCAGGTAACACACAGCCATGCTACTCCAGGGGAAGTAGATCTAGGTCCTTTACAACTTCTCTGCAGTATTCAGGCTTCACCTGCTGGCATGTATTAATGTAACGAAACTGCACACTGGATTGTAAAGGTCTTGCAGTTTATAAGCAATCTGAAAGACTGCTCTCACATTGTTCATCACACTTCTTGGCAGGTAGTATGTGTTCAGTACTAATTTATTAATGTGTTGGTTATATGAATAAGGAAAAGAGTTTTATTATGAAAAGGAAATATGTTAGTACAGCCTGTCACGGCTTAGGACTGATATGGCGACTCTGATGGTCTCCGTTTCCCTATATTTTTGGTGTGTGGTTCACTCTTAAGTGTGCCTCAGGACAGCCATATGCTGTCACTGTTCCAGCCTTTAGGTCCAGATTCGGGCCAGGAAAATAAAAGAAAGGGCAAATAGGAACATGTGAGTTGAGTTTTCGTTTGTTAATTTTTTTATTTCAGAGAGAGAGAGAGAGCATAAGAGGGGGAGTGGCAGAGGGGGAGAAAGACTTTTAGGCAGGCTCCACACTCAGCACAGAGCCCGATATGGCACTTGTTCCCATGACCCTGGGATCATGACTTGAGCCGAAATCAAAAGTCATCACTCAACCGACTGAGCCATTCAGGTGTCCCTGAGTAAAAAAGTAAAAGACTTCCTAGGGAGTTCCACCAAGAAACTTCCACTGACACCTCACTTGCCTGAACTTGTCATATGGTAAGCCCTATATTCACGGGATGATAGCAAAGGTAGACTTCTAGGTGGACGCTTTGCTTTCATCATCAAAATCACAGCCTCGTTTAGTAAGAAAAAGAGGTTGAAGATTTACTGGGTGGGCAACTTCTGCCTAAATAATGTATTATCACCATCTATTTCCCTTGATTTTAGAAGACAGACATCCAAATCACACAGATTCGGAGATGAAAGATACAGTTTTTGATATGGACTAGTTTCTGACTTTCAATCCATGGATCTATTCTCAAATTCTCTGAAAAATTAAATACCCCAATTCAGGGGTTGTATCTAAAAAGATGAAAATAAAAATACTGCAGGTCAAATAAAAATTTTAACTAGAGAGTAATGATGGTTGTTGAAACGCTACACGTTGAACAATAACGGTATTACGACATAGCAGATGCTAGTTGATCATCAGAGATTGTGATGCACCTGATAAGCTTAAGTATAATTAAAAAAAGACTATCAAAAAATGAGATCATTTAGAAGAGTCCATTTGGAAAACAGGCATTATCATTTCCATTATTGACAGGACACTGATGAGGATGGGGGGGGCGGGCACAGTGAGGATGGTGATGGGGATGATGGTGTTTGGGGGGCTGTGGTGGACATGCCTAGCCCTGTTCTAAGTACCCGACACATCCCATCTTGGTGAAAATTCACATCCAGTCTATAAAACAACTAAATATTTTAAACCCCATCTTATTTATCTTTTAATGTTTATTTATTTAAGAGAGAGATAGATTGAGAGAGAGAGAGAGAATGCATGCAAGCCAGGGAGGAGCAGAGAGAGAGGGAGACACAGGATCCAAAGCAGCCTCTAGGCTCTGAGCTGTCAGCACAGAGCCGAATGTGGGACTCGAATTCACGAACCGTGAGATCATGACCTGAGCCCAACTCAGCCGCTTAACAGACTAAGCCACCCAGATGCCCCTAACCCTATTTTACAGGTAACTGAAGAGAATAACTAACAGCCCCAAATGCATTTGATCTGTAAGAATCTGAAGTCTGGCCCAGCGTCTGGCTCTTAATTCTCACATTATACCATTTCCCTGGGGATAAGGAAAGGGAGATCCATCAGGACTCAGAAGATCTGAACCTTCATCGCAATTCAAGTCTGTCACCATTGGCTTTATATCCATCTCGTTCTGCCCTCACTGAAGACCCATCCCTACTCCCTTTGTGTCTGTGATTGATCCTGGACCAATGGGAAGCCTCCAGAAGAGTGAGGTCCAAGAGACGCTGTGTTAGTGCGTCCACTGCATCATAAGAAGCCGAATGGAGGGAGAATCTCATTCTCAGGCTGAAACTGGTGAAGAGCAAATGTTTACAAATCCTCCTGCAAATGTTTTTCACCCCCATGCCCTTCTGCGCTTCCCTACCTCCTCCTACTTCCCTCCCTTCCAAAACCTCGTGCTCCTTGGAAAACCAGGGACCTGGTTACCAGACTCCTCAACCTGCCTCCCAGTCATGGACGCTCCCTACTCATGACGTCAACTAAACGCTTACTCTCCTCTGAGAGCACAGCTCTTCTGCAGGCGTGAAGAGGACTTACACTTTCCTCCACACCCGCTTCCGCAGGACCAAGGATGGCTTCGCGTCCTCCTGGCCTCTCACCACCTCTCCTTTGCCACCACGTGACATCCCAGTGGAAAACACCCTCTGCTTTGGGAGTCATGGCATCTGCTGTCCGCTCAGCGGCTCACTTTCTCCGCCTAGTCACCCCCTCGCCTCACACAATCTTCTTGAAATCTGTAAGTCAGACCACGTTGCTGATGGTCTAAAACCACCTGAAGGTCCCCAAAACACAGAGAGTTGAATCTGAAAGCCTTACCGTGGCCTGTAAGGCCCTAAAACATTTGGTTCCATTCTCATATCCTGCCTCTCCCCAAGCGCATCTCACCTCAGAGCCTGAAAGTCACACTTCCATCTGCCTGGCCCTGGTTCCTTCTCTCACCTCCTGCAGGTCTTGGCTCAAGGATCTCATTACGGAGGCCTTCTCCAGCCAACACATCTGAAACAGTGATGGTCTCCTACCCCCATATGAATCGCTATTCCCTGTGCCTTCTTCTCTCTTTCATGAGTGAGAGGGCACGAAATGGCACTGTTATATTCAATGGTGAATCTCCCGTGTCTTCAGTCTCTGACACATAAGATGTAGTCAATCAATATATGTTGACTAAATGAATGAAGAAATAATTTTCTAGTTATCTTTCCACACTCTTTCCCTGCCCTCTCTATACTACACTGTAATTATCCCCATTTTCCTGTCTTGCAGAATAGTCTATGAACTCGCCGAAGGCTGGGCTCACCAACCTTTCTCTGTCTCACCTCCACTGAGGAAGGACCTGACATGTGACAAACCTGGAAAAATATTTGTTGAGATGGACCTTCCTCCCTTTCATTTCTTACCTTTCTTATTGTCCCCAATTTTCAAATGGGAAACCAGAGGCCCAGAGGCGGTCAGAGAATCCCCAAGCTAGTGGACGGGTGAGCCAAGATTTAACTCACATATTTTTACTCCAAGCCAAGCTCTTCTTTTATCTTGTTTTTCCTACTAATGGCCTATCCTCCTCTCAAATTGATATATACTGAAGCTTCCAGCATCATGCACATGCTGTGAAAAGTTATGTTTGAGACCTTGGGATCCTTAATTTGTCAAATGTTTGGAAGAAAAATATGCTGCTCTAATTATAGAATGCAGATGGCTGTTTGAAAACGTACAAACTATGTCATTTAACAAAGTAGAACATGAGAGAATCATGCTTCACAAAGTGACCTTATTTTCTTAAAGAAACAATTTTTGAGAATCTTACTTTGAAAGGCATAAACAGGCTGCCTCCTCATTCTTGATTATAAGGATACCTAAAGTAAGCCCATTAAGTACCAGTTACAATAATTTTAACCATCAATTATAAAAGTGGGCCTTTCTAATTATAGGCAACATTTAGCATTTGGGACTGAGTTATTGCTGGTTATATAAGTTGCAGATCTAACTAAAGCCAAATATACCCTCGCTGGATTTTACCCCACATTTCTAAATTTCTAATTATATTGTGATGGCATCAGCACTACCCTTTGCAAAAATTTTAAACCTCATGACTCAGAAATAATCTGCAGGGAAACTTCCAGAAGCAAGGGAAAAATGGGAATCAGGACATGGCCTAGTATCAAAGCCAAATATCACGAGGAATAAGCCCTTAGAAACAGAGGTAGCTATGACCAGCCAATGCAATTACGTAAGTGCGTCTTCTAGAATGACATGAAGACCGCAATCCTGCCCTTTCTGACGTGGAATGCACACTAACCATAAGCCAGGGAAGGAAAACATGATGTTTCAACCCCCACCGCACCCCCAGGGTGTGGCACAAAGCAAGAAAGCAAAGAACTGAATTAACTAACTCCACAAATACTTATGGAACAGGGAGAAGACCAGAGATCACACCTTTACGGAGTCTATATTCATGTCGTAATTAAGACTGATTATCAAACTACTCAAGAGGTCTTTAAAAATAGGCCTGGCAGCTGTCTGAGATAGTAAAAAGGGCTCCTGCCTAAAATATAAACTCACTGTTTCCCCAAACATTGGGTATGAAATCAGTTCAGGTATTAAACATTTTTTAAGTGACAATGCCTTTATTTGAACATGTATCAGAAAAAGACTGTTTCTCCACTTAAGGCAGTGACATATTTTATATATATACACATATATAATATATATAAATAAGTGTTTGCAATTATATCATATTATCATGTTATATAAATTATATAGAATATATAAAAATTATATATACTATAAGTATATAATATGCATAGAGACATACAAAAAGACATTATATATAATACATATTTATATATTCCATATACTTATATATATTTTTAGAGAAAAAGGGGATTTTTCCATTAAAAAATTTTATAATGTTTTTTTATTACTTATTTTTGAGAGAGAGAGAGAGAGAGCATGAGCAGGGGAGGGGCAGACAGAGAGGGAGACACAGAATCCGAAGCAGACTGCAGGCTCTGAGCTGTCAGCACAGAGCCCAATGCGGGGATCGAACCCACAAACTGTGAGATCATGACCTGAGTTGAAGCCGGATGCTTAACTGACTGAGCCCCCCAGGCGCCCTGGGAATTTTCCATTTAAAGAAAAACACCACATAAGTAAGAAGAGGGGTCATATGATACATGATATGGTGGCCACTGTGAAGGTGACATGTGATCAAAGTGTTACGAACACAATCTCCTCAGAAAGTGATTTTTAACCTACATGACTCCAAATTGTAGATGCGCAAATGCTTGATATTAAGAAGAGTCGCTTAACTCTAAAATGTTTTGTCAAACACATAAATATATATATAATATATGTACATACACACATAATAAAAAAAACTGTGCAATAGCAACAATATTGCGGCTTTATCACATCGCAGGCACGGCTCTAAGCATTTTGCACATTTCATAGCATTTAATGCATACAAAACAATTATGAGATAGATAAATTTCCTGCTTCATCTTATAGTCTAAGGAACTATGGCATAATAAGAAAATGTAATCAGAGGTGTAAGAATTAGGAAAAAAAGAAGTAAAGCATTCCTATTTTCATATGACATATTTATACATCTGGGAAACCTAAACACATTGGTGGGAAATTATACAAACAGTAAGATAATCTAATAAAGTAGGAGGTATAAACCAATATGCTAAAACCTATATATATATATATATATACACATATATATACACACACACATACACACACACACACACATACATATATGGTAAGGCAAATAAGAGTGAACAAATGAATAAAATACTTAGATGTACACTGGACAGGAACAGTTCGAGAATTATGGAGAAAACTATAAATACTCCTGAGGGACCCAAAACTGAACATGGGCAAAAGGAAAGACACAGCATCATATGGAGATATTGCATCATAAAAATGCCAATTCTCTATAACTTACCTTATAAATTTGACATTACCCAATAAAAGGGCAAAAGGATTTCTTGAGCTAGACGCGTTTATTATAAAGTTTACTTGGCAGAACAAAAAGGCAAAAAAAAAAAAATCAAGAAAACCCTAAAAAAGGCTAGAGGTGGACTGGAAAACAGCTAGCGCTAGCAGACGCTCACACACACATAAAGCCTCTAAAATTAAAAGGGTGTGATATCGGTGTATGGATGGGCCTGGAGAACAAGGGGTCAGAAAAGAAGTCTAGAGAGAGACTCAAGTGTACGCAAATTTAGTACGCAATGCATTCAGAATTGCAGCTCAATTGGGCCAAGATGGACATTTTAGTCAGTGATGTTTGGCTGGATTGTTATATGGAAAAAGATAAAACTGAGGATGATCCTCTCCAAATAAGTAAAAGATTCTGAGGCAAGGAAAAAAATAAAATAATACAAAATATTTTTTAAAAATTGATGAATCCCTCCGTAACTTGAGTATGTTGAAAGCTTTCCTAGTTATAATTCAAGAATCCAGATGCAATAAAGAAAAGGATTGATAAACTTGACTACTTAAAAATAAACTTTGGCGCCATAAGCAGAGTAAAAATGTAAATTACAAAACGGGAAAAAGACATTTGCAACTTACACGAAAAAATTAATACCCCTAAGACATAAAGCACTTCTTAAAAAAAAAGAGAAAAGTTCAACACTTCTCTGTTAGAAAAACAAGCAATGAATGTGAACAGATGGTTCAGAGGAGAAAATGCAAATAGACCTTCAACATCAGAACAGGTGTTCAGTGTTGGCTCACAAGAAGAAAGTAGGTAAAATCTCTGGCATCATGGGAAGGAAAGCATCCACGGTGGACCTGTGATCCCCTCCTGTTCTTCTTGAGATGAACTTCAAACAGTCTCCCTTTGCAACATCCCAGCATTTTTACTAGGCTCTACATGGTTTGTCTAGACTGCCCGTCACAAACAAAGCCCTGGGATTTCTCAACATGTGGAGCAGAGGTCGCTGGAAACTGGAAGTTGGGTCTCAGAACAGCAGTTGGTTCCCACATGACCAACAGAGTTTAAACTCCAAAGGCTCACACTCAGCCTCCTCGGTTGACTTGTGCTGCACACATTGTTACTGAAACATGTCCCAGTGGGGGTGAGAGAGAGTTTGGTAAGGTGCGTCTGATGGTTTGGGGTCTCTCCAGAGAAGCATGCTATGTCTTTGCCTCTATTTTCCTCATTTTTTGAATTATTAGTAAAGTATGGTGTTAGGTAAGGTCTACGTTTTACCTGAGTCAGCTCTGACAATTTGATAATTTGCAGTGAAGTAGTCACTATTATACACCTATTAGGCTGACAGAAATAATGTGTTGGTGTCACTGTGGGGAAAGAAGCATGTTATACAGCTGCTGGTAGGAGAACAAAATATATGTGGAATTCAGCAACACAGAGCCCCAAACATCTACTCTTTGATCTAGCACTCCCGTTTCCAGGAATCAATCCTAAAGATACACAAGCAAGAAAAGAAACAAAAACCTCAAGACCCATAAATGCAAAAGGCCATTAAGCAGCCCTGTTTGAAATAGCCCAGGATCAGAAACAAGGCAAGAGCCCATCTGTAGAGAAGTGATTTCACAAGCAACAGAACATCCATCCGATGGCGTACTATGCAACCGTTAAAAAAATAATAAGGAATGTCTTAACATTAATATGCTGCTATTGAGTAGTTTCCAGAAAATACTGTTAAGTGAAGAAAGCAAGATATGGAACAGTACATATAACATCTGCACTTTATCTAAGAAATGACCACTATACAAATGCATACACACATCTGATTATAAGCAAAAAATGGGAGGATAAACCAGAAATCCTACCATAGGACAAAGGAGAAAATATGGGCAGGGATAGAAACTAACACTCTTGGGATATTTCTTGATTTATGGACTTAAACTTTATATGTTTATATGTTTATATGGGTAATATAAAACAAAAATAAAACAAATTCTTTAATAATAATAAAAAAAACCCAAAGCAACCCCGAAAATGAAAGCAAAATAAAACAAAGCAACCTAATTGATGTTGATTGGTGGTTTACCCAAACAGACAGAAATTGTTTTAAGGCACAGTAATCTGACTGCATATCCTTAGTGGGATAGGTCAAAAGAACAAAGCTATTTTCCTAGTAAGAGTGGTATTATTTTTCTGAAACACAGACACACACACATAAATATATGCATGATTAATCATATATATGCAAATGCTAATAGCGGTATTATTATTCTGACATAGGCACACATTTATAAATATGATTAAAAAGCAAATAGGGAATTATGCTAATTTCATTATTAACCAAGATTTTTTAGCACCAAGGTAAAGAGATTCAAATAAATTAAATCAAAGAAATGAAGTAAAAATCTGGTAACCATAGATTTAAATGAATAATAGCGGTGGTAACTCAGTTTGTCCTTGGGAAGCAAGTGCATGTCTTACCTGAACACTGAAAAGGCCAAGAGGCAAACCAGCCTGGTCTAAGTGACCCAGCACCTGGCCTGTATTCCTTAGAAACCATATCCTTTTCACAAGAACCACGGCTCTTTGGAGAAATGGCAGATCTCAAGTCTGAGGCAGGCAAAGGACACCAGAGTGAAGAGCATCTCACAGAAATTGAATCAAGAGGTCTCAGGAGCAAATTGAAGAAGCACTCTTGGCCAAAGATAAAAAGAGTTAAGTCTCAAGTAATGGAAAGTGAAAGAAAGAAAGGAAAGAAGGCAGAAAAGACTGGGTGGAAAGACAAGTGTGTTACGAATACATGCATAATAATACCAAAAGGTATTACCAAAACCAACCAAACACAAGAAATCCTTACTGGAACCCGTGGGGAACTCTGGTAAATACGGGGGGAATCAAGCACTGTTCCTGACGGACCTGGGAGCCGCACCCGGGGGAGCCATATGTCAGACCAGGGAAAGTTTCAGCTCTGGAGGTGCAGGTAATACACACAAAAGGACTGGTAAGACAAGACAATACACTAGGGCATCTGAATGGCTCGGTTGGTTAAGCGTCCGCCTCTTGATTTTGGCTCAGGTCATGATTTCCCTCGAGGCTTCATGGGTTCAAGTCCGGCATCAGGGTCTGCGCTGGCAGTGAGGAGCCTGCTTGGGATTCTCTCTCTTCCCTCTCTCCGCTCCCACCCCCCCACACTTGGGCTGTCTCTGTCTCACCCAATAAACTTAAAAAAAAAAAAAAAAAGAAGAGACAATTTACCACTTTCAACACCCCACTGAAATAATAAATCAAAGATTGCTGATGCCATTAGGTGAAAAGCCAGTAAGGAACTCTATAATGGATGGGTTAGGCTAACAGCACTTAACCCCAACGGTCAGTCGTGACAACACGTAAACAACGCTGGACATCGCACACCTGACCGGTCGCAAGAGGAAGCACACGGCACCACTTCCGCCTAAGACCTACTCCTGGGGTGGCAGGGAAGGAACGGGACCTGGATTACAAAAATATCAAATGATAGAATGACTTCTTACATGATACCGCAGGCGTGCAATCAACAAAACCCACATGGCAACTTTACGGAACGATCTGGTTTCTCCGACAAATAAGTGGCGAGACAAGGGGGGAAGGGGGAGGGGAACCCGCACACTAAAAGACGTATCAGCCAAAGGCAATGTGTGGGCCGTGTCTGGATCCTGATTTGAAAAAAAGGAAAAATAAAGGGAAAAGATGTACGATACAATCAGAACAACTTGAACACTGAAGGATAGTTTATAAAATCAACAAGCTATGGTTATTTTGTGTGTGTGATGATGGTATTATGCTTTCATTAAAATTTAGAGGGGGGGTGCTTGGGTGGCTCAGTTGGTTAAACTTCCAACTCTTGATTTCAGCTCAGATCATGATCTCCCGGTTTAGGAGTTCGAGCCCCACAGTGGGCTTTGCGCTGATAGTGCAGAGACTGCTTGGGATTCTCTCTCTCCTCTCTCTCAAAATAAATAAAATAAACTTTAAAAAACACTAGAGGTACCTAGGGAACACTGATCGATGAAAAGAATATGATATCCAGGATTGGTGTCAAGATAATCCAATAGCTGAGAGGTAAGGGGGAAAAGAAAGACATTTAGATACAAAACATCTTTGGCCATGGACTGAAAATGGCTGAATCGGGTTGATAGATGGCTGGGCTTCCTTTATACCATTCTCTGTACTTTTGTGTGTGTTCGAAAACTGTTCCATAATAAGCTAGTATATACATACACACATAGAAACGGACACAGAGATGTTAACTAACTTACCCAGAGTTGCACAGTTACTAAGTGATCGCGCTATTAACCACTGCGTAAATTAAAGTGTGTTAAAATTATGAAACATTTAAGAGAGAGATTGTGTCTCATCTTTTTAAAAATCTCCAGATTTTAACAGAGTATTTAGCATGTAGTTACCCAAGAAAGCTTTCCTTCATGAAATATTTTTAATTACTCATGCCCAGTTTTGTTTCCAGAATGATTTAGAATAAATGAGTGAGTACAGTCAATACACAAAGCTGTATTATGCAATTAGGACCTTTATTTAGATGGGAGATCCACATTTGGGTTTGATATTCATGTAATCCATCTTGAAAACATAAACTTCATTATTCAATTTTTTTCTAACACTGGAATTCAATAATGTAATATTGATCCTACTATTTATTCAGCTTTTTAATATACTTGAATTTAATAATTTATTGAGGAAGGTGTTTTTGCTGAACAAAGTACAAAGCCCTGACGAAGAAAAGCTGCCGTGGTCCAAGGCTATTGTCTTCCTTCTTGCAGCCATTCATTCCACAAACTCTACTGAACACCTGCAATGAGGTGTCCTGCTATGTTTGTATTTAAAACCAGAGTTGCAGTGAAGAAAAGTGCAATATGGGGGCACCTGGGGGGCTCAGTCGTTGAGCCTCCGACTTTGGCTCAGGTCATAATCTCGTGGTTCTTGACTTCGAGTCCCGAGTCGGGCTCTGTGCTGTCAGTGCAGGGCCCACTTCAGATCCTCTGACTCCCTCTCTCTCTGCCCCTCATCCACATTCTTTCTCTCTCTCTATCCCTCTTTCTCTCTCAAAAAAATAAACATTAAAAAAGTGCAATATGTAAGTTAATCCATTTCTCTGTGATTCTCATTCCCCTAAAGTTAATATGAAATCCTATTTATTCCATACCAAAACTCCCAACGTCATCCTCAAAGGTCCACACTAAGACTCACCTCCTACAGGGAGCTGGCCCTGACGGTCTAGGCCCATTTCCTTCTTCTAACTTAGTACAGGATGCCTTATATATGTTACGTTCCTGATTCCCCACCATGTAAATTCCTTGTCACTGCACCTATGTTCATGAAGATAGAGCATGTCTTTCATGTTTCCACTTCCTATAGTACATGGGATTAACACCTTGCATATGGCAGAACCTCAGAATCGTGATATGTTCTTGGATTACTGATAACATTAAATGCAGTAACATGAACCTTGCCAAGAACGCTATTAGGAGTAGTAACAGCTAATGGTCTTTGAATTCTTACTGTCTTCTCAGTTTCTTATTATATTTAACCTTCTCGACGACTCTGGGTTAGTTACAATTATTAACCCATTTTACTGTTGAAGAGACTGAGATACAGAGAGTAAGCAGAAAGGAAGGGACTGGACCCTACAGAGCCACTTAAGTGTGCAATTAAATGGTTTTTACCATTGAACATTTTCATCACTGAAAGCAAAACATAACAAAACGACTTTTACCCATTAGCAGTTACTCTCCATTTTCCTTCAACCTCTCTAGACGTTAGAAAACTACTCATCTCATTTCTGCCACGAATAGGTTTACCCACATGGCGTAATAAAGAGAACTTGTATCTTTATGTTGCCAAGTCTCAAGCAAACAAAAAAGTAGTGAGAATGTCACAACGGAGACCCATGTACCCATCATCATGATTTAATGTTTAATATTTTGCCATATTTTATTTGCTTTTTGATTATTCCATTGTTACTTTTATACTTTCAAGTATATGGGCAACCATTTGGACATTTTACCCTAGATCCTTCAGTATGAATCTCAAAAAACTGAGGACATTTTCCCACATAAACTGCAATGCCTATGTAGAGGCACCCACAAAAGTATTTCCTTAATATCATCCAATACCCAGGCCATATTCAAATATCTTCAATTGTTTCAAAGTCATCTTTTTCAACTGATATGTTAAAACTTGGATCCAGTGAACGTCCACAAATTGTATTTTATTATGTCACTTTAAATCTAGAACAGAACCTCCCCGGCGTCTCCGTTTTAAAACAACATACAAGAGACCGGGGAAGTTGCTCCGTAATGAGTTTGTGTATTTGCTCGCTTACTTGATCTTTGTTTGGGTCTTGGGTTGTCAGGTCCAGGAAAGCACTGGCTCTGCCTGTCTTGTTCCTTGGAGAGTTCACAGTGCTTCTTAAACAAGCAGGTGAGTGGGTGAGTGAGGGAATGAGTGAATTTCCATGATAGGAGTGTGGAGAAAGCGCTATGGGAACGCTGAGGGCTCATTTTTAGATAGGTCCCCCTTTAAGACCCCAATGAACTACAGAACATAGAATACAGAGACTCCAGATTTTTAAATCTCCCCTGCCTTGAAGGGGAGCGTCTCTCTTTGAAATGTCCTCATTGACGACAGGCATATATCTGGATCCCTATTTAATTAGAAGATGAGCCATGGTATTAAATTTTAGGGTCACCTTCTTCTTTGATACTCAATTGGTCTTTTCATCTTTCTCAAACCTCTCCTACTTCTGTATTCATCTTCCAAGAGAGAGAATTAAAATTCCAGCACTGTGACATGGACACCAATCTTTCGGCTTTAGAATAAACCCTTTGGCTTCTGAGGTTCACAAGGATGATATAGAGTCCGTGGGGGGTGAGGGGGAGGCATGACTTCCAGCTACAGTTCTCCTCCTGAACTTAAATGATCTCGGTCTTTAGTTTAGACGTGACTAATGTAAAATGGTTCCCATGGCATTTAGAAGGAATTTAAAGTCTGAATGCGCTCACATTACTCTACAGGCTGTACAGCCTCACACCTCCTGACAGAGCCCATTACCCTAACATTAACATTTAATCCAGGCATTTCTACTCATTCCAATTGGGTGTTTAAAAATGTAAGCACTCTTAGATTCAAGCTCTCTTTAAACAATCCCTTCTAGTTTCAAAATGCTTTATGTGAACTCTGGAACTTCTTTTTTTTTTTCCCCCTTTAGAATACTGAGGTCTTTGGAACCTTTCAATTTGGTCATCAAGAATAAAATGCAAGGACCCTGTAATAATTTTCAACGTAAGGTGCAGACTGAGTTGAGTTTTGGGAACCTCTTCTGAAGGAAGGCATTGAATAGGAGAAGGGAAGGGAAGGGAAAGCGGCTTAATAATGCTCTTTCCCAAAGCTTGATGCAGTGGTCCTGGTTTGATTATTGCAGTAGAGACTCCACAAAAGAAAACACGGGAATGGGAATGATTTTTGACATCCATGGTTTTCCCGTCTCCATCTTCAATAAACAGACATTTTGTTTGTTGGTTGGTTTATTTTTACTTCTCATAACCTACTCTCTGTTCTTTAGTAATAGCCCATCTTTTGTCCTATGGAAAGAAATCTTCCATTCAGTTTATGTAAGATTGAATCTACTCACTTTGCTCCAGTAGTAATCATATGACTCAGGAATGTCCACAAGCTAAACCAACAAGGAACAATCTGAAGATTTTGATGTAATCGTTATTTTTAAAAATTCTGTTTGGGCCGCTATTCTAATAGGATGTATGTCTACAACTACTGGAGGCCATTTTGCTGCAATGTCTCAGTGAGCCTTGTCCATATCCAACTCTTCAATTCTATCCAAAATTTTCTGGCACATCAGCCAATAAATTATTATTGAGGATAGTCTGAGTCATATTTTGTCTTTTGGAACTTCCAGCATACTCACAGATATACAGAACGGTTGTCTGATTATCACTGGCCTGGCTTTGGGATTCCAGGAATAGGCCAGACAATTCTCACCCTAAGTGCTCTAAGCAAGGATATTATGGTGTTCCACCAGAGCCTAGGGATTTTTCATGAAGATCCATTAACAACTTAGTCTTTTTATGAAGATATCTCTTAGAAAGAGATCTAACAAGACATTGTCTATTTTGTTTGTGTTGCATTCTTGGTCAACATTCAAAAGGAAACAGAAGTCTTGCGGTACCTGGGTGACTTAAACATTCAACTCTTGGTTTCAGCTAAGGTCATGATCTCACTGCCATGAGATCGAGACCCACGTCAGGCTCTGCACTGGGTGTGGAGCCTGCTTTAAGATTCTCTCTCTCTCTCCCTCTGTCCCTCTTCCCTGCTCATGCATTTGTTCTCCTTCTCGAAAGAAAGAAAAGAAAAGAAAAGAAAAGAAAAGAAAAGAAAAGAAAAGAAAAGAAAAGAAAAGAAAAGAAAGAGAAAGGAAGGAAGGAAGGAAGGAAGGAAGGAAGGAAGGAAGAAGGGAAGAAAGAGAAGGAAGGAAGGAAAAAAGGAAGGAAGAAAGGAAGAAAAGAAAATAAATAGAAGTCTAGAAGTAGTTTTCAGTGAATCTAGTCCATATCCAACTCTTCAATTCTATTTTATTCTTTGCTTTATTTTTTATTTTTTTAATTTTTTTTTGTGCTGAATTTCTGCTGCAAGTCAAGTCAACTTTGCCAGAACACAAGATTGGAATATTGATTTAGCACACAGAGAGTAGAGCCAGCTTTTTGCTAGCATGGCCAAAGCACCATCTGTGGCAAATGAAATCTGATTGCTTTGGATCCCAGTTGTGGACAAGGTACAGAGTCTGTGGGGGTGAAAATGAATCTAGTGGCTCATCTCTCCTTAAATCACCCACATTCTTAGGACAGTGAGGAAAAGAGAAGGAAAAGTCCACCTCCAAATGACGAATGATCAACACTGCTTGCTTGCTAAGTGAAGCTGACTAATCTATTACCTCTGAAATGATTTCAAGGTGGTACAGAATGAGCTAGCCTATATTTCACTTTTGCTAGGACATAAGGCCATAAATTCCAAGCACGCTTCATTGCCCTGTAATAAGTTACTCACATCACCTTCACTCTAGTTGATTACTGATCAAATCATCAAGTGTCCCTGATCGAGACCACAGACACATTTCTGCCAAAGCATATGTACTGCAAAATGTTTTGGTAGTGGCAAGATTCAAGGAAATACACAGTTGGACGTTCCTGAACTCTGATTTCAGTTGAATAACAGCATGTGATTTATTCAATCACAGCATCTTATTTGCAATCTGTGTAATTTGCATGTACTTCCTTCTAAGGAATCCAAGAACATTCATGTTTTAACCTCATTGATCTCCATAATGTCCCTAGATAGAGCAAGGACAGGGCTGACTGGCAAACCTGACCCAAATTACCACATAATACAAAAAAATTGGATTAGCTTGTCCCAGGGTACTCACACACGAAGTATAAATTATCAAGACTATATTGATTTTCTCCTTAAACACTGGGTCTCAAAGACTCTGAAGTAGAAAAGGAAGCTAAACTTCCTGGTGGTGGTGCTAATTACCAAGCAGCCCTTCTCCCCTCATGCAACTTACCAACTTTTTGCTCTGAGATTTCTCAACAGCGTAGCTCAACACAACACAGGGTTTCTCATCCATGTGCCTCCATCCATGTTACGCCTGATGGTAGAAAAAGGAATGTAAGGGGACCCCATACATTAACATGGCCCCCAGGACCTGTTAATCTGATGGGAAAGACGTACAGTGAAACATACCAAGGTCAGGGTATTATCTCAAACACTGTTTTTCATTTATTCAAGAAACAGAAATGAAAACAAATGAATAAACAGCTAGTAATTCCCATCTACTCACGGAAGCTATAATGTGAACAAAATTGTTATGGGAATCTTCCTCACCAGTTTTTAAAGCTTATTTATTTATTTTGAGAGAGAGAGAGAGAGAGAAAGTGCAAGCAGGGGAGGGTCAGAGAGACAGGGATAGAGAGAATCCCAAGTGGGATCTGTACTGACGTGGGGCTTGAACCCACAAACCTGTGAGATCATGACCTAAGCCAAGATCAAGAGTCGGACATTTAGCCAACTGAGCCACCAAGGTGCCCCTTTCCTTACCATTTTTTATGCCTATGTAAATGTATATAAAACTGTGTAGTCTTTGTGTTTCTTTTCTTTCTTTCCTTTTCTTTTATTTTAAAGAGAGAGAGAGAGAGAGAGCACAAGCGGGAGAGAGAGAGAGAGAGAGAAAGAGAGAGAGAGAGAGAGAGAGAGAGAGAATCTAAAGCAGGCTCCATGCTCAGTGCAGAGCCTTACACGGGGTTCAATCCCACAACCCTAGGATCATGACCTAAGCCAAAATCAAGAGTCAGATGCTCAAATGACTGAGCTACTGAGGAACCCTATTATTTTGGTTTATTTTTTAAATGAAATCACACTGCATACCATACACAGCAAAATGATTTTTGTTCGGTTGGTTTCAGTTTAGTAATATCATATCCCTTCAAGCATACATGGAGAAATCTAGCTTTTTAAACAACTATACAACCTAATGATGGACATACTACATTTAGTTCAACTTTCCCATAACTGGTAGATATTCAGGTCATTTTGTTTTTCCTCCAGTAATTTTTCTCCTTTCTCCTTTCTCTTCCACTCTTTCTCTTCTGATTCTTCCTTTTTATTGTGGTCACCTCCAAAGCAAGGTGCCAAGAAACACATCAATTGTACTGTTATTTCCACTGAAGTTTTCTCATTTCTGTAGGAAAGATTCCTAAAAGTGGGATTTCCAAGACAAGAGGAATACTTGAAATTTTCATGTCAAAACATACAGTTGTTATTTCATCTGAAGTACTTTTGTTAAAATAGCCACACTATATTCTACGTGGTTATATTTATGTCTCTTACTTTTATTGAGTGATTTTTATGATAATAGGGGCCTGTTGTAACAGGCCTGTGATTTTTAAAATCATGCTTGTTATGTTTAAAATGCATGGGCAGTTAACTACGGCCCAGATTCTGCTCTAGAAGCTTTATTTCTCTCAAGTCATCTTACAACAATCTATGTGCCATTCATGACTGGTTCACAGAGAGGGAAACTGAGACCGAGATAGGCTAAGTAATCTGATGGTTGCACAGTTCCAAAGTGCAAGAGGTAGGATTTGGAAGCAGCTGGAGCGCACAGGACTGCCCCTGGGTTACACAGCTTTCAACAGCATGGGAAGGGCGTAGGAGCTAGAAGGCAGACAGCCTGAGGTTCAGTCATGGACCCTTCCTGCTCCCCAGTCTCAGAGCCTTGAGAAATTACTATTTCTGAACTCAGTTTTCTTATCTTTAAAATGGGTCTGCTATCAACCTCCTGGGAGTGCTGTTGTGAGAACTGAGTGTCCAGCCCACATTTGGCTAAGGCTTTGTGTCTCTTGCCCCCTCTTCCCCTTTCCTTCCTTTCATTATTTCCTTTCATTCTTTCTTTGAATATCCAGCTCCCTGTTTAGGATATTAATATCATATATTAATAATATTAGTATGCAGTATGACAAAACATATTATTTCCCTTCTTCTTTCTTTTCCCTATTCACATCCCCTGCTCCCAACCTACAGTTTTGTCACGTAGAAGGAGGTTCAATCATTGAAGGTTGAATTTAGCAAACTTTGGTCTCACATTCAAATCACTTGGAAAAAATTTAAAAGTATGTATCCCTGTAGCTACATACATATAGAGGGAGGCCCATGCCCCAGCTCCTGAGAGTTGATTGAGATGGTTTAGTATCAGAAACTTTCTAACTTCCTTCCTTGGGTGACTGTAAAGTGCAGGCAGCACTGAGAACCACTGGCCTAACAGGAAAGTCTGTACTCCTGGCCATTACGGTGTATCAGCACGTCTTAAACTTGAGGCACAACAGAAGTACTCATTTGGAGGGCTTTTTTAAATCAAGTGTTTAATTTTAATTCGAGTGTAGTTATCATTCAGTGTTACATTATTTTCAGGTGTACAAAATAGCAATTCAACAATTCCATACATTACTCAGTACTCATCACGTTAAATGTACTCTTTAACGCCCATCATCTATCTCACCCATATCCCGAATCAATCTCCCCTCTGGTAACCGTCCGTTTGGCCTCTATAGTTAAGAATCTCTTCCTTGGTTTGTTTCTCTTTTTGCTTTGTTCATTGTTTTCTCTCTTACATTCCACCTATTAGTGAGATCATATAGTATTTTTCTTGCTCTGGTTGATTTCACTTAGCCTTGCACGCTCTAGATCCATCCATGCTGTTGCAAACGGCAGGATGTCCTGTTTTTATGGCTGAATAATATTCCTTTGAATAGTAAACCACATCTTTTCCATCTATTCGTCTATCAATGGATACTCGGGCTACTTCCATAATTTGGATATTGCAAATAGTGATGCAAGAAACGTAGGGGAGCCTGTACCCCACTGAATTAGTGGCTTTGTGTTTTTTGAGTAAATGCCCACTACTGCAACTACTATATCACAAAGCAGTTCTATTTTTAACTTTTTGAGGGACCTCCATTCTGCAGTAGCCGCACCAGTTAGCATTCCCACCAACAGTGCACAAGACTTCCTTTTTCTCCTCATCCTCCACGCTTGTTTCTCGTGTTTTTTATATCAGCCATTCTGACAGTTATGAGGTGACATGTCCATGTAGTTCTGGTTTGCATTTTCCCGATGACGAGTGACCTTGAACATCTTTTCAGGTGTCTGTTGGCCATCCGTGTGTCTTCTTTGGAAAAGTGTCTATTCATGTGTTCTGCCAATTTTTTAACTGGAGTCTTTGTTTTTTGGTAGTGAGGTGTATAAATTCTCTGTACATTTTGGATATCAATACTTTATCAGATATACCATTTGTAAATATCTTTTCTCTTTCAATAGGTTGTCTTTTAGTTTCGTTGATTGTTTCCTTTGCTGTGCAGAAGCTTTTTATTTTTGAAGTAGTCCCAACAGTTTATTTTTACTTTTATTTCCTTGCCTCAGGAGACATACCTAGAAAGATATTGCTATGGCTGATACCAGATAAATTACTGTGTGTGCCCTCTTGTAGGACTTTTTATGGCTTCCAGTCTTGTATTTATGTCCTTAATCCATTTTGAATTTATTTTTGTGTGTGGTATAAGAAGGTGGTCCAGTTTCATTCTTTTGCATGTTGCTGTCCACTTTTCCCAGCACCATTTGTTGAAAAGACTATCTTTTTCCCATTGTATATTCTTGCCTTCTTTATCAAAGATTAACTGACCATGTAATTGTGGGTTTATTTCTGGGTTTTCTATTCTGTTCTATTGACCTATGTGTCTACTCTTGTTCCAGTACCATACTGCTTTCATAACATAACTTGAAGCCTGAAATTGCAAAACCTCAAGTTTTGTGTTTCAAGATCTCTTTGGTTATTTGGGCTTCTTTGTGGTCCCATACAATTTTAGGATTGTTTGTTCTAGTTATATGAAAAATGCTATTGGTATTCTGATAGGGATTGCACTAAATCTGTAGATTGCTTTGAGTAATATAGATATTTTAACAGTATTTTCCTTCCAATTCATGGGCATGGAACGTCTTTCCATTTCTTTGTGTTGTCTTCAATTTCTTTCATCAAGACTTTATAGTTTTACAAGTATAGCTCTTTCACCTCTTTGGTTACATTTATTTCTACATATTTTATTAATTTTGGCGCAACTGAAAATAGGATGATTTTCTTAATTTCTCTTTCTGCTGTTTCATTATTAGTGTATAGAAATTCTATGGATTTCTGTACATTGAATTTGTATCCTGTGACTTTACAGAATTCATTTATCACTCCTAGTAGTTTTTTGGTGGCGTCCTTAGGGTTTTCCATATACAGAATCATGCCAGCCACAGAGAGTGAAAGTTTTACTTCTTCCTTCCCAATTTGGGTGCACTTTATTTCTGTTTGTTGTCTGACTGCTGTGGCTAGGACTTCCAGTGCTTTGTTAAATAGCAGTGGTGAGAGTGCACATCCTTGTCCTGTTCCTGACCTCAGGGGGAAAGTCTTCTTGGTTGCAGATTTTTCCCTTTCAGTATTTTGAATATATCACTCCACTCCCTTCTGGCCTGCAAAGTTTCTGCTGAAAAATCTGCTGATAGCCTGATGGGCTTTCCTCTTGTATATAAACGTCTTCTTTCTCTTGCTGCTTTTGAAATTCTTTATCACTACTTTTTGCCATTTGAATTACTATGTGTCTTGGTGTGGACCTCCTGGGGCTGATTTTGTTGGGGAATCTCTGTGCCTCTTGGATCTGAAGGTCTGTCTCCTTCCCCAGATTAAGTAATTTTTAAGCTATTATTTTTTCAAATAAATTTCCTACCTTTTTCTGCTTCTTCACGGATCCCTATAATGTGAATGTTATTACCCTTGATAGAAGCATTGAGTTCCCTAAGTTTATTCTCTTGTTGCGTATTTTTTCCCTCTCACATGTTCAGCTTGAATACTTTCCATTACTGTCTTCTAGATCGCTGATTCATTCTTCTGCTTCCCCTAGCCTCTTATTTATTTCATCTAATGTATTTTTAATTTCATTTATTGTGTTCTTCATCTTTTTAAAAATAATTTTAAATGTTTATTTTTGAGAGAGAGACAGAGACAGAGAATGAGTGAGGGAGGGGCCGAGAGAGAGGGAGACACTGAATTCAAAGCAGACTTCGGGCTCCAACCTGACAGCACAGAGCCCAATGCGGGGCTCAAATTCACAAACTGTGAGGTCATGACCTGAGCCAAAGCTGGATGCTTAACTGACTGAGCTGCCCAGGTGCCCCTATTGTGTTCTTCATCTTTAAGTGGTTCTTTTTCATTCTCTTTGTTAAGATCTCACTAATGTCCTTCACTTTTTTCTCAAGTACAGTGAATATCTTTACGATCCTTAGTTTAAATTCTCCACCAGACATACTAGCTATATCCACTTCACTTAGGTCTCTTGCTGTGGTTCTGTCCAGGTTTTTCATTTGGGACACATTCCTCTGTCTCCTCATTCTGTCTACTCTCCGTGTCTGTTTCTGTGTGTTAGGAAGTCAGCTATGTCTCTTGTTCTTAAAAGCAGTGGGCAGGGTACATAATTTTAACATGGTGGTGCTCTTCCTCTTCCACTGGGGACACAGAGCCACTGCAGAGACCAGATCCGCCGGGGCCACTCCGCCAAGCACACACAGGTGGGCGGTGCAGTTTTACCAAGGTGCACACATCCTCCCTAGAACATGACCAGCCACCACTGCTGAGACCGCAGCTCTGCAAATTGTGCAGTCAGGAGACACACAGTCGGCGAAGACTGCACAGGCCTTCTGGAAGAGGGTACCCACAATGCTGGCACTGAGGCAGGCCCAGCTGAAATGGGCAAGGCACAGTGTAAGCAAGGGAGGTAGTGAATGCTGGCCCCCTTCTGATCCTTGCAGGTGGTCATGTGGTTATGCTAAAGGGCGAGGGTGGCAAGAAGCATCTGCCAGCTCATTAGTCCCTGGAGAAGTCCCTCAGTGAGCTCTGAGAGGAGCACATAACTCTCTCTCTCATATCTCCAGATGTTTTTCAAACTTCTGTTTCTATGATGGATCTTCATGGGCTATTTGTTGTCTGGTCTCTTTAAGGGTAGGGACTCGGCTTCCTCTCCCAGAGCCAAGCTCTGATTTTTTAAATTCTGCTTTAAGTCCCACTGGTTGTAAGAACTCACAGAACTCAGTCCTCCTCACCTTCAAAGCCAATGAAACGGGGATTCATCTTTCCCATGCAGGCTCCCCGGAGTGACAGTCGGTTTCTTGCCCTGTCCCTCTGCCTTCCTCCTGACTGTGGTTGGCCGGGGCCCTTTTAGCCACCCTCCATGTCTCCACCCTCCTCCTACTCTCTTTGCTGTGGCCTCTTCTCTACCTTTAGTTGTGGAGTTTGTTCTGCCAGTCTTCAGGTCGTTTTCTGGGTCACTTACTGTGAGGTCACGTTATCTAGGTGTATCTGTGGGACCCGGCAAGCTTAGGGTTCTCCTACCCCAACTTCCCAGCCTCCCAAAAATCCTTGGAGGGCTTATTAGAACACAGACTGCTGGTCCCTTTCCCCAGACTTTCTGATTTATAACAAGCTATGCTGCCGATCAGGGGATCATATTTTGAAAACCACTGTGCGATATCATTGGTGACAGAAGATGATGCTTTATCTTCCAGGAACTCTGTGTGAGAATCCCAAGCTGGGTTACAGGCCTATTCTGTCTCCACAGCACCTACTACACACTTAGATTATGCTTCCATCACAACGCTTAGCATGTCTGTTTTCCCAACTAGACTACCCTCTTCTCTAGTATTGAAATCATGATTTTTTTCATTCCTGTAACACCCAAGGTTAGTAATCCTTGACTACAGTAAGAACTCATAAATGTTGAAAGAATAGATTTCTACCTAGAGGTAGGAGCAGGAGAGGAAGTGCTTGATTCACCATCAAATAGTACCCCACTTTCACGGCACTAAGTTCAAAGAACTTCCTGAGTTCAATGCAGAGATGCCTGGGCGACTCGGTCGGTTGAATGTCTGACCTTGGTTCGGGTCATGATCTCATAGTTCATGAGTTTGAGCCCCGCATTGGGCTGCTGCTGTCAGCACAGAGCCTGCTTTGGACCCTCTGTTCTCCCTTTCTCTCTCTCCCTCTCAAAAGTGGAAAAACACTTTTAAAAAGAGATAGAGGCATATGCAGCGGACAGAATAAAATACCTGCTACTACATCACATCCATCCAGTTGCTAATTCTGCTGGAATACAGGCATAGACGGAACCTCTGGCTGGGGTTTTCGTATAATGAAAATCAATTTCACATCCCCCCAACAGCAATGTTCAACCATTCCATATTCCTTGTTTTCCCCACTTACCTCATTTTAATTTAGCAGGTGTTTAATAGTACATAATTATATCTCACTACTGTTTGGGATAGGGAAATCAGGAGTCCAATTTGCATTTTAGGAATAATTTGGAAACATGAAAGCTAATTATCTAAGATAAGATTTGGCCAAATGGAATAAGCAGGTTATCATTTGACAATAAACTCTGGCATTTACCTGAATAAATCCAAGATCTGGGCATGAATTCATTTATAAATGGATTGTTTTTAGGTAGAATTCACAGTAGGGAACACTTGATTGTTTTGCCTGCCCATTCTGATCCCATTTCCTTTTAGGGATCTTCTCTCCCAATTTGCACGGAGTCCTGGCAGTAGGACTATCTTAAGAACTGCTATTTCCTAGGCATGCTTGGAAGGGGAAACGCTTTCCTTCCCTGGCATGGGACGGCACCTTGTTTGTGAGCAGCCTCCCCTCTGACCCCTGCCTTGGAAACTCCCTCCCTGGATTCTAATTTTTAACAAGTGAGAAAAAAGCAAAAACAAAGTGATCCTGGCATCTCAAACCAGGTTGTTCCAGATGGAATATGATTGCTAACCTCCTTGCATCCTTGATTCTGGGTCATCCCCAAACCTGGTATATTCATTCCCTCTTAATTCTGTGAGTCTTCCAACCCCTATGGTCCCACCCCACTTTATTACCTTCTCTTTTATTTGCTTTTGCCATATTTGCTTTCTATTGCTTGCAACCATAAAACTCCAGCTCAGATTGGCTCTAGCACAAGGAACTGTTAGTGTTTCCTGCACATAAATTTTTCTAGTCAAGTACATTTTTGCCATTAGCTGGGACTCTGTTTCCAACTCTCACATTTAAATTAAATGTCTCCACTTCTTCCATAGCTTTTTCTCCTTTAAATGAAATCCCCCAGCCAAATTTTAGCTGATTTCTTTTCATTAGCTACATTACTACACACAAGAGTTAAGTGTTATATTCAAACTTTGTGGACTCAGTTCCCTCAAGTTTATAATGGGGATGATCTCTTTGAAGGTACAAAAGTTTAGCAGAACTGATCACATAATACGCACGAAATAATACTACCATTATCATTGCTGCAATGAAGGTTTTAATCTTACTAATATTTGACGCTTCGGCAAAGTTTCATTAATACCACTGCTGCATTTTTCCAAATAAATATCTACTAGCTATTTTATTATTGATGTCTTAATTAAAGAATTTTTTGTAGAGATGTTGGTAGTCCTTGGAAATACAAAAGGATTGCATGCCCAGAAATATCAAAGCAAACTTGGCAATTTCAAAATAGTTCAACTGGTTGAATTACTTCAAAAGGTGATCTTTTAACTCAAAAAGAGTTATCCTCCATGTTCACAGCATTATTGACAGTAGCCGAGACACGGAAACAACCCACATTTCCATTGAGGGATAAATGGATGAGATATTATATATATTATATTATGCATATATAATGGAATATTATTCAGCCATAAAATATGAGGAAATCCTACCATTTGCTGCAACATCATGGACCTTGAAGGCATTATGCTAAATGAAGTAGGTCAGACAGAGAGCATGAAATACTATATTATCTCACTTTATACATGGATTTAGGGGGAAAATTCAAACTCAGGGAAAAAGAGATCAAACCTGTGGATAATCACAGGCAGAGAATGGGGGAGAGACGTAAGTGGAGGAAGGCGGCCACAAGAGTACAGAGCTCCAGGTGTAAGACAGACAAGTACTAGGGCTGTCATACAAAGTTGTTACGACAGTAAATCCTAAAAGGTCTCATCAGGGGCGCCTGGGTGGCTCAGTCAGTTAAGCGTCCAGCTTCAGCTCAGGTCACGATCTCATGGTTTGTGGGTTCAAGCCCCACGTCGGGCTCTGTGCTGACAGCTCAGAGCCTGGAGCCTGCTTCAAATTCTGTGTCTCCCTCTCTCTCTCTGACCCTCCCCTGCTCAAGCTGTCTCTGTCTCTTAAAAATTAAAAAAAAAAAAAAGAAACAGAAAAAGAAAAATTTTAAAGGTCTCATCACAAGGAGAATTTTTTTTCTTTTTCCTTCTTTTTATAGTGTCTATATGAGAATGTGGATGTTAGCCTGACCTACTGTAGCATTCATTTCACAATACATATACATCAAGCCACCATGTTGTATGCCTTGAACTTATATAGTGATGTATGTCAATTGTTTCTCAATAAAACTGGGGGAGGGGGCTGTGAGATGATCTTTAAAGACACAAATATGGTACAGGCTACTGATCAAATTTTAAGACTAGGTACATATAGAAAGGTGTATATTTTTCAGATTGAGGGATAAAATAAACCACATTCTGCTTTATAGGAAATCAAATAGATCAGACGTCAGCGAAGTATGGCCATACAGTCTGGTCTAGAACCTGCTTTCGCAAATAAAGTTTTATTGGAACACCACCTGGCTTGTTCCTGGACATAGTGTCTAGGGCTTCTTTCTGGCAACAAGGGCAGGATAGTTGGGTCACACATCATGCAGCCTGTAAACCCCAACATATTTACCACCTGGCCCTTTACTGAACACGTTGGCGGGTCCTTGAGCTAGGTAATTTGCCCCCCTTATTGGTGACATGAAATTTCAGTAGCTGCAAAGTTCAATTTCTGTGAAACATTTCCAGGCCTGATTTAAAACAGATGCCTTTTCCCTGTGTCTGCATTCTGCCTTTTACACAGCACATACACGCTTCCTCTCCCCTACAGTTAATCTGTATTCTTACTTATGTATATACTTATAAGTCAGTTTCCTTTGCTCTGTGCCTGTTGAACATCCAGTAATGGCTGGAGAAAACTAAGTAGATTTGCAAACAGAAATAAGTGGAGAATGCCTTTGGGTTTGCGGTACGTCTCTAGCAGGAAATGTTGGTCAAAGTCATTATACACGTGTAATACAAAACTCTGAGGGGGGGAAAGCCAGGTCCCAGAAGAACCGGGTGAATCAGAAAAGCCAATCTGAAATTCACCTCAGGCTGTGCGTGTTTCAAGGGACTCTGGCTATTTCACAAAAGGTGCAAGCACAGGTCGTGCAAGGAAGGGGATTACTCGGATGTTAATCACAAGGGTACGACCGTTGGAAAGAAGACTCCTGTATTTCCATGTGGTGACTCCTGGAGTGGAGCAGAAAGACCTCCAAGGTGCCAACACGGAGAGAAGAGGTTTAACAGGAGGGCCAGTACCTGGAATGACAGAGGAAAGGGTGTACGGCCAACCGGTATATGACCTATGGCTGTAGGTCAATATGCTGAAAATCAATTCACCGGACATTTGACTTGCTGAATGACCAGTCTCCCCCAAACTCAAACTTACGGAGATAAAACCACACAATAAGGTTAGTAGCACTCAGGGCAGCTATGTGGACCCGGAGCCTCAAGTGGGGGGCACTGCTCCCCAGCCCGCCCTGTGGAAGGCCTGAGTGTTCCGAGAGCAGGGACTGAGTTCTCAGGCAGGGTCCTCCTAGTCTCTCAGTTCACCTGGGGGCCGTGGCCATGGTGGGCAGAGGGAAGACAAGTCCCGGAGGTCATCCCCCAGGAGTTGTGATGGTTGAACTAAGGTTGTGAAGCAGTTATGCCAAGGTAAGAGGCGCCCACCACTGAAAGACAGGAGCCCATGCCCACTGTGGTGGAGAGCTGTGGCCGTCCCACTGTAAAACAGAAATCTCTAGTGAAAAATTAAAAACCCAAAAGGCTGCTAAGGCCATCTTGAAGGATACAAGTTCCCATGAACTTTAATTGCTAACAGAAACAAATTTCGGTGGAGAGCTACCTCCAAGAAAGGACAGCCAAGGCCATCATGAGGAACGGTGAGAGACTCCAGTGAGCTTTAGGACCCAGAGGGAGCGGTCTGTGGTAGGAATTTGGCAATTCTGAAGGTGGAGACTGACATCAGGAGCTTGAGTTTCTAAAGCGTAGACACTATGCTGAATTGCTCTGCTTAGAACTCTACTGCACATCTTCCTTGAGACACATCCCTTGGTTAATCCCATTGGAGGGAGCTCCTTAAAGGCCCCTGTTAGCCCCCAACCCCTTTGGCTAAAGGTGACCGTCTGATCCTACACTTTTAAGCTGAGCGCCTGCATGGCCATGCACACGTCTGGTTGTTGGGGGGTCTGTGAAGAATTATGTTCCCGTGCTCTGCAGCCCCAAGCAAATGACCACCTTAGCTCCATGGATGTGAGTCAAGAGCTTTGGGGTAACAACACCGAGAAGCAACTGAGCGGCAAGATCTTACAGAGTCCCTGAGTCCTTGCATTCAGCACGTGTGATCCCCACACTCCTCGGTATACCCCTTTATCCGTGTGGAAGGCCTAGACCATGCTTGTCAACGTAACAAGACAAACAGAACTCACACACAGGCATGGAGTCCTCTGCTTCCAAGCCTTCCCAGAATCAATTGTCCTCTAGCTAAAGAAGCCAGGCTAGGTGTGTGGAGAGTGGGTAGAGGATGATACTCCGCTCTAATAAAAACTTCTGGTGTTACTCTGGTGCGCCTTTGCTCCGGTGGACATCATTGTCCAGTTTCATCCACCAGGAGCTCCGTTATGTCTCCTTCCCACCCAAGCTCCATTTCAACATCCAGCCAGTGGCTTTATGTAATGAACATCCCCTAGGAGCCAGGCACTGTGCTGTTTCCAACGTGGATTATGCCTACAGAATCTTTACAGCAATCCTGTGAGTCAGGACTGTTAACATCCCCATTTTTCAAGTGACAGTGATGTTAGGTCAGTTAGATAACTGACCCCGAATCACACAACTAGTAAGGGTCACAGCAAGGCAGTAATTCCGATCTGACTTCGGTGCGTGGCTCCTGACCACAACGCTCTCCATATCCAGCCTCTTTAATCATTTTTGTGAAAAGGGTAATCAGTGAATATTATAATGCAAGATGGGCAAACTGTAGCTTGTGGCAAAATCTGGGTTACAACCTGATATGGCTCAGGAGTTAGGTATGGTTTTTACATGTTAAGTGGTCAGGAGAAAAAATGTAAAGAGGAACCGGACACATGTAATCACCTTAAACTTAATTTCCAGTGACCATAAATAAAGTTTTATCGGAATGCCGATGTGCTAATTCATTTCTTCATTGTCTATGGCTGCAGCAGATTTGAGAAGTTGCAAGAGAGGCCACGTGGCCAGCAATGGATAAGACATTTCCTCTCTGGCTCTTTACAGAAAGTGTGATGAGCCCTGCCCTCGTCTGAATCCTGGAGGAGTTAGGTCTCAAAATCTCAGGAGACCTCTTACCAACAGTCAGAACTTTGTGAAATAAAATGTCAACAATGAATTAAGAACAAAGACGTCGCCTTTTATCTTTCTTACACTAACAAAAATTTTAACAGCTGCTGGTGCCTACTGTTTGAGTCTAGAGTGACTGTATTCTCACGTTGGGTTTAAAAATATCACTTGCTTCTGTTCAGAGCTGAGATAAGTGGCAAGGGTGCCCATCGGCTGCCGCCTCCCTCCAGGGTGGCTATGTGTGTAGACGGTACGTTCTAGCCACTGCTGCTGAAGCTTGGTCCAACAGTGCAGTTAGGGGAGAACGTAACACCCCGAAAGAGCAGTGAGACGGACTGACCCTTGGCAACAGCGACAACAACAAGGCAGTTGATGAGCATGATCTTGGGGTTTCCTACTTGTAAGAACAAAAAAACTAGATCTTAAAAACTGCTCTCCTATAGACTGGAGTGAACAATGTTTCCTTTTTTCTTGTGTTTCCATGGAGAACCTGCTTACCCCAGAAAGTCTAGATCCATTAAGAAAGTGATCCCTTTAAGGGAGTGTTACAATAGGGGCGCCTGGGGGGCTCAGTCGGTTAAGCGTCTGACTTCGGCTCAGGTCATGATCTTGCGGTTCATGGGTTCAAGCCCCACGTCAGACGCTGTGCTGACAGCTCGGAGCTTGGAGCCTGCTTCATATTCTGTGTCTCCCTCTCTCTCTGCCCCTCCCTGGTTCGTGCTCTGTTGGTCTCTCAAAAATAAATAAACAACAAAAAAAATTTTTAAAAAGAAAGAGTGTTACAGTAAAGGCCACCATTCCATTGTGGTGCTCTCTACATCTGATCTTCTCTGACATCATGCCTATTAGACCTCCTCATGCTGTGTCAGTGCCTTGCCCGGGACCCTGGCGGGTGAACTGCCACTGACCAATCAAGCCAACTGGAGCCCAGGGTCCAATGAGTACGAGGCGATGGACGACCTCTTCCAGATAAGCGTTCTCTCTGTTCTATCTGCATTACTTCTACAACCAAGGCTCTTCTTTATTTCTATTTTATTTTGTGCCCCCCTGAAACATTTTGCTTTTTTCTTTAAATTTGGCCTGGCATTTTTAAATGTTGATTTATCTGAGGGGGAGAGAGAGAGCAAGCTCAAGTCAGGGAGCGACAGGAACATAGAGAAAGAGAGAGAGAGAATCTCAAGCAGGCTCTGTGCTGTCAGCAGAGCCCAACTCAGGGCTCAATCCCAGGAACCGTGAGATCATGACCTGAGCCGAAATCAAAAGTCTGCCACTCTACTGACTGAGCCACCCAGGCACCCCTCGGCTCTTCATTTTTAAAAGTTTATTCCCAGGTACTAACCTTTGTGTTGCTGGTGGGGGTATTGTCACAGTAAATAGGATCTTATATTGTATCGTAGTTTCTGGTAATTTTTAGCACATGAAATAGCTACTGATGTTTGGCAAATTTGTTTTACTCAGCATCTTTTGGAATTTATTCATTGGAAATTTCTTTTTTTTCACTAGGATTGCTAGGAAGAGAAAGAGTAAACCTGAAAAGACTTATAATTTTGTCTTCGACATTCTAGTATTTTCAATCTATACTTTTTTCAATCCTATTGTAAATGTGGATATCCTTAAAATTGATCTTTATTACATGAAGTCTAAATTTATGGACTTTGGTAGTAATCCGTGTTCTTTTAAAAAGGTTAAGCCATAAGGCGCCTGGGTGGCTTAGTTGGTGAAGCAGCCGACTTCAGTTCAGGTCATGATCTTATGGTTTGGGAGTTCGGGCCCCACGTTAGGCTCTGAGCTGATAGCTTTGGATTCTCACTCTCTCTGCTCCCCCCCACTCCTGCTCGCACTCCATCTCTCAAAAAATAAATAACATTAAAAAATTAAAACTTAAAAAAATTTAAGCCATATAAATAAAGCAGTAAACTCTGATCTGCAAAGTCATTTTACTGACATCATTTTCTGTGTCTCAGATTCAACCTGTGTAAACCGGAAATGAAAATCCCTGATGCTATTTCACAGGACTAGTGGGGTCAGTGAAAGGAAATAATGAACAGAGCTTTGTTTAACACAAGGATCACAATGCTCATTCTAGGGGAAAGGTGTGACATGTGTGGAATATTCACACGACGCCATGGAGGTGGTGTCATCAGCACGGCGACCCAGGGCCTTCCTGACGCCAGTCCCCTCCGCCAGAGGAGCGGCTGGCCACTATCCCTAGACGAGACACCATCGTGAAAGTCCCAGAAGCAGGGGATGATGCGGAAGCACCCCGTACACGGAGACCGAGGACGCACCACAGGGGAAGACGAGCGGCTGTCATGCACATCACCACCCCCCACGGCAGGCACAGCACCATACTCATAGGACAACAAAGGCCAAGGTGGGTGTAGGAGTCCCTGGAGGAGTCCGCAAGGCTCCGCCCCTGCGGATCAGACCCTGCTAGAGAAGGGGGCTGGGCTTATTACACTCAGATCTGGGCGGACCCCTTGTTCCTGGCAGGGTGGCGAGGCAGAGATCCCGCCAACACCTCTGTCCTTCTGCAGACCAAAGCAGGGGCTCCCACGTGGCCAGGGAGCGTGCTGGGCACTTCTGTCTGATGGGACCCCAGTCAACGGACCGTGCTGGCCAGGGGGCCTGTTGTACTGTCACAGAGAGGCAGGGAAGCAAATTCACAGCTTAGATCAACTGCTGAGTATAGACTCCAGTCCAGCCAGGCCAGGAAGCCTAGCCCGAGAACCCGGGCGGCTGCAGAGCCCTTCTTACAGGCCCACTCAGGCAGGGAGACAAGCCAGCAGCCCTGTCTAACAATTGAGCACAGCCTCTGGCCCTGCATAGCCTACACACTGACCCAGGGTAGCCTCAGAGCTCAGGCCATGGCCCTACTCAATTGCTGAACGCAGCCTGAGTCTTTGCCCAGGCAGTGACCCTGTCCCACCTCGGCTCATAGTCTACAGCCCCACCCAATGAGGGGCCTGGACAGTGACCCTGCCGTACTGCGGAGAAAAGTCTCCAAACCCACTCAACTGTGGGATATACCTGGAACCTCTCCTGACCGGAGCGCTCGGCCAGCAAACTTGCCCAACAGCAGATCACCAGTGGTTTACCGGGTGGTGAGGCCAAGCCTATAACCCCGCCCAACTCTGGAGCTACAGCCTGTGATTGGGCCTAGCCAATCGTGAAACCCTGTCTGAAGTCCCGCCTCAACTCAGTCCAGCCAGCAGCACCAACCACTTGGGAAAAATGGCTTGAGAGCCCAACAGATTAGGAGAATTTGAAGATTCGACTATTTTGCTTTTCCAGGTTCATTGTATTTCCACATAGATTTTCTAATTGGATTGTTAAATCCTACCAAAACAAATCTGCTGGAATTTTGATGGAGGTTGCATTTAATTTGTAGGTAAATTTCATTTGTGTTTCCTCTATCATGAACACAGCATATCCATCCTTTATTTATTTGACTTTTAATTTGTCTCAACATTGTGGAGTATTTTTAATGAGTATTTATTTATTTATTTAGAGAGAGAGAGAGAGAGAGCATGAGCAGGGGAGAGGCAGAGAGAGGGAGAGAGTGAATCCCAAGCATCCCCCAACATGGGGCTCTATCCCATAACCCCGGGATCATGACCTGAGCCAAAATCAAGAATCAGAGGCTTAACCAACTGAGCCATCCAGGCATCCCTCTCTTGGTATTGTTTTTATGTACAAGTCTTGCATATCTGTCATTAAAATAATCCTTTGGTATTTTGTGTTCTTTGATGTTTTGTAAATGGTATTATTATTCTAAATTTCATTTCCCAATTTTCCATTGCTACAGTTAGAAATGTAAATTTGAAAAAGAAGATTCAGACTAGAAGATGGACACTATCTGATCTTAAGACTTATCATAAAGCCAGATTAAATGTGGTATTTGCATAAGAATAGTCAAATTGATTACTGGAA
Source organism: Mungos mungo (assembly GCA_004023785.1). Taxonomy (NCBI): domain Eukaryota; kingdom Metazoa; phylum Chordata; class Mammalia; order Carnivora; family Herpestidae; genus Mungos; species Mungos mungo. The sequence continues at coordinate 202,971 of PISW01002695.1, forward strand.
CAGAATAGAAATTCCAGAATTAGGCTCATATACATATGATCAGCTGACTTTTGCAAAGATTATAAACAACTCATTAGGAAATAGTATTTTCTTTTTTTTTTTAATGTTTTATTTATTTTTGATACAGACAGAGACAGAGCATGAGATGGGGAGGGGCAGAAACACAGAACCGGAAGCAGGCTCCAGGCTCTGAGGTAGCTGTCAGCACAGAGCCTGACGCAGGGCTTGAACCCACGAACGTGAGATCTGACCTGAGCCGAAGTCGGAGGCTTAACCGACTGAGCCACCCAGGCGCCCCAGGAAATAGTATTTTCAATAGATGATGATTAGAACATCTAGATAACCTTCATCTTTACCTCATACCACAGACCATAATTAAACCAAACCTATATATGATAAATAAAACCATAAAGGCTTATGAAGAAAATACAGAATGATATCTTTGCATTCTGGGATAGGCAAACATTTCTATGACAGGATACAAAACTCACAGATTAGGCTTCATGAAAATGAAAACATCCATTCATTAAAAGGCACTGTAAATAATATGAACATGAATGCCACAGAATGGGAGGAGATATTTGCAAAGGTTATACCTAACAATGGATCTGCATCCAGTTTTGTTCCTACACATCATTAATAGAAACACACTCAACCCAATGAAAAGATGAGAAAGAATTTGATCAGCCTTTTACGAAGACAGATATGTAAATAACCAATAAGCACATGAAATACTGCTCATGTCAACAGTCATCAGAGAAACAAATTGTAAGTAGAGGGAGATACTGCCACACACCCTCTAGGATAGTTAAAATCAAAACAACTGACATTATGAAACATTAGTGAGGAGGAGGAGCATCCAGAAGTCTCATAAATTGGTGATGGGGAGGAAAAGTAGTTCAATATTTTGGCAAACTGCAAATTTCATGTAAACTTATATAGAGAGCTACCATTTGACCTAGTAATCCTACTCTTATATAATTAGTCAAGAGAAATGAAGACATACATACATATGCAACAGACACAAAGATGTATATTATACATATTTTACATATATGTTGCTACATACCAAGTTAATGTGATCATATTTTAACCTTTTAAAATATATGGATTGTTGGGGCGCCTGGGTGGCTCAGACCATTAAGCATCCGACTCTTGGTTTTGGTTCAGGTCATGATCTCATGGTTCATGGGATTGAGCCCTGCATCGGGCTCTGCTCCAAGCATGGACCCTGCTTCAGATTCTCTCTCCCTTTCCCTCTGCCCCTCCCCTGCTTTCTTTCTCTCTCTCTCTCTCTCTCAAAATAAATAAATAAAAACTTACCTTGCAATATATGGATTGTTACTTTATATTACTGACATTGCCTAAGGCCACCAGCATCCTACATAACTTTGCTCAGCTTTACACACACTGAAGAAAGTACCGAATATCATAAAAGATGTATTAACAGCTTATCTAGAGGAAATCCACACAATACAGTAAGACCAACAGAATCCGGTCGATCTAGCTCTTAATAGAACATTCTTCTTACAAAATCTTACCAGTTAATTTAATGGCAAATAAGTATTATTCCATAGCATCAGTGTTGCCCAGGTTTTAGCAGTGGCTTACATGGTAAGGCTCGTCCCGAGTTCTGGAGGAAAAAGCCCCATCACCAGTTAAAGATGGATGTTCTGGGGCCTGGGGCAGGCGTCGGTGGGGGAGAGAAGCATGCTTGAAGGTAGCATTTACCATCTTGGACTGAGACCGTTAAAATTTAGTTCAGGTGCAGAATACTACAAATACACTTAGCAGAATCTAATTTTTCTTTGATGATTTATTTTTTTTATTTTTTTATTTTTTTCCATAATATTTTATTGTCAAATTGTTTTCCATACAACACCCAGCGCTCTTCCCCCTAAGTGCCCTCCTCCATCGCTACCACCTCTATTCCCCCCTCCCCCTTCCCCTTCAACTCTCAGTTCATTTTCAGCATTCAATAGTCTCTCAAGTAAAGAAACTTCATTATCAGACAACATGTTCATCATCATGAACATCGATTGTTGGACAGACTAACAAGTTTTCTTCGGTCAAGTTCTGGGCGAGCAAACATTCCTTGTAGATCAAAGGCTCTGTGTTTAAATAAAAGTACCTTTAATTGAGAGAGTATATACGGAGGGAAACATCCCCCCCTATTTCAGACAGCACTTGGCTCTCTTCCATGAGACTCGAGAAATACAAGGTTTTGACAGGATGATGGGCATCCTCGCAGTCAAATTAAATCTCTGGACGCCACTCTAAGCCTTAATGAGCATTACTTCCTCTTCCAGGAACGGCCGGAGAATCACTTTCTTACTCCCCACATTTGCAACAGTGCGCGTTCCAGATGTTGGGGGCCACTTAGTAGGCTTCTGGCAGCTCCACACATTTCTTGACAGATAAATCTGCTTTCACTGCCTTAGAAGAAAAAATGAGTTGGCAAATTTGCAACGCCATCTTTTCAAAGAAAATAAGAAGGAAAAATGACCTGCATATTTAGTAAGCCATTGGTTACAGTGTTCAACATCTTTGCTGTTTTCAGGACCATGAATCACCGGGGAGAGAAGAGAATAAAGGGGCTGAATCCACAAAGCCCCAACAAAAAATCGAGCACTTGGTTTTCTGACTCCGAGCCATTGAATGTAAAACTACACTGTTGGATTGCTCCTCGGAGAGAAATCAGAGCGAGGTTGTTTATCTGGAGCAGCAACGCGTCTACTGTAACGATGCTCGCTTTATCAGCCTGTTATTTTACTTTTCTTTCCAGAAATCCATCCCAGTGCAGAGCCGGGCTTGACGCATTAATAAAATGCCCCCTCCTTTCCCTCTCTCTTCTCTACCTGGCTCACGATTTGGGACCGAAATTATAGATAGAAAAATCCTCTTTTTTTTCCTACACTGCTTTATGCAGGACTGAGAAGCTGCTGAAAAATGACCAAATACTGTTGTGCTTAAAACCCCTGAACGTGAAAGATCATTAAATACACCTTCTCAGGAGGGTTACTGTGGAGAAGACGCCCAAACTTGAAAGACAAGCTGGCCGATTATGGACTTGCTTCCAACACGGATTTAACGAGCCAAAGACACATCATAGATTCAAATAGGGCTCTCGAACCAGAGACTGGGGAATAGCCCAGTTCTGTCACAGCAGCCATAGGAGCTAATCTGATGTTTCTTCTTCGGTGAATTAGGGGCACCTCGGTGGCTCGGTTGGTTAAGCGTCTGGCTTCTGTTCAGGTCACGATCTCATGGTTCGTGGATTTGAGCCCCGCGTTGAGCTCTGTGCTGACAGCTCAGAGCCTGGAGCCTGTCTTCGGATTCTGTGTCTCCCTCTCTCTCTGACCCTCCCCTGCTTGCTCTGTCTCTCTCTGCCTCTCAAAAAAATAAAATAAAGAATAAAATAATAAAAAAAATAGGAACATGCTATGGTCGTCTTTGAGGGTAGTCACTAGGATTAAAGAAGACCATGTCTGGGAAGGGCTGGTACAGTGGCTGGCCCAGAGTCCGCACTGAGCAGATGCTAGCCACTATTTGGGAAGATAAGCAAGGAAGGAAAGATTGGGTGTGCATGCATTTGTCAATGTTACTTTCCACATGGGGCTGGAACATGCCTAGGGACCCTGGTGAACCTCTTAATGGCTAGAAAGGCTTGGGGATGCTGTCTGGGGGGTGAGAAGCGCCGAAGACCTTCTTCAACTGAAACAGCTCCTCTTAGGTGCTCCTACAAGCTAGGTGGCTGCAGAAGATTTCTTTTGAAGCGTGCTCTGTTGTTTTAAAAGGCGGCAGAGGGCGGGGGAGCTTGAAAATCAGAAGTCCGTATTTTCTAGCCACTTGATCAATGCCGCTCAGGCCTCTTGAGGCTGGTTGAAGACCTACTGTGTGCCAGCCTCAGCAGCAGGCAGCCTGTCCGAGGTGGCTGGTCCTCAGCCTTGTTCTCAGAGCGTTCACCCCCAAGCAGGGAAACAAAGAAACTGAGGATTTTGTCGTGAATGTTCCAACAGCTCACAGAGAGGAAGGGGGTGCTTCCGACTGAGAGAAGTCAGGGCAAAGTCATGGTAAATGTGGCACCATCAGTGATGATGAATAACAACAGTCCTTGAGGGCCTACTATGTGCCGGATATGAAGCTTGGTGCTCTACATGAATTTTCTTGTTTAATTCTCCCAAAACCTAGCCAATCGTCCTCCCCATTTTAAGGATTAAGAAAGGGGTGCGTCACTACAGCCAATACTTGAACTGAGTTGCTGGCTCCGAGTCGGGATGAGTCTTTACTTAGGCATTTTGAAAGTAAAGACCATTCAAAATGCACATTTTTCTTCACATTTTACGGCTTCAATATCAGGATGCATCCTACGTTCAATAGCAGGCCACCGACGTCTTGGCAACGTCCTTTCTTTCCTGGTAGCACATAAATAATGCTGGGTCCTAGATGTCAGAGGCATCTCAGATTTGATGAAGTGTGAAGACATTTCGGCAGGAAGCTCAGGAGGTGGGACGCCCCAGAAAGACGAACCAGTGTGTGCAAAAAAGTGCAGAGGCACCCGCTGGCACGCTGGATTCCTAGGGACAGGAATCGACTGGGGGCTCGGTGACAGTGGCAAGAGCTGAAGCTGTAACTGCAGAATTCGGTGACAACAGGGCTTCCTGACAGGCAGCGGCATTTCCCCAAACTGGAAGCGCATGGGGCGTTTCTCGTCTGCCCAGTAATGAGGTTTCTAGAAGCATTTTGGGAGGACGGCAGGCAGCTGCAGATGTGTCAGGCAGTGCATAGGACGGCCCTGCCCAAGGAGGAGCTGTCTCCCCTTCTGCCAAGCTCTCGAACGCCATTCACAAGGAAACACCTGTTCACAATGGGCTGAGAACAGAACGTAAACTCCATTCACACAGGAACACCATGTAGTTTTGTAGGTTGGTAATCTTCAGGGCTTTGCACAAAGGTAAATGCTATATGTAAATTCAGGGAAGTCTGCACTTTGCTTTGTTAGATCTTTATCAACTTGTTTCTCTTTTACAAAATCCTACACTGGACAACCGTGTGGATCACAGAGTTTGAACTGCTATCCATACACCTGGATCAGCCTGTACCTGAAGCTGCAAATTCCACAGAGCTCCCATCCATGGCTCAAGCATTTACAGATTTTCACTGTGATATCCGGTGTAAAGTTCAAGTATTTATGTTTTTTCCAAATGTTTATGTACTTATTTTTGAGAGAGAGAACACATGTGAGCAGGGGGAAGGGCAGAGAGAAGAGAGAGTATCCCAAGCAGGCTCCACGCTGACACCTCAGAGCCCTACATGGGGCTCAATCCCGTGAACTGCGAGACCATGACCTGAGCTTAAATCAAGAGTCAGGTGCTCATCCGACTGAGCCACCCAGGAACCACAAGCTCCCATCTTTTAAATTATACTTATAGCATCATATCTGTCTTCTGTGCATAGTTAGGCCATATTATTCATGAATTTAATTTCACAATAATTAAAAATATTTTACAAATGTTTGTTATAAAAAGACAGGGAGGGGCTTGGGTCTGTATGGCTGCAAACTTTAGGTGAGACAAAGGCTTGGATCCTTGACAAAGATTCAAGTCAGAGAGGCAAATAGAAGGGATCCAAGAATTGTTGACAGATTTCAGTATTTTGAAATATACAGGGAAAAAGTTAGGAATAAAATACAAATCATCCATAAATTAATAATCCAGAAAGAAGCACTGTGAAATTTTTTACCCCCATTCTCCTACCTATATGTGTGTGTGTGTGTGTGTGTGTGTGTGTGTGTGTTGGGATTATATTGTTTTTAGAATTCTTTTCTACATGATGAACAATTTTTAACTCATTATTAATTATGATCTTATATGTCATCAATTGTTCTTTTATTTATTTTAATGTTCATTATTTTTTTTAGAGAGAGAGAGAGAGAGAGAGAGAGAGAGCGCACATGCATGAGTAGGAAAGAGACAGAGAGTGAGGAAGGGAGAGAGAATCCCAAGCAGGCTCTGCACTGTCAGCGCAGAGCCTGACGTGGGGCTCAATCGCACAAACCAAGGATCATGACCTGAGCCAAAACCAGGAGTCAGACACCTAACCGACCGAGCCACCCAGGTGCCCCTATTAATTATTCTTTTAAGACACTTCTTTCAGGGGCCACATAATAGTTCATTAAAAGTAATTCCACCTACTTACTTGAGGACACATTAGCGACGCTGGTTAATCTCCCACTATGTTTCGTAAGTAGTATACAATAACAGGACTTTCGTGATGAAAGGGGCTTGAGAATTTTCCAGATTAATCTCCATTTAACGTAGGTGAGAAAATGGAGGAGCCAAGAGACTAAGACACAGAGGCACAGGACAAGAACTGGAAGCCTGGTCTTTATTCTCAGACTAACGTTTTCTTTGTACTATTCTAAAGCTGCCTTCTCGAGAGCTCCCTCTTTAATGAATTCACCTGTGACTGGCATCTCCGTGCTGTGTTTAATCACTTGTTGTAACTATCGATTTGGCTTTCAACACAAACAAAAGCTGGACATCCGATGGGGTGCGCAGCTGAGAGGCAATGCTTTCTGCTTTGGGAGCGGAACATCCACAGATAAACAAGAAACATCGCTCATTCTCGGTGCCCGGCAGCCACCCTGGGAGCTCTTCACGGGTTAGACTGGAATAGCGCACGATTCCAAGGAAGTTTTATTACCAGAAACATATGGGGGGATCGATTTAATGCCGGGTCATTTTGCTGTAATAATGATGAAAACAGCTTGACCTTGGACATGATGTATAAACACACGGCTCTTCAAGCCATAGTCGGATTATATGATCCGTGTAACATAACCCGTTATGCACACATGTAACGTGGATCCAGAGCCGACAGCATCTCTGTTGTTGAATTTAAGTGTGGGCTATGTGCTTCCTGTCCATTCTGCAGACACAAAGTAAGACCTGCTCTGGGAATGGTCAAGGGAGGCAGGAAGAGATAAATACAGGGTCTAAGTCATAGAGTGGGAGCTGGGATGGGGAAGGAGTCAGGGAATGGGGCCAAAGGACAAGAGCAATTCGCATTATCTCAGGAGAAAGGGAGAATGGTGTCCCTGCCAAGGGCCATCAACCAACCGCGAAGAGTCCAGGGCACTGATGACAGATCAAATATTCTATCACCATCATCTCTGCCTGGACCGCAGCAGTGTCTTCCTAACTGTCACCTGCTTCCATCCGGGTCCTCCATGGCAGTGCGCATGATCCTGTTAAAACCTAAGGCACAGGGCGCCTGGGTGGCTCAGTTGGTTAAAGCGGCCGACTTCAGCTCAGGTCATGATCTCACAGTTCATGGGTTCGAGCCCTGCATCAGGCTCTGTGCTGACAGCTCAGAGCCTGGAGCCCATTTCAGATTCTGCATCTCCTTCTCTCTCTCTCTGACCCTTCCTTGATCACACTGTCTCTCTCTGTCTCTCAAAAATTAATAAAATGTTAAAAAAAAAAAACCATAAGGCACAATCCTTGGAGCTGGGCAAACACAGAAGTGACGTATACAGTTGCCAGGACAACAAAGGTCAGAGCCAGTGTGCCCCCTCCATCTTCCTCTCTCTCTGCCTCAGCAACCTTGGAGACCCCAAGACCCAGAGGGAGGAAGGCTGCCTGACTGGCAATCAGCTGTAACACGAGTAACATATGTGCTCATGTCAAGTCACTGAGACCCGTCTTCATTACTACAGCATAACATACCTAGTCTTGACTAATATCGCTATTATTTTAGTAAGGTCATAGAAGGCTTTGATGAAAAAAATATTCACCTTGTGACACGATCTCCTGTCCTACAAGGAAAGCTGAATTTATTTTTCGATTTCTATTTTGTTAAATGCATTATGTACAATCAGGGAGGTGAATCCAATCACTGTACCTCCCCAAATACATTTTTTGTCTTGGCAATCTTGTAGATGCTCGTTCGAAGTCTCTTTGAAATTCAGCTTCGAAGGATAAGGGACTTTTATTTGACTGTTTCATTAAGTGTCTCTCCCCCCAGGAATTAAAAAGAAAGATCCATGAAGCACCTGGGTGGCTCAGTTGGTTGAGTGGCCGGCTTCAGCCCAGGTCATGATACCACAGTTTGTGGGTTCAGGCCCCGCATCAGGATCTGTGCTGACAGCTCAGAGCCTGGAGCCTGTCTTTAGATTCTGTGTCTCCCTCTCTCTCTGACCCTCCCCTGCTCAAACAGTCTCTCTCTCTCTCTCTCTCTCTCTCTCTCTCTCTCTCTCTCAAAAATAAATTTAAAAGAATTATTTAAAAATAAATAAACAAATCAATAAAAAGAAAGATCCAAAGATTGTCAGTCTGGGAGATACTTCACATATTGATGGGTGCAGTTGAGGCCATGATCAAACAAATCAGCGTCACTCTGCTAAGGCAGCAAATACCTTACTGGAAAACAAAACAGAAACTCTCTACAAATCTTACATAGGTTGGATGTGAACATTCAGGGTGACGTCAGCTCCAGGGAAAGTGTGTGTGTGGGTTTCTGACAGCACTGATACCACTGAAGGACCAGTGACTGAGAAGTGGGCACCAGGCCAGGCAACGGGGAGGGGACAATGTGCTGAGGACACCTGGCCATTCTAGAAGAATGAGTGTGATCGTCATCTGAGTGAACGCTTGGCATCAAAGTGGAAAATGTCGTAAAAAAAAGGAGAAGTCTGTAAAAACGGAAGCTGACCCAGGACAGGAGTGGGGGCATGGAGGTGTCAGGGAAGATTTCCTCAAGGAACTGGGGGGGGGTGTGGAAGAGAAGAGTCCTGAGACAGAGGGAAGGGGGTGTGTAAAGGCCCTGTGGTAGGAGGGAGCCCACAGCACAGAAGAAATTTTAAGAAAAAAGCACTTAGAAGTCATGCAATTTGTGGCAAGAGGTGGATTTGGAGACGTGGGAGGGTTTGGGTGGGGGGGACATGCAGGGCCCCAGGAAACAATGTAAGGGCTTTTGGGGGGCATGGGGTAGGCAGGGTTGTCTGCATTGCTAAGCCCCAGATGACTCCAATCCCAAAGCCTATGCCTTCAGTCCAAGCTCTGTCTGGGCCAAGTTCCAGGCAAAGGTGTGGAGGCGGGAAGGTCATGCTCTTCTGAAGACACTAATGAGAGGCAACATCTGAATAAAGACTTGGTGCAAATGAAGATGACAGCCATGCAGATTCTTGGAGGAAAAGGGACATTTTGAGGAAGTAATGAAACTCCTCATATGGTACTTGTTCTAAGGATGGATTCTGGAAATCTTGGATGGACCTTCAGAGGTGGAGGGGCAAAAGTAGGCCTTTGTGTGCCTGCGTGTGCCAACAGAGGGAAAGGTTGGTTCCAGAGCTGGCATTTGGCAGCTTGGCCTTAGGGGACGTGGCGCAGCCTGGGGCCACAGCCGGGCTTAGGAGCCAGTCTTACACCCAAGTCCCGGCCCTGCCCTCTTGTGCAGATTACCTCACTTCTCAGTCTCAGTTTGACCACAAAATGGGGCAACAGACAGACCTCAGATGGCCTCTGGGAAGATAATGATGGAAAGTACCGGAACAGGTGCGACCGATGCCCCGCCCTCACCTGGGCTACTCCACTGGCCCACGGAGGCTTTTGCAATATGCTCCTACAGCGGATTTTGTTCTCTCGGCCAATGGGAGCCGTGTCTCTGCACGAGACACATCAGAAGCATGAGAAGGATTGGGAGACACTCCCTAGGATCAACTCTCAAACAGCCCAGGGTGTATTCGACGCGGTCTCCTACGGGGCCCCATCGGGGACAACCCCGGTGTGTTCTACGGGGTCTCCTACGGGGCCCGCCATGGAGCACCAGGTGCCCAAGCGGTACCCAGCCTTCGGGGCACACTTCATATCCACTTGGCCTTCCAGCTCTCCTCCCTGCACTGCCCTCTGAGTCCTGGGATTGATCCCAAAGACGCTGTTCGCACTCACTGTTTCCCTCACGAGTGAAAAAGTCTGTGACCGTGCAGTCAGCCCGGTACAAAGAAGCATTTGGTCAAGGTAGGTTTTTATGATGATAGTTATGGGCTGAAGAGAACTTAAAGAACCGCCCACAGGATTATGAGCCCAGAGAAAGGAGAGCCTAGTTTAGGGCCAGTGCAATTATTACAAGCTGGAGAACTTGTAGGTGCTTTTGCCAGAAGGCTCTGCCTACACCAGGATTGGTCAAACCTCAGACGGAAACAATCTTGTAGGTTGTTCTAAGCTTGGAGGAAGGGGAAGGGGAAATACTCAAAAGGCAGAATCTCTGAGAATCATTGTGAAGGCAAATTTTTTTTTAAATTTTTTTTAATGTTTTATTTATTTTTGAGACAGAGAGATTCAGAGCATGAGCGGGGAGGGGCAGAGAGAGAGGGAAGCACAGAATCAGAAGTAGGCTCCAGGCTCTGAGCTAGCTGTCAGCACAGAGCCCGATGCGGGGCTCAAACCCACGAAGGTGAGATCATGACCTGAGCCGAAGGCGGAGGCCCAACCGACTGAGCCACCCAGGCACCCCGTGAAGGCGAATTTGACACCAAAGACATTACCCTCAACACTGAAGTGCTCTATAATGAAAGTATCTACCAACAATCTCTGTGTCTATGAATGACCCAACCACAATGTGTGCACATGTGTTTCATGTATATTTAGGCACTTATGCAAGAATAACATAAATATCTATATACATTCTGAGCTTCTGCTATGGGCCAGGAAACCATAAAAATGTTCTGACTTCACAGAACGTACATGCTAGAGTGTCTGCACACAAAGTAAACAAATCAAGTAAAACTCTGAGAATGTCAGGAAAAGCAAATTAACCACAAGAGGGGATGAGAGGGTGGCCCTTTTAAATAGGATGCCTCTGTGGGGCACCTGGGGTTAAGCCTCCGACTTTGGCTCAGGTCACAATCTCACAGTTCGTGAGTTTGAGCCCCCACGTGGAGCCCCACATCAGGCTCCAGCTCGGAGCCTGGAGCCTGCTTCAGATTCTGTGTCTCCCGCTCTCTCTGCCGCTCCCCCATCACTCTTGATCTCCCTTTCTTTCTCTCTCTCTCTCTGACCTTCCCTGGCTTGTAGGCTTGCACGCTCACTGTCGCACTCTCTCTCTCTCTCTCACAAATAAATAAACTTAAAAAAAAGGATGCCTCTGCAAGTCCGCAGCAAGAAGGCCACATCTGCATACAGACCGCAGCGAATGAAGCAGAAAGTCAAAGCCAACGCAGGGAAAAAACCATGTTAAGCCAAAGGAGGAGTAATGCAAAGGCCCTGAGCAGATATAGGACAAAGGTCAGCACGGTTTTTTCTGCAAAAGACCACATATCAATAATTCTGGATTTGTGGGCCACGCAGTCTCTGTTACAACGACTCACCTCTGCTATGGCCGCACAAATGCAGCGGAGAACAGTCAGGGATGTGTTCACATAAACCTTTACGTATAGACACCAAAATTTAAATTTCATGTAAGTTTCAGACGACACAAAATATTATTCATTGTTTTTTACAACCATTCTAAAATGTAAAAAGCATCTTTTAGCTCACTGGCTATGCAAAAATAGGCAGTGGGCTAGCTCAGGCTCTCGGGGAGTGACTGGCCAAACCCGACGGTCGGGGCTTGGGGTCTGAAGAAAGCTCTGGCTCCCACTCTAAGACGGAAAGGAACAGCACGCTGGAACAGAAAAACAGCCTAGCCGGACTTGGACGGGTCAGAAGGGCTGTCTTAGCTTGAAAGCAGGTGAGGAGGGGACAGAATGGAAAGAAGAGATGAAAACACAGAAACTTGTTGACAGGCGTTGCACAAAAAGGTATTAACTGTGTTTTTAACGAAGGTGTTGTGGCTGGAAATTCCCCATTCGTGATTCCAAACGCGTGTTTGCGATGTCCACTCACGGACAATGAGCCCTCATGATTTCAACCCCTTATTAATTACAGCATTTAAAATAAACATGTGCCATCGAGAAATATATCGATAGATCATGCGAGCCACGGGGCAAAAACCCCATTTATATTTATATTTCACAGCACTGAGAAGGCGCTATTGTTGAGAATGGGAGCTTATCTCTTATTTTGCATGTGCTTTTTATCTCCGACTTCAAAGGCAATGCTCTTCGGTCATGTTTTTAATATCATTTGTTTGCATTTAACTCAAAATCTAAGCCGACGCGAAAGCTCTCGATTCAGTGAAAATGCGTCACCTGGCCACCTCCTCTCTCCCGAGCACCTTTTTGGTTCTGGATTTTGTATCAAAAACTAGGAGAGCTGTTACAAATATGGATGATATATAACTGAATGATTTCAGTCTGGAAGCAGAATTTACCACCGAGCTATAAAAATGGTGCTATTAGGGCAGGCTGTCAAGAAATGATTAATACTTGGAACGGGCCATCATTTCTTGAAGGCTTCGCACACCAGTAGGCCATGAATCTGAAATTGCTACCATCATCACAAGTGTCATTTGCTTTGTTTGTCCATAAGGACCAAGATGTCTTCTTCAGAAAGGGGAGAAATATGACCAGATTCAGGTTTGGGCTTAGAGATTTCTGCCTTAGTGTGCAGAATGTGTGTGCGCGCGTGTGTGTGGGGTGTGTGTGTGTGTGTGTGTACTTTCCATAAGTGAGCACAGGGCTGTTTCTGGGCAATTTAGTGATGTAACATTTCATTAGTGCACTGATGTGGTAAATGATTTATATTTCTGTTCCACTAGACCAAGAATTGAAAAATGTGCATTAAAATTGAGCCTGGGGTCACGAACATCATTTTTAAATCCACCGTGAGTTAAGAAAAGAAAAAAGTTTATGTAAATATGTGTACTGACTGCCCTGGAGACCTTTATTAAAAGGACTTCTATTAAAGACTTCATCCAAATATGAAATTAAGAAAAGCAGATACAGCCTTTTTACCCTCCCTGTGTTGTACGTGTGTGTGTGTGTGTGTGTGTGTGCGCGTGCGTGTGCGCTGCTCTTCTGGGAGATACGCGCACATGAGCCATCATCACCGCTATTCTGGAAAGTCTCAGAGGCATAATCCCCATAGCAAGCACCAGGACAAGGGATAAATTGGCAAGGACGTCCAGGCACCAAAAGAAAGGTCAAACTCACAATATTTCTACTCCAAATAAAAGAAAATTCATAAGGAAAAAAAATTCTAAGTTAAATCCTTTCTTGATTGGAATATATTAAGAAAAATAACAAGGGGTGCCTGGGGGGCTCAGTCAGTGAGGACTCTTGGTTTGGGGTCAGGCCGTGATCTCAAGAGTTCATGTGGTCGAGCCCTGTGTCGAACTCTGCACTGACAGTGTGAAGCCTGCTCGGGATTCTCTCTCTCCTCCTTCCCTGCTCATGCTCTCTCTCTCTCAAAATAAATAAACATTGAAAAATAAATCATAACAATACCATAATAAAATCAAATTACATTGTTGCTTCTACCACTGTGAACTGTGACTTCTGAAAATGCAGTGCCTTTGTATGACTTCTCAGTGATGCAAAAATGTGTGATTATGTGATTCCCATCCAGGGTATTTCCTAAAAAGAATCACATCGCAATCGTCTCTGCCAATAGGGGAGTTGGAATAACCTGATTCAAAGGAATCAGGTTTAGAGGTTAGATCTCAGGTTTCTTTTTGTAATAATGTTTTGGGTATTTAATATGCTTAATAAAATATTTAAATGATCGTGTTTGTCTTACTACAATCTGGCTAGTTGCACACAGGAGATCCTAAAGAGGAGTTTGGTTAAAAACATCCCAGAAGAAAGACACTCAGTGTAGACAGTTCACTAGATGACAATTCTCGCTCAGAATGGCACCTAACTCTGGCCATAATGGAGTGCCTGGCACTAGAATTGCCCATAAAGTAGAAAAAAAACATTGTTTCAGATGCTGTCAACAGTCAGGGGAGGATTGATTCCTAAACACAAAAATGCGAGCCCTGTTGTCACAACTCTATGCTCACAGGCGCGCTCTAGACGGAAGTTCAAGGGGGAGAATGCAGAGAAGGGCATGGTGATCTCACAGGGTTGAGAAGACAGATTGCAGTTAAGGGAGCTGAGGCTGCTGGAAGATACCAGACGGGGCTCCGGGAAAGAGGCAGCTAGGGAGACAAAGAACTCCAGATGCTCGCACAGCAGTCCCATTAGTCTCTTCGGAATCATAAGTGGGGCATGTGTACGGCAAAACTCCGCAAGACCGGGCAAAGACTGGCTGGGAGCTGATGATGAACAATGCCGAATGCTAACTCGAAAGGCCCTAGACACCTCTAGTCTTTCTAGAAGCCCTGCCTCCATCAGGTGAACAAGCCTGGACCAGACTCCTGACAGATGAGAGGTCACATGAAGAGAAGCCCAACTGTCATGGTCAAGGTTGTTTTGTGTCAGTGTACAGCCAACAAACTCCTGTGCGTCTGAGAGCACCCTCAGCGTCACCAGCCCGTCACTCGTTCTGTGGTTGACGCAGGAATAAACTCAGCTGAGATCAGCCAAATCCTGCTCGGACCTGCAGCACCACCAGGCTGACCCACAGACGGGTAATCAGTAATAAATGCTCACTGAGCCATTGCATTTGGGGGAGGGGACTTGTTACACAGCAGTAACTACACACACACACACACACACACACACACACACACGTTATATAACTGATAATATTTAATGCATTCCAATGAAGTGATTTAATAGGACCTATTTACTTAAATCTGAGGTTTTCTTGACTCCTCAAAAGAAATGAGAGAACATAGAACTGTTGGCCTGGATCTTTCCAGTAATTTTCCTTTCAATGACATTTAATAACATTAACAAATGATGCTTGGAAATCACCTTGGGTTTTTCTCCCCACTGGCTATTACTGGCATAACATTATAGGCAATCTTCCCTGTGTCTGGGGATTAGCGTGACTGACGTGGAATAAATGCTTCAAGAACCTTCCAAGTTTAGGCCTGAAACGGCATCTTGCATCACAAGCCATGCTTTCCAGACCAAGAGGTTTTGTGATTATTTTTTTTTTCTGAATAGCAGCTTAGAGAAATGCTTTCTGACTTGGATCACGTTACTACGACAACAGTCCCGCATGGCTCTTTAGCTCAAGTTCATTCTTTTAATTAGCAGACTTTGATTCTTCCTCTCCCTCCCCGACCTCTTCCCCTAGGAAAATTTTCCAAACATCTCTGGCTCTCCTCTTTCCTTTGGGAGTTTGCACGATACCGCGAGGAATTTGCTAATTAGAGTATCTTAGTGTTTGGTGATGGCTTCTGTGATTTTGAGAGAGCCTTTGTAGAGTCGATTTTTCCTAAGGGGTGTTTCTTCCTGAAAGGGATAATCCCATGATATAGAGTGTATATCTCATTTTGGCAAAAGGGGAATTAAGAATGGGCTTCTGATAGGAACCTGGAATTCGTGTTGGCATGATGGGGGTATTCTAGACTGCAATTCTTCCTTAATTCTGTAAACCTTTATTAATTCATCTAACAGACTTTTGAGCATGTTTCAGATCTATCACCAGATGTAATGGTGATGAATTTTTGTGAACTATGACAAGACGATGATGAAGTCCTTCTCTTGATCAAGCTTAAACTATAAACTATAGAATGTGATACTTGCTAGGAAGACAGTATACAGGAAAATGGGCTTACCTGTGTAGATTCTTTCTGACCTCTAGACTGGGTATCATCTTACTGCTACCATTTCTGCATTCTGAGAGGTTTCAGTAAGGAAATTCATGTAAATTTCAGCTAGGGGTGCATCCAGCTATGAGTAACAGAAAGCCTATTTTGATGTTTATCAGGTGCAGGTAACAAAAGTCTGGAAGTAGACAGATGCTAGAATTATTCCAATGGCTCCACACAGGAGGGTCTCTTGGTTTTTCCCTCAGAGTCCAAACACAGCTGCTGTGGGGCCAGCTGTTGCATCTATAATCACAGCATGATGAAGTGGAGACCATCCAGAGTGAGCTATCACTTTTATTAGTAAAGTTAATGGCTACTGCAGACCCCACCCAAACTGCAGATCAGGACTTACAGGCCAGGCTGCATCACAGGGTCACAGATAGCTGTGGGAAAGGCTGTGAATACGGGTACTTAGCTTTCCCAGCCTCGAGGGAGGAGTGGGTTGATATGGGTCCTGGATCCACCAAACTGGAGCTCTGGCTGCGGACACTTAACCTCTAGCACGGAATAATACGAACCCTCCATGTCTGGGAGCTATGTGTTTCTTCATGTTCTGAAGTTCTAGACACAAAAGGATTTTCTAGGTGAAGTGGGCTGATGCAGCCAGCCAGGAAATTGGATTTTCTTTGACCCAATCAATTTAGGACCAGCAAGCAATTTCCTGGGACCAAGCATAACTGCTCAGAGAATTTTAAATAAAAAGGCAACTATATCCAGCTCTGTCAGGAAGTGTTATTTATAAGTGAAGCCATACTATAGAGATGAATGGTTCACCATACTGGAGACTGAGGGCTCTGTGGAAGCCTGTAGAATACATTGCTATGTAAAGAATGTTCCCAAGTAACCTTTTTAAGGTCATGTTTTCATTTAAATAAAAGCACCCTTTCTTCATTAACATATCATGTTCTGGATTAGTGATTTCTACACTAGTCAGATGAGAGTCAGTTATGCCGATACAACAAACAGCTCCCGAAGCACAGTGACTAATACGAGCGATGTTTATTTCTCAGTGCGGGAGCGGGAGCTGGCTCAGTGACGGTGGCGCCTCAGTCCACACGTGTGTTGCCAAAACGTGTCCCCCAGGGACGGCAGCCGGGAAAGAGGACGTGGAGCGCCAGGCACTGGCTCTTACTGCTTCCGCCGATATTGCTCTGGCCAAGGCTGGTCACCTCACCTCGCTTCATGCACTGGGGAACACGTAATCTTTCTGTCTCTTCAGAACGGGGCCAGAACCGAAGTAATGTGTGTCATCATTACCGTGTCTCTGAGTACTGTTGTTCCTATTAGGTATGTATATATGATTGAGCCAATGTATGATTGGGGTCAAGTTATCCTACGGTACTCACACCTATTAGGTATAAATATATGATTGAGTTGAGGTCAAGTTATCCTACGGTACTCGTACTCACACCTATTAGGTATAAATATATGATTGAGTTGAGGTCAAGGTATCCTACAGTAGTTTAATCCCTCTTTTAACAAGAGAAGAACCTAATTGGACCTAGCATGTAGATGATTCATTCAGACCAATGGATGGTATGAAATGGTTTAAGATCATAAGTTGTATGGTGTGTAAAGCCTAAGCTCTGACACGAAACTCTGTGTTGAAATGTTTGGCACAACCACTAATGAACTATGGAAACTGGATCAGGTTGTGTAACTTCTCTCAGAGCCCAAACGTCCTCATTCCTAAACTGGGGGTATCAATGTAGTGCTACATAAGGATGAGGCAAAGATTAAAGGAGACAGCATGGGGTAGTCCCTGGCACATACTGACCACCACAGAAACGGTGGCAACCATTATTACTGCTGCTGTTGAGACTCATTGTGTCAGTGTTGGTGAGCAATAAAGCATCTCAATGAGCTTCTCCCCGGGTGCTTCAGAGCAATGGCTTTCCAATGGATGAATCCCATACCCTCACCCCCAGAAACACATCGCCTAGATTTTCACCAAACAGATCAATTTGGCCCAAACTGAAGTGGAAATCTGGCCATTTTCTGAGGTATTTAATTAAAGGAGCCAAGTCAGATAATTAACATGCAACATTCATAAGCAATAATCATTACGGAAGTGGAAATATTAGCCCTAGGAATTACACAGAAAGCATAACAGCACTTTTGATGTTTCTAAAGTTGGTTTTCAAATCGGGTCTCTGCAACGCTCGACACAATTTATTACTGAGTAAAGCTATAGTAGTCGAAGATTCTGGTTCACTGCTTTCTTGAAATCTGCTTTGTCCACTTTTCCTTTCTGGAGGTTTCGCAGAGCTGGGAAGGGAAAGTGCTAGAAGGCAAAAAGTTCAAAGGACTGATCCTTGGTAGTGTTTTTGTTGTTGTTGATGGTGGTAGAGATTTTTTTGTTCTGTTCTGTTTTCTGAAAACGTTCTTCTTTTCTATATATCTACCTTATGGAGCCACTAAGAGACATAATTCTACCTAGGTATATAAATATTTATAACCCCATATGCAGAACACTGCAATAATAAAATGTAGGAACATTTTTTAAAACATCGATGACTTTAATTTGGTGTTGGCAATTAGAATTTTCAAAACACAAGGCTATGAATATACGAGTGCCTAAATTGATCTCCAACGAACCATCTTTCATAAAACATATGCATCTTTTACGCTTTGTAAACACCAAAGGCCTGGAAAAGCAATTGCTCAACAAATAATTTTTTAATGCCACTTTCTCATTACAACAGCCCAAAGTCATCAGGTAATAGACAACTAATGAATTTCTTCCTCAGGTTAAAATTTTAAATGAAACTTTCCACGTCAGGAATTTTCCTCACGACATTAAAATTTAAATAGCTTTATGCATAAGTACAGCCTTCAAAAAGTAATTGGTAATAAATGTAGCCAATGCCTTGCATTATCCCCAACCTAATTTTCAAATTTGATTTTCCAATGTAAAACTCGAGGCAAAACAATAACCAATCATGCAGCTAATTGCTGTGAAATACGAAGGCATCTTTCCACCAATTTATTTTGTAATACGGTTTGGTTTTATTTACCTCTGATGCACTCAAAACATTACAACTTGTTTATTCTTATGAAAATTAATGGTAAACAGAGTCTTAATTTGAGAACTGGAGAATCAGACGTCTTTTGGCTTATTTACAAAACGATCTGTCTTCCTTTCCTGAGCAGCAAATAAAATGCTTCTTTATGGGCTGGAAGAAGGTAGGTAATCGCTAACATAAAGAGACCTGTCCAACCCAGTGGAAACAGGGAGCCAAGTTTCAATTGTAATTGATCTTGAAGAGAAAGGGCAGTATGGATTTGACTGCGTATTTATAGTTCTCCCTTGAAATTTCATGACCTGAAATTGACCTTGAAATGGATGAAACATAACCAACTAGATATTCTAACTTTAGTGTGTCGAAAAATCATTAATTTCCCTTGGTCACATGGTAAGATTCTAAATCCTTTTGTTTTTCCTTTCTTGACTTCAATTAGGTTTCTTTTTTTTTTAATGAACTTAGATCTAATGCTGACAATGAAATACTCAAAAGCCTGATTTTGTAGGGCTTCATAAATGCAAATGAGAGAAAAACTTCCCCTATTTTCCATTCAAAGTCATTTTATTTATTCTTTAAGTTTATTTATTTTGAGAGAGAGAGAGAGAGAGAGAGAGTGAGCGAGCGCATGCAGCAGCAGGGGAGAGAAGCAGAGAGAGGCACACAGAATCTCAAGCAGCATGGAGTCCGACGCAGGGCTCGATCCCACAAACCGTGAGATTGTGACCTGAGCTGAAGTCCAGAGTCAGACGCTGAACTGACTGAGCCGCCCAGCCATCCCATCCAAAGTCATTTTAAAATAGCAAGTGCTTAATGAGCTCTGTCGAGAGAATGCCAATCAAGTAACTTTTTAGCATTTCCCAGTGATGAAGGCCACGTTTATACCCAGAAGCAGAGACACTTTAAAAAGGTTACGGAACCACCAATCTAGGGCATGCTTCTATAAGCTCATTCACCTCCATCCAAATGCTTGAGAAACACCCTTTAACCAGGCTCCTCTGTGGTGTCGGGTAAGAAGGGTTTGCTACCGCAGTTATCACATTATATTCAAGATTGTGTGTATGGGGGGGAGGGTACGCCACAACAGTTTACGGAGCCTTCAGAGAGAGGACCATGCTGATTAATCTTGGTACCCCTGGCACCGCACTCAGCACCTGGCATAAAACGGGTGTACAAAAGTGGTTTTTTGAATGAATGCGTCCACAAA
Organism: Mungos mungo; assembly: GCA_004023785.1. Classification (NCBI taxonomy): domain Eukaryota; kingdom Metazoa; phylum Chordata; class Mammalia; order Carnivora; family Herpestidae; genus Mungos; species Mungos mungo. Next base: position 222,846 of record PISW01002695.1, read on the forward strand.
CATTTATTGAGCGTCCGCGAGGTGTTAGGTACTGGAGAGGCGGTAATGAACTCGGGCCCCACATTCAAGCAGGGATGACAAACGATCGATGAATATTTACATGAACAAGAATAAAGTATCAGATAGCGGTAGCTGTCATGAAGAGAATTAAAATCAGATGACACGGGTCATGTAGCAGTAGTTATCAAAGAGCGATCTCCAGATCAGAAGCAGCCGGGAACTTCTTAGAAACACGAATTCTTGGGGCGCCTCGGAGGCTTACTGGGTTGAGCATCCGACTTCGGCTCAGGTCATGGTCTCACGGTGTGTGAGTTCGAGCCCCACGTCGGGCTCGCTGCGATCAGTACTGAGCCTGCTTTGGATCCTCTGTCCCCCTCTCTCTGGCCCTCCCCCCACTCATGCTCCTTCTGCCTCAAAAATAAATAAACTTTAAAAAGAAAAGAAAAGAAAAGAAAAGAAACGCTAATTCTTGCACTTCACCCCAGACCATACTGAATCAGAAAGTCTGGGTTTTGGGTAGTCTCTACCAAGCCCAAGGTGATGGTGACATGTAGTTAGGTTCGAGGACCACTGAGATGGAGTTCAAGGGCAGCTCCTGGAGGCAGACAAGCAAAGATCTCTCTAGAAGTCTCTCTAGGAGCTAAATATTTCAGGTAAGAGCTGGACTTAAAACAAAGAAGGCAGCCATGGAAAGAGGAGGAGGGAGACTATTATGGCAGGTGGAAGAATCAGAATGCCAATTCTGAAACAAAAGCCAGCTTGTTGAGTTTAAGGACAAGAAGACAGACCACTGTGGCTGGCGTCAGGCAAGGAAAAACTAGAGCGGAACACTGGATTTGACAAAGAGGAAACCCTCTCTCTCTCTCTCTCTCTCTCTTTTTTTTTATGTACTTGTTTGGAGAGGGAGAGGAAGAGGGAGAGAGAGAATCCCAAGTAGGGCCCCCTACTGAGGGCTTGAACTCACAAACCACAAAATCATAATCTGAACCAAAATCAAGAGTCGGATGCTTAACCAACTGAACCACCCAGGCGCCCCAAGAGGGAGACCCTCTTATTTGTCTCAAAGGCCATGGTGGGGACTTTCGGTTTGATTCTCAAACAGATATGATGTTAGGAAGGGTTTTGACTAAGAAGAGCTGAGCTGAAGATACTAGACAAAGGATTTATTTCATATAATGCATGCAAAACGCATATATAATGCACACGGGCTGTATCTCAGCCTGTGTCCAGATGTATCAATATCAATATTTCTGAAGCTTCTTTTGTCAAAACAAGTATTTTGCTTTTCCAAGAATGAAAACAAATTGATTTGTTAGTTTGAGATAATCAGGTTGGAAAATGCTTTGGGGCTAAACTTTCCATGACAGGTGAACCTGCTTCGAAGCAAGAAATTTTCAGTGAAAGTTCTTCCCGGGTCAGGTCACCATCCCTCTCTGCCGCAGGCTTTCATCAATGCCGCCTGCCCACGTGCTTCTTCCTAAGCGGACAGCAAAATCTAAAGTTCTCAATGGATAAATGTTTGGCGATGCCAAACTGAGGAAGGACGGGAGATGAGAAATCTTTTGATCCCATTCACATGACATTATCTGATTGCCCATAATGAATGCTGGATCTTGAGCTTCTGGGGAAAAGAAGGTTAGCAGATCCCATTTCTGAAGGGAAAAAAAAACCCTCTAATTAGCAAGTATCAAAACCACCAGCTAATTACCGCTGCACTAGGGAAACTTCTTAAAATCACGAATAAATAGCCAGTCTGCCTAGCCCTCTATTAATGCCCAAATAACTAAACATAGTTGTTTGCTAAGTGCGAGTTCATAATATCACTCGGCACCCTTCTTTTTCTGCCATCTGTAATTACATTTCATTAACGTAGTTGCTAGGTTTCCAAAATACAGCATCTCCCACGCTATAGAAAGACAGAAGCACGGACAATTGATGAACCTGGAAATTCTAATTTTATTCTGATAGTTGCACTGATGAATAATTTACATACTAATGTTCATTAGATGAATGAATAATTGTTCTCAAGTGGCAAGATCATTATTAAAATAGTTCATCCTTAAGGACGCTGGCTCATTTCTTTGCAGTTCTAACCAGCGGTAGGCTTAAGAGGCCATCAAGTTTTACCTCTTGTCTCTTATCTAGATGTGCTATCTATTAAAAATAAATTCCACCATACATTTTTCCCCTCCACACATTTGCATGTAAATTAGAACTCTCTTTTAGTAGTAGAAAATTTCTTCCTTTTTATTCTAAATTACTGGCCTATTAATAGGTTTCTGTGCATTTGTTTTCTGATTCACAGCTCCCCTCATGAAAAATAAAATCCTTTGACTGTTATTTGATTAGAGATAACTGGAGAGAAACTTGCAGAAATAGCTGTAAGGTTTTAAAAATCACTTATTGTGAATGGAAGAAACACAGGGAGGCATTACGGATCAGCCTTTTTTTTTTAAATAAAAATTAAAGGGTGAAAATTAAAACCTACCTATTGGCATTCAAATGGTTCAGTTATTGCTTTCACCACTTTTTCCATAGATTTCCACTAATTTCATTAGTATTTTACAAAGTTTCATCCTAAAAAGAGGTTAGTTCCAACCATCTATCAGTCCTTATCTTACAAGGAATAAATGATGTCTGGCTTACCGACTATGGTAAGACAGTAAGAAACCCTGCCTCTGAGTTAGAAAGATGAGCTACAAGCTAATTAGAAAGAGGAGATAATTTCTAAAACAAATAATGGAAACTACAAAGGGACCTAAGCTAAATATCCAATCAACAAGGCCTCTCCGATACTGATTTCTGAGCATAAGTGACACTGCAGTCAACTGACCTATGAAATCAATTGGAGGGAGACCTTCTAGAAATACGGATTCCCATGCAATGCCCAAGACCACCCTTTCCTAGATCTCCTGAGTCACATTCTCCGGGGGGAAAGCCCCGGGAGCGTGTTTTGTCACCAGCTGCCAGGTCACCATGAGACACCCAGACTTGGCATTTCAGAGAATGTAGAGTCTCATTTCCACAGAAGTGGTCAAGGAGGTCTTTGTAGCTGAGATTAGATAAAGGGAGGGGACAGTCCCTGTGGGGTGACCTGTCTGAGCAAAAGCAATATGTGGGTGAGCCCCCAGGAGAAGGGCAGGGCCAGACAACTGGGCACCTCTCCAGTGGTCCAGGCTGTAGAACGGGCACGCCGGCAGGGGACTGGGTCTGGCCTTGAGTTTACAAACCCTTTAAGGGTAGATACTATGTGTGAGAAGCTAGGAAATACCTGAGAAACGTTAAATTACATCTTCTCCACTCTGTAAGAACTTCTGTTTTATAGTTTGACTCTTCTTCGGATTTCATTACTGTCACTGGTCGCCAAGCTCAACCGCCATTAAAAAAATGTACTTCTCTCAGTGAAAACCTTGTGAGCACATTTCAATACACGTGTAATCACTTATTTATGTTATTATACAACGTAATATATACTATATTATATGTTATGCCACCTGAATTAAAAATTGAACTTGGTGCCCCTAGGTGGCTCAGTTGGTTAAGCATCCGACTGTAGCTCAGGTCATGATCTCATGGTTTGTGAGTTCAAGCTCCGCGTCGGGCTCTGTGCTGACAGCTCAGAGCCTGGAACCTGCTACAGATTCTGTGTTTCCCTCTCTCTCTCTGCCCTTCCCCTGCTCACTCTCTGTCTCTCTCTCTCTCTCTCTCTCAAAATAAAATGAAGACATAAAAATTTTTAAGAAAAAACATTTAAAACTAGAACTATATGAATAGAACTTTTTAAAGACTTAACTAACGAGGGGTGGGTGGGTGGCTCAGTCAGTTGAGAGCCCGACTTTGGCTCAGGTCATGATCTCACAGTTCATGGGTTCGAGCCCCACATCAGGCTCTGTGCTGACAGCTCAGAGCCCCGAGCCTGCTTCTGATTCTGTGTCTCCCTCTCTCTCTGCCCCCTCCCCTGATCACACTGTCTCTCTCTGTCTCGCAAAAATAAATAAATGTTAAAAAAATTTTTTAAAGACTTAAATAATGATTATCTTAATTGTAAATTAAATTTCATATATTCGTGGTAAAACCCATTTTCTGTTCCATCAAAATTATTATAAATATTTTATGGGAAAAACATGATTGAATATGCCTTATTATTTTTTTAAATGCATATTGAGCCATGATTTAAAGGCATGGTTATAAGCTTAATGCTGGCTTCGTGGCAGTCAAGGCTTGCAAAGACATCTTATGAAGACACGTGGATCCAAAAGGAAGCAGGACACGAGGGGCTGTCTATCCTGAATTCTGACACACACCCGTAAGGTGCACCCACCAATTCTGTAAATTAAAAAAAAAAAAAATCATGCTTTCCTGATGTCAACTGATCAGTTTTGTAAGTTAAAGGGCAGATCCCTTTTTATTTTTAAGCAAATGGGTTCGTAAACCCAATAAAAATCTTCCTCAGAAATATTTTTCTCATGATAGAAATTCTGTCTCCATGTATTTATTTTTATTTATTCTTAAAGTCCCACCCACGCACCCACGAATCCATGTATAAAAGGCTTTTGCCACAAGTTTCTCTTGTAAAGTACGTTGCTTCTCACTGTTAAAATGCCACCATTACCTCATATGGAGTCTGAGCTTCCCTCACACCCAAAACAGTTCGGGGGGAGGGGCATATTCCATCAGATTTCCCTGAACTTGGAAATACAGTGGGAATTACCGATCTTGGAGAAAGAGGCAATACAGGGCTGCCGTTTTCTTGCTGGGTGCCTGTGCTTAGATGACTCTTGCTATTTTCAATATATATTTTCTTCGCAGGATTCTTATTCTGTCTTTTGCAGTTTTGTGAGGTTTACTGAAAATCAAGTCGCATCACCTGTAAATCATTCCACGGTGTGCGTGGAATCTGCATTCCCTCAACAGTTGACCTGAGGCTCCCAGGTGGGGCTATGGACACCCTGCATTGAGGACTTCTGTCCTTCCCTCCCTCGGCCGCCCCTTGTCATGCAGAGGGCTTGAGAAATGACTGCCAAGCCTAAGAACTGGGTGAGATGCCAAAATCAATTTATATAATAATTATCGGTAAAGATCAACTTCCTTCCTGTGTGCATAAACACAGGTATAAATAAAAGCTGGACAGTTTTCCTCTGCCACCTGCCAGGCTCCCCTGGGCCCCCATTAGGATGCAGGGCCCCTCCTGTGGCGATGGCCGAAGCAGGCTGGTCTGCTGTCACTGCTTTGGAATTTCACAAACGAAGTCCTTGGGAGACCAGTAAAGACTCAGAGCAGGAGCCACAAACTTGGGGAAATAAATGATGAATAAAAAGACTGCCTTCCTACCCCACAGAGTAGAAAACACTTCTCTAAGCTGGAGGAAGGGAGAAATTAAAGTGGAAGGAGGGGCGCCTGGGTGGCTCAGTCGGTTAAGTGTCTGACTCCTGATTTCAGCTCAGATTATGGTCTCACATTTTGGGAGTTTGAGCCCAAGCCCCAAGTTGGGCTCTGCGCTGACAGCAGGGAGCCTGCTTGGGATTCTCTTCCTCTCTCTCTCTCTGCCCCATCCCCACTCTCTCTCTGTCTCTCTCTCTCTAAATAAATAAATAAATAAAAAGATTAAAAAATGAAGTTGAACAAATAAATGATTTCCACATTAGCATGGACTTAAAAACAGGGTATTGTGACACCTGCACATTTATAAAATGTCCTGAAACTCACTTTCAAGATGAACTGGAATTTAACTCCTAATCCTTTCACATATGCCACACCGAAGACCAGGATTTAGGAGACCTGCCCTGAACTCGAATGATCGAAGACCACATGCTTGAAACACACCTGTTGAGCTGTTGGCCAATCAAAACCTGTGTCTCATGTTAGCCTCTTAGCGACTCGGGGCCTCCAATATTCGAACATGTGCGGCAGGGAATGTCCACAATAAGAATAATTGGTGGGTGGAAGATGACACATTGAGGAGAGACCACTAGTCCACGTTGGCTTGGGTTTTGTTTTTAACTTTACAATAAACACACAAGGTAATAGGTGTTGGAATGAGGTCCCTGCTGTGGCCTTCCCCTTTGGCTGTAAAAATAAAATGATCACTCACGTTCAGCCAGTTGAAAGTCTGGACATGTGGTGCCCGTTCAGTACACTGGTTTCTTGGGAAAGTGCTATTTGTCTTGCGAGGCAATTTTCGTTACTAATCTACCCTCATTGTGCCATTGACCACGCAGCTCAACTGCCTGTGGACCTATATAATCACGTGATTCTCCTGTGCAAACTGCAGGTTAATCCCGCTCCGTTCCCCCGCACCGTCAGCTCCTCAAATGAGGAAGGATGTGGCTGCAAAATTCAATGCATCTTATTTAAGAGAAAAAAATCAAGGATATAAACAAAAAATCCTTTGGACAAATGCATTCTGCATGACAGAGACAAATGGGATAGTGAGAATTTTTTTAAATATCTTGCATCTTTGCTAGAAGGTAATTGCAATGACCTAGCTCCAAAGATGTTCTGTAATTGCTGCTCTGAGAAATCCAATAATATGCCCTCAAAGCACACCAGAGAGGGGAGGTGAACGCCATCTGGCCTGTTTTCCAAACCAGTTGGTCATCACAGCTGATGTTAATTCTAACATTCATTTCTTCTGAAACGAGGTGGGGGTGGACTCGGTGGTCTCCAGTGATGTCCTAAAGACCCTGCACTTATGGAAAGATCTTTTTCTGTTGCTCCTAATGGGTGTTCTGCTTAAATTTTTTTTAATGTTTTTTATTTATTTTTGAGAGACAGAGACAGTGCGAGCAGAGGAGGGTCAGAGAGAGAGGGAGACACAGAATGGGAAGCAGGCTCCAAGTTCTGAGCTGTCAGCACAGAGCCCGACGCGGGGCTCGAACCCACAAACCGCGAGATCATGACCTGAGCTGAAGTCGGACGCTTAACTGACTGAGCCACCCAGGCGTCCCAGGGGAGTTTTGCTTAAACATGGTAATAACTTTAGTGTTTTGCCCAATTGCAAAGTACTGCATGCTCATAATTTTAAAAATCTGGGGTAACAAAGAAAAACAAAGAAATGAGTAAAAATTACCCATAAGCCCCAACACTCAGGAAAAATGACTATTAATACTGTTTTTATGCATATCTATAGGATGTTTATCTTTCTAATTTAAGTAAAACTAAAATTATATTTACTCTGCTTGACTTATTTTTACTTAATATCAAACATCGGAGGTATTTTTCATGTCGGTAAAATCACTGTATCAGCAATTGTTGTGGTTGTATAATTGGAGTGTGTGGATGGAGCTGAATGTATCAGCCAATCTCATACTGATGAACTTCAGATTATTTTTAATATTTTGCCCCATCACTCATTCTTTTCTTTAAAAAAATCAGCTTTCAAGAGGTATAACTTACATGTCATAAAACCTACTGGTTTTAAGGGGAGGATTTAAGGAATTTTAAAGATACATGCAAATATTCTTATATCCAAAAATTTGTGCATGTGGGAAGTTACTTCCTTAACATAAATTCCTAAAAGTGGAAGTATTAGTCTAAAATGTGCATGTGTTTTAATATTTTTTAAAAAATTTTTATTGTTTATTTATTTTTGAAAGACAGAGACAAAGAGCAGGGGGAGGGACAGAGAGAGGGAGACACAGACAGAATCCAAAGTAGGCACCAGGCTCAGAGCCCGAAGCGGGACTCGAACCTATGAACCACAAGATCAAGATCTGAGCTGAAGTCAGATGCTTGACGCGACAGAGCCACCCAGTCACCCCTTAAGATATTTTTTATAAAACAAATTACTAAGATGCTATCTGTAAATACTGGGCTAGGAAAGACTTCTGATTCCTGTTACTCAACACACTTTTTCAAACACATGGTCATTAAAACTTTGGGAAAAACTTCAAAACAAGCGTACAAACGCCTGCATAACTGGCCCCTGCCCTTCTCCAGCCCAAGCACACACCTGCCCCCTTGCACATCCACGTTCCCACTAGGACGCTCTCTCCCACTCGGGACGTCTGCAGGCCTGACGCCGCAGGGCAGTGCCTTTCACACGGCCGCACTCCAGCATCCAAGTCTCAGCCTAAGGGCCGCCCCCTCAGAGAACCTTCTGGAACCAACTCATCTAAAATAGACCTGCCCCCTGTTTACTATGCAGGCGCCATGTTTGTTTCCTCCAAGGAGACCATCCAACTTACACAGTTACTTGCTTTTCTTTTTTTCTTTTGTCTTATCTAAGAGAATGTACCATAAGGGTAGGAAATTATGTCTTGTTCACCTCTGTAACTTTAAGCACCTACCATAAAAACTGTGTGAAAGAGGTCATATGTGTATTTGTTGAAAAAAAAATAAAGAGATAAATAAACACGGAAGATATTTACTAGTGGGCTTCCTGTATGTATGTAATCAGCTGGACAAATTTTTAAGAGTTAATTTAAATAAAAATCATATTGCTGATTCTGTTTGTTCTTATTTATTTGGTTATTAGTGTCTCAAGCCCATAAGTACCCAATATTAGTGATACAAGAAAGCCTAGGGTTCTGATGGATGACAAAAGAAGAGTGTTAATTTCTAAGCAAATTTTCTTCACGTCCCATCCCGTCTTCAAACACTGCTGACCTGGGCTCCTACCCGAAGATGATACTGAAATTGCTTGATCAAGTTCACTGAAGATGTCCGTGTTGGTAAAGCTACCAGACCCTTGCCTGTCCTTCAGCAGCAGTGGACAGAGTGTGGCCCTTCCCGAGACATTCTCCTTTCTTCTGTGTTCTTGCTACCTTTCTAGTGCTTCTTCCTCAATTTCTTCCCATCTGACCTCCAGACACGTCATGCCTCATATCACCCGCCCTTCTCCTTCAGCTTTCTAACTAGAAAGGTCTCATCCAAGCTGTGTCCCTAAACATTGTCTCTAGGACACAACTGTCAGATACTAGTCTCCTACCCACACCCCTTCCCTGACCTTTGGACACATGTGTACATCCAATTACTATCTGACATCATCCAACTGCTATCTGCCACTTAGTGTGTTTATTTTTATCTTTTTAAGTTTATTTACTTATTTTGACAAAGAGAGGGGAAGGAAGCAGGGAAGGAGCAGAGAGAGAGGGGGAGAGAGAGTCCCAAGCAGGCTTCTGCTGTCAGAGTGGAGCCTGATGGGGGGCTCGAACTCACGAACCGTGAGATCATGACCTAAGCTGAAACCAAGAGTTGGACATTTAACCAACTGAGTCACCCGGGTACCCCCAGCACTCAGTGTATTCAATGCAGAGGTTTTGCTTTAGGTCCCCACCCCAGCCTACCTCACATGTACCCTCAAGATTGTGTCCTTCTCGGACCTCATCATCTTATGAAATGAGACTTCTATTCACACACCAGCTCAAGCCTTACATTTAAGAGTCATTCTTGTTTCCTTTCCATTATCCATCTTGTCGAGGTGGAGATGTATCTTTAAAATCCTCTACTTTTCTCCATCTCCTCTGTTACCTCCCACCCGCGCTCCGAATTCAAACCATCATCATTTCCCACCTCACCTGTGGTAACAGTCTTCTGACTTTGGAGTGCTCCCACTCTTGCTTACTTATGAGCACTTTCCCCACAGAGAAACTGTAACCCACACCACACCGTTCCTCTGCCTCTGAGTATAAATTCCCTCCATTCTTTGGAAAATATCCACACTTTTTATGGGTGGGGACAAGATAACTAGAGTAGATGTTTTCCGCTAAAAAAGAGTACAGGGGCGCCTGGGTGGCTCAGTCGGTTAAGCATCTGACTTGGGCTCAGGTCAGATCTCATGGTTTGTGGGTTCAAGCCCCATGTCGGGCTCTGTGCCAACAGTCAGAGCCTGGAGCCTGCTTCGGAGTCTGTGTCTCCCTCTCTCTCTGCTCCTCCCCCACTCACACTTTGTTTCTCTCTTTCAAAAATAAATAAACATTTAAAAAATCATTAAAAGAGAGATACCAGAGAGGCTGCAGTCTCTGTCTATCTGTTTCTCTCTCTCTGAGCACACACGTAGGAAAGGCACACAGCAAGAAGGAAGCCGTAGACAAGCCAGAAGGAGGGCGCTCGCCAGCGCTCACCAGAATCCAGCCATGTTCGTGTTCTGATTTCAGCCTTCCTGCCTCCAGAACTGTGACAAAACTAACTTCTGTTACTCTAGCCACTCAGGATATTCCGCTATGGAAGCCCAAGCTGAGTCAGACACAATACGTTATTATTTGAGCTGAAATTAGCTATGTAAATAGGTGTTCCTATTGACATCTCAGGTACACAGAATAAATTCGGGACCAAAAGGACCCACGGGGAAGGACACCTCTGTGTTGTCGGCGGGCCATCGTGTGCAGTATAGGATGCCTAGCACCACCCCTGGCCGAGACTCCGGTGGTGCACCTTCCCCAAGTTGTGAGAAGCAAAAAAGCGTCTCCGGATACCGCCCCTTGTTCCCTGGATGGGAAACACTGTACAGCGGGGAGAGCCGTGGATCTAAACTCCTTCCTGACACCAGTCCCTTCGGGAAACACCAGTGTGGTTAATGTCTTCTCGCAGCTAACTCATGCTCTTTGATGATTCAATCTGCAAAAATGGCAAGTGCCTAAAAAAAAAAAAACAAAAACGAGTGGAAGGACTCAACACCCTGACAAGTTTTAAGCAGTCACCCCTTCAATGGAAGGTGCAGCTTGCGAACAATGTTCTTTATAATTCAATTTTTTCCCAATCTGATGCCTCAGCAGCACGTCCACCGGCGGCCCCATCCTGGCCGATGGCAGCCTTCCAAACTCAAAGAAGTCCGTATGTGGCACCACGCCTCGCCACCAGTGCCCTGAAGCAAAGGAAAATGTAGACGGCTGGCATTTTGTGACAGTCTCTCGAATGTCTGATTTTGCATATTTTAAAAAACGATTCAGTCACAGTGGACTCACAGTTGGCAAATAATTATATGCTAATTGTCGCTACTCCTGATGCGTATGACAACCTGCTTTACACAGATCATCTTTGACTATCTGAGAACTATGCATGGTGGGACTGTGGCTACTTTTATTAATTTCATATTTCGAAAAAGTCAACTATTAAGTCCAAAGGTGCCGTCAGACACTATAGAGTTCCCTGAAATTATAAAACTCGCCTCTTTATCAAATGCCTATCTTCTTGGTACGGCAGGACTCTGCAGGAGATCTGATCAGATTAGGGGGGGATTAGATCTTTGACAGAATCATCTTTTCCTCGTCACACTGCATTAATCCACTGATGTGCTGTCACTGGGGCCCCCGTGAATCCTTGGAGGACGGAACGTGTGGACCGGGAGGCACAAATACATCTGAAAAAGTGCAGTTTCATTTCACATGGCCCCCAACACACACTAGAAGGGCAATTACTAAGTTTGAGAGCAGGGTCAAGTTCCTGAAAGTATTTCATCTTCCGCCTCGAGCCTGATGGCTGTCAGGTGAAAAATTATTAGAATCTGCTCCCCTGGAGGACCAGACTCGAACTGTAAATCAACGGCACCCACTTCTCTTCGCTGTGGCCACAGGAGAGGGGAAGATTTTGGATCAGATCCAGAGATAAAAGATTGCGTTTCCCCCAACATTTGATATTTGGCCACAGTAAACCAAATTCTGAAGCAAACCTTGACCATGACCCTTCTGGACACACATGCCTGCTTTGTGGGGCATGGCTTTGTCTAGGGCTTTGTTAAAATGTCTATAGAAGCTTGAGAAGGTGAGTATCTTCCTCTGCTGGGCATTTTCCCCTTCTCCTCTTATTAAAAAAAAAAAAAACGCTGAAAAGCAATGAATGGAATGCCCAGGGGTCCAGAGAAAGGAGCAAAAACTAACCAAGTTAAAACGTGAAACTTCCCTTTCACACCCCAACTGCGATTTCACTTCTCAGAGGAAACTACTAGTTTAATTTGATGTATTCAAAAAAATTTTTACTGAAAATAGCATGTTTGTGTGTGTGTGTATATATCTGTGTGTGTATGAATATATGTGTTTATGTGTATATGTGTGTACGTGTGTGTATGTATGTATGTACATATATGTATATGTGTGTACATGTATGTATGTGTATGAATTTGTGTATATGTATGTTTATATATATGCATTTTTATAACTCAAGAATTTTACCATCCCACTGCTATTTATCTTGGTGCTTTTGTGCAACTATGTGACACAGGAATACTCTTAAAGCTCACTGTCATTTCTTATTAAAGAAGTGTGCTGTAATTGTTTTTTTTCCAATGATTACCCTCCTGACCGACAGTAGGTACTTTATAAACCTTGCTGTCTCTAGCTACGGATGTATGCAGTTCTGCCCATTTCTCACCACCTCCTGCTCCCCTAGGCTGGTCCAGACTGCCATTCTGTCTCTGCTGGAGGTTCACAGTGGCCTCCTCGCTGGTGTCCCAGCTCTGGCCCTCACCCCCCCGCAGTGCAATCCCCACTCAGCAGCCAGAGTGATCGGATTAAAACACAAGGCACAACATGTCACTCCTCTGCTCAGAAGCCTCCGGGCTTCCCCATCTTACTCCGAGTGAAAGCCAAGGTCACCACCCACCAGTCACTGCACTCTCTTACTGCTCTTACCTATGGTCTGACCTCACCTCCTTCCTCCTTCCTCATCTTCTCTGTTCCTGACACACAAGCTTCCCCGCTGTTCTTCGAACATGCCAGGCACCACCCTACCTCAGGGCCTTTGCACTCGCTGTTCCCTCTGCCCAGATCGCTCTCCCCCAGATGTCCACACAAGTCCCCTCCTCACCCCTCTGGTCTCTACTCAGATGTTGCTTCTCAGTGGGGCCTTTCCTGCAGCCATATTTACAGTCACACATAAACACCCTGTAAAAATTTCCCATTCCCCTCTCGCAACTTAACATTATTTATTCAATTATTTATTCTGCATATGGTCTTCCTTTCCCAAGGAGAGCATAAGCCCTAAGAGGGAAAGAAAAACAAATTTAAGTGTTTGTTTAAAACTTATTCCCTAAGACTTTGAACAGAATGAATACATTTAAAAAATGCACGAAATGAACAAGTGAGTTCCAAATAATAATAAATAGGATTTTTTAGTTGGAAAGACAATAGTCTCTCCTACGATGCTACTTGGGCAAAAAATGAAGATTAGGAGAATAAATTCTTAGAAAAGGAATTGCTAGCTCAAAGGGTAGACAGTTGCATATTTGCAGAATATGAAGTCTCCAAAGAATCGATATCAGAGATCCCTAAGATATCTTAGAACCAGGGCGAGCCTGAAAAAAGTTTTTGGCGTCACGACATGTCAGGAATGGCAGTCGGTGAGGGCCCATGCTGTTCTCAGCGCAGACGAGCACCTGAAATGAGGTAGGCGAATTCTCGTCATGGTGAGGACACGATGGATTTAACAACCGGGGTCATTTCTGGGTTTTGGTTCCTCCACTCACCCATCATCAGATGACTGGGCCAAAAATTAAATCAGGGAAAAACGGCACAAAAGTGTAAGCAGTGAAGGAAACCGGGGTGGACGGAGTCCCGAGTCCAACACTGTCGTGTGATTTTTGCCCCGTGGGCATTCCGGGAGGTTCCCGTCGAAGGTCTTCAGGGCTGTGACTGAGTCTGAGCTCGGCCACTGTTGACACCTCGGTCCCGTCAAGCCTGGAAGACATATTCAACCCTTCACAACACCCATGTCAGACCAAACTCAGCGTCAAATCCTGGGCGGCGCAATTAAATGCAATTAGGAGTTCAACTCCAAGCCATTCCCACTTGACTCCAATGTCGGCCTCATCAAATGCCATTGCCCTTGTCAGGTGACTGCGTGATGCAGGTTGCTTCAGGTCTGTGATCGAGGTATATGCCTAACGCACACACACACATTCATACACAGACACACATGGACGCACGCACGCACGTAAACACTCACACATGGGCACATACCCTCAGCACACACACATATATACACACATCCACTCACACACACGTACATACACACAGGGACACACACTCACACACAAACACATGGTCATACACACTACACATGGACACTTACACACACACTCACACACACACCTACTACGTGCTCTTCCTAGTTTTACCAGGCAGCCCCCAGACCTCTCTCTCGAGGCCTCTTCCGGTAACACCTGACGGATGCTGCGACAGAAACCCCCACGCAATGTGATCAGAGCACACAGTCTTCGCCTGTCACTCGTGTCTCCTGTGAGAACCGGTTCCTGGTGAAAACACGGACACGCTTTTCACTCTTTCTCCAGAGGCAATTTTCCAAGCATGAAATGAGCCATTTGTGTTATTTGAATAACCTCACGCCCCCCGCCGGAGCCCTGACAACCCATTCTCGTGACGTCAGCACCAGGAGAAGCCTAACACATGGAAAATCAGCCTAAAATGCAGATCAGAGAAGATACAGTGAGGGAGCGCTTTCTTCCACCAAGAACTCCGCACCGTGTCCTTACAGACGCCAGGCTCCCTGCCAGGGCGGGGGCTACCAAGTGGGCTTTGGAATCCGACCCAATCTGGCTCCTCACTACTTGTGGGAACTTAGACAACTCACTCCATCTCTTTCTGACACAGTTTTCTCATTTCTAAATGTTCTCGTCTTTAAATATCTCCCTTCCACCCAGTCTTTGTCAGGCTGATTCCAAATAGAATTGCCTCCCGTTTCCTGGAAGTATATGCATTCCTCACTGAGCTGAGTGTTTTGGAGACTTTTTTCTTTGGAATCCTCACAACAAACTCACGGGGCACATATTATTACTGTGCCCATTTGACAGATTAAAATGTAAGCTGCAGAAGAGAGAAATAAATTGCGCAGACTCACACAGCTCACAAGGTGCTAGGGCTGAAGTAGGACTCCAGACCCTAACTTCCTCCTCAGCATTTAACACAGTGTCCCTGCTGAATAAACAAGTGGTAGTGTTGTTCGTGTCATTGTCCCCTAGGATTTCTTTTCTCTGCCTACCTTGCCAGCTGTTTCATCATCTAGCGAAATAATTCTGCCTATTTTTAGTGGATTCTGGGTTAATTTGGATCTTTGTCACTAGTCAGTGTATTTGAATATTTAAAAAGTTTTTTAATGTTTATTTTATTTTTTAAAAATTTGCTTAATGTTTATTCATTTTTTTGAGATAGAAAGAGAGACAGAGCATGAGTGGGGGGAGGGGCAGAGAGGAAGACACAGAATCTGAAGCAGGCTTCAGGCTCTGACCTGACAGCACAGAGCCTAATGCGGGGCTTGAACTCATGAACCATGAAATCATGATTTGAGCCGAAGCTGATGCTTAACTGACTGAGCCACCCAGGTGCCCCTCAAGTATTTTAAAGTGACTCATTAAAAACACTCCAAAGCAGGATATTTGCTCCAGCCTGTGCCTCTCGGCGCTGGCCCTGCTGCCCAGCCACGGCAGCCCAGGAAGCGTTCACAGACCCAGGCTCCCTGAAATGGTCTCGCTCCCCAGTTCCCACAGCCAAACTGAGCCACTTGACTGGACTCTTCTCCAAACTCTGAAAATAATTTTATAAGTCATTTATCCTCAAGAAACATCGACTCTGGTAGAGTATAAAAAGAGTCACATATTTTTAAAACCAAAACTCCAAAGCCAAGTTTCTAACCTGGACCCTACTGATCATTGTTTGTTGCAGACTGGCCTGTGCCCTGCAGGGGGCTCAGCAACATCCCTCAGGGCCCCTACGCACCTGACGCCAAGGCGCACTCTGCTGCCCCCAACCCCCACACCTGTGACGACCACAGATGACCCCAGATATTGCTGAACGTTCCTCGGGTTGGGATGAGGGCAAACCTGTCCGCTGATCCAGAGCGTCATTTCGAAATCATTATCTGTCACGCATTCTATGTGATGTGCTATCGACTATGGCCCTGGTGTTCCCGCCGCCGCTGGGTGGGGCTGGGGATGAGGGGACAGTGGTTTGTTGACCGTGTGACGTAGCGCCACATTTGTATTCTGAACCCAATGCCTATATGTATAAATCAGTACACAAAATGTACCTTGTGTAGCATCTGGGTTTATATCACTCTACTAAGGATTTATTCTATTTGAACGAATTTGATACCAAGTTTATAGTCAGGACATTAACAGTTATTGAACGTTTACTCTATGCCAGGTGCTATGCAAAGGTTTTTGTACATATATTGTCTTAGCCAGTCTTTGCACTGAATCTGTCTTAGCGACAGTTCTCTCCACCGTAGAGACTGAGAGGGTGACGGTTAGACTCGGTAATGAAGCCATACATACAGGTGGGACAGGGCTGACCCTGGGCTTAACCCCCAAGGCTCTCTGACTCCAAGGCTAGAGTTAACTACCAGGTCATTGCCTTAGTGAGGACAAAACTTAGCCATGAATACAACTCCATACATACAGAGGACACGTGTCAGTGTTTGAAGCCACCTCTCTAAAGAAATCCATGTGTCCCATAAACAGGTGGCTATTGAGCAGGTAACTACCTGCCAACCGGTCTCTTGGGCACCAGAAATACTCGTTATGGCACAGAGTCTGCTTTTACATTATCTGTCCTGTCTGCGTTGTTCCCCAATCCTGCCTAACGTCTACAAAGCTCCAATTATTCCCGCTAAGCGTGAAGACTTGACTATACAAGCCACCTTAATGCTCATCACCGGTAGGATCCTGAAAATGCATATTATCATTTAATTTAAGGACTGCACAAGAGGCTAAAGAAAACCTTGCCCCAGAAGCATCCTGTTAACCTTAAAAATGGTCCTCCCTGACCTTAAGTACATGCTTTGACTAATTCTCTAGACTGTACTCCACAAGATTGTTTTTTCTTTCATGTTCAATCTCTAAGGTTCGGCTTTAGATAGAAACGTCACTGCCCTTCTAAAGGTTGAGGGATGTACAGAGCTTTTCTTGTTTTTTTGCCTGCGATTCACTCGGGCACAGAAGTCTGGAGAAAACCAGAACATTTCATACATAAAGAACCGAACCTCATTCTTCTGCAGGCAAATCTCCTTTGATGTCCATGATGGGCTTGGAACAAAGAGTTAAACTGTGGGTAACAAATTTCAGGTAATTACTTAGCCAATGGCATAGAATGAGCTGGACTAAACTGTGGTGCTTGATGCACCAATGTCTGGACGGATGTGTCCATCTAATAGCAAAACTGCAAAGAGACAAGAAAGGGGCGGGGGAGTGAGAGGGAGGGAGCACTCTGTCTGAGTGCCCTGGGAACATAGTTAACAGATTGCTAGCGCACAAAAGAAACAATCAGCTAGATGACTTTAAAATGCTTTGTCAACAGATTCAAACCTGTTTAGGGACTCTGTGGTGCTAAAGGGGGGAAAATGATGCCCCAGCCATATTTGGAGAAAATGTGTATTTGCATATGTCCTGCTGCAGGAATTCAAAGTTCTTTTTATGGTAGTTCCTAACATTTACAGACAGAGCAGAAGTGTGAACAGTGGGGTGGCAATTTGGTTTCTCCCTCATAGGCCACAACTCAATTTGGGGCGGCAAAAAAAAAAAAAAAAAAGAAACTGCTTTCAAGAGGAACAAGATTAAATTCACAAGGGCTGCTCTGGGCAAGTTGGACTGTCTGTTGTGATCACTTCTGTGCCACTTGGCAAGTGGCTGGTAACACAGCAATGCCAACACTTCTGCACCGTGTTGTGTTTTCTGAATAACCCTAACCTCACATGGGTGTGCTTTCTGTCAAGTAAATTAGAAAATTCTGCTGTATGATTTGCTTCTGGAAAGTCACAGTGCATGATGGTACGTTAAAGGCTCTGAAAAGTCCTGCAATGAATGACTTTTGCTTGACTTTTGCCAAGATTTTCCCACTGCTGTTTGAACATGAAGCATGTTCCCGATGACCCATTTTGTCACCTCTTACGGCGGAGTGTGCTCTTGAAGCACTTCAGGAAATTGTAGGTTATGATTTCCTCTGCTTTCTGGTCACAACTATTGTATTCATACAAACCAAACGGATCTAGACAGATTAAACAAACTAGAGATTGTTAATCTGCTTTAAACGTATTACAAAGTATTTGCTCTCAGGAATAGAAATGGGTCAGTCATGTAAATGGGTCCAATCATAATGGTTACAATTCATTAAGTACTCACTATGTGCAGGAAATAGACACCTCAAAGGTCTCATCTGATCCTAATGATAACATAAGAAATAGATGTTTTAGCCCTATTTTGTAGATGAAGAAACTAATGCTCTGTGAATTTAAGTAACAGACCTGCAGCCACACGGCTAGAATAGGGCAGATTTCACATTGAATTCTGGTGTCCGTTCAAATTGTGTGCCTGCAATCACTACCTCTTCCTCTTCTTCCTCCCACAGCCTCTCAGATAAGTGAGTCAGGAGATGAGAAGAACCGCAGAGAACAGAGTTCATGATATTGTAATAACACGGTATCTTGATAGACAGGGACTACATTTATCCACGGTGGGCACTGAGGAATGCATGAAATTGTCAAATCGCCCCGGTGCACTCCTGAAACTAACACAACGTGGTATGTTAATTATACTTCAATACGAAACGAATCTGAAAACATTTGTTAAAAGGAGCATGAACGAAGTCACTTAGATGTGTTGAATGTTGCCCACCCACTCTCCGCCGGGAGGTCTGGTGCGTATTCTGCCCCTGGAAAGCCGCATGGTGCCACCATAAGGAACGCGGGTGTGCCGGACCCCAGCAGCTCACACAGTTTCCACCACATTCTAAAATCTCACCTAAAATCCGTTGGGGAACACGATTCAAACCTTGACCTAAACTTTGACATTTTAATTTTCTATTTTAATTAGGTAAAAATGCAATAGTAGCTTCATAACCACAGCCCAAATCCATGCAACATGGTACTGCAGGGAATGAAATCAAGTATTTGGGCCATAATGACATGTGCCTTTGAATAACTGAATTCTACACTTTAAGAAATGTGCTTCTAAAAAATATGCATCAAGAAGACATTAACACAAACTTTCCTTTGGTCTGTAAACACATGGGCGAAAGGAAGAAATTTCAGTTGTCTACATTTTTCCTCCCCACAGGTGAAGGTATTGGATCGACTTTGTAGTACCTGATAAATGAAGTCAGTTGTGGCCAACACAGTGATCGCTGCCAGAAAGGGGTGACCAACTTACGTCCTACAGAAGGGACCCGAGCGACAAGCACAAGAAAGCTATCTAGGCAAAATGTAATGGACTTTACCATGACTCTAGACACCTATCAATCACCCATCATCTCAGATCCCATCCAAGACAACCATAAACCCAGCCTTGCCCTGTGGGAGATCACAATACATGAAGGACCGCTCTGCAGAGCACTGCCCGTGGCCAGACAACTTTTACCTTGTGGAAGAAACAAACAAATCACTGATCGTCCAAGAGAAATTGTATTATTTTTGCTACTTAGGGTTCCTTTCTTCTGGTAAAAGCCCACTGGGTCTGCCCTACAGTGAGGACTTTCCCTGAGGAAGAGCGCCTGGCCTCTCCTGACTCAGGGATGCATGTAGGAGCCAAAGTAAGCTTCTTCCCCACTGTCCCCTGTGAGTATGGAATCTTCAGGAAAAAAAAAAGAAAGAAAGAAAGAAAGAACACATATAGGCTGATTAACTTCATCAGTGACATCTTAAAGTAAGAGCCCATCAGTTCTGGCTATGACTCCTTCTCCCCATGAACTTGTCTGCCTTCTTGTTTTTTTCCTAACCTGTTTCTAGAGCTTTCCTTTGGAACTTGTTAGGTCCCTTCTTTCCTTTCAATGAATTACTTTTCTGACTAAGATGATAAGGTATACTTTCTGTTGCTTACTTTCTGCTGCCTATAACCAAAGAACTTCCAGACAAGGAACTTCATGAAAGTATAATAATGAACTTGACAAAAGAGCAGAGAGTGAAATGAAACAAAGATTACTCTGTAACCATTCTAGTGAACGTCGCAGTCTACCTGAGGTTAAACAAGCAGGCAGGTAGATCAGCTGAATGAGGAAAAGTTAGGTCATAAGTTCTACCTTCTTCCCTTTGGAGACGTCAGGAGCTTACTCCATGTGTGACGAAATCCAGAGAAGGGAATGTGTACAAGGAAGGAAGCAGAGGGACACAGAAGGTGAGGAAGAACATGGAGTCGTCTTTTTGTAATACAGTAAAACCTTGGTTTGCGAGCATAATTCGTTCCGAAAACACACTTGTGATCCAAAGCACTTGTATGTCAAAGCGAATTTCCCCATAAGAAATAATGGAAACTCAGATGATTCGTTCCACAACCCAAAAACAGTCATATAAAAATGATTAGACTGCTGTAATATAATACAAAATAATAGAGAAAATAAAAATATAAGGACAAACAAATTCACCTGCACTTACCTTTGAAAACCTTCGTGGCTGGTGAGAGGGAGACAAGGAGGGTTAGTGTGCAGGACGACGCTCACGATCACCAACGGAATCACAGCTGTCTGTTGGCTCGATGGAATCTTTTTCTTTTCACGCAGCTTCAACAAGGAACCTATCCAATGACCTAGAATGAAGCAAAGGATTCCTAAGCTCACTCCTGTCTGGAAAAGCAAAGGGCTGTCCACAGGTGCTTGGAAGTGACAAAAAATACACCGGTGCCAGTTGTGGGCACCTTCCAGAGTTCTGAAAAATTACTAATTTCTGCCAAACACCATGGCCTGAGACGGGGCATCTGAGCATGGAGACGATCACCCACAATTCCACAGAAAGAGAGAGAGAGACAGAGAGAGAGGACATTGGCTCAGTTGTGATCATGTGATGTTCGCTGTCACATACTATTCATATTGCAAGACATCGCTTGTTTATCAAGTTAAAATTTATTAGAAATGTTTGCTCGTCTTGCAGAACACTCACAGAACAAGTTACTCCAACCCGAGGTTTTACTGTATTTCCATTTCTTGATGTGTAAATAGAGGGATACATTGTAAAAATATTTGAACAAAAACCTTTAAGATAAGCAAAAGTCTACCTCTCTTTTTAACTACTCCCTGGATTTAGTTTTCTAGGGCTGCCACAGCAAAGGATCACAGATGAAGTAGCTTCAACAACAGAAATGTATTTGCTCACAGTCATGGAGAAGCCAGAAGCCTAAGATTCAGGTGTCTTTCTAAGGGCCACGAAAGAAGAATCTGCCACAGGCCCCTTTCCTTGGCTTGGAGATGGTCATCTTCTCATTGCCTTCCCTCTTCTTCATCATATGTGGTGTGTCCAAATCTCCGGTTCTTGCAAGGACATTAGTCATATGGGATTGGGGGCCACTCAAAAGACCTCATTTTAAATCAATTATCTCCACAAAGACCCTTCTCCAAACATGGTTACGTTCTGAGGTAGGACTTCATAATTTTTTTAATGTTTATTTATTCTTGAGAGAGAGAAAGAGAGAAACAGAAAGAGACAGAGACAGAGCATGAGTGGGGGAGGGGCAGAGAGAGAGGGAGACACAGAATCTGAAGCAGGTTCCAGGCTCTGAGCTGTCAGCACAGAGCCCGATGCAGGGCTCAAACCCACGAACCGTGAGATTGTGACCTGAGCTGAAGTTAGACACTAAGACGACTGAGCCCCCCAGACACCCCTTGAGGTAGGACTTCAACACATAATAGGGGGGGGCACAATTCAGCCCATAACCCACCTCTTTGTCCAATCGCCCATCCATGTTCTCCAAAGGTCACCCTTGTCCTGCAAGTTTTTTTCTTTCCATTTAATAATTGTATGTGTGGGTTTTTTAAAAGAAAGTATACAAATAGGCTCATCCTATACACATTTTATGTACCTTTGTCTTTTCACCCAAAGCTCTATTTTGGAGGGTTTTTTTTTTTTTCATCTAAACACGGGCAGATTCATGTTATTCTTTTTGGAAGCCTCACTTGTCTGGATTCCACCCTTGAGATTACAACTGTGGAAACGTCTTGATCTGATACACATCCTTCTCTGTTTCCCACTGGAAAAGGAGGATACCGCCGAGCTTTCTCGGAGTGCAAGTAACAGGAAATTACTCTAGCAACCTAAAAGAACCTGTTCCAGGTTGCCGGAAGCTTACTGACTCGCTCCTGTAACGGGGGGTGGAGGGGGAACCTCAGAAAGGACTTCCCAAAGTCTGAGGAAGCAAGCTCTGGAGGGTCAGGACGCAGGACCTTCTGTTAAGACCCTGTAGAAGGTCCTATTTGCTCCGGGGGCTGGAGCTGCTGCTGAAATGAGTGACCCTGAGTCCTATGCTCTCCAACACAGTGACACCCAGTACGTGGCGGTCGAGTGCTGGTGTGTGGCTGGTCCAAAAACACTCTTCAGGCGTACGGCACATGCCCAATTCCCAAGACATCACACAAGGAAAATAATGCAAACTACTTCACGAGTCATTTTTCTAATTACATGTGATGATATTTTGGATATAGGGAGTCAAACAAAATATATAATTAAAATTAGCTAAATCTTTTTCTTCTTACCTTCTTTTGGTTGCTATTATCAAAAAAAATTGTTTGGGCAGCTATTTTTTTTTTTATTTTAAAATTACACATGTAGTTTGCAAAGGTGGCTTGAATTGCATTCTATTGAGCTACTAGTCATTTCTTCTTTCCTGGCTGAACAGCCAAAACCCCAGGGTGAAGAGAGGAGCTGGCCAAGCTCAGGTCATGCGCCTGGTCTCCTGGAAGGACCCAGACGGTACTGGCTTGTGGGCTCACTGCCGGCTGCCCACAACCGACGGCAGGCTGCCCACAGCTGGCAGCAGTCAGACCCGAAAGGAAATTAAGATGACCAGAAAGAAGAAACTGATGCTGGGTGGCAAAAAATGCTATATGCCCAACATGAGAGATTCAAGCCTGGCACATACGAGGCAATTAAAACGTTTCTGTTGAAATGAATGCGTGCATGAGCGAGTGAACAAACATGGGGCGGTCACGGCTACTCTCTCCTCGCCGTGACCTTGCTCATCAGGTCCCCACTTCCATCCTGGACCCACATTTCAGATTATGACTCTGTGTTGTTGCTTTCATGAATTACATGTCTAACGCTATTCATCTGTGTTACCATTGTGTGGGGAAGTGCACTGATTTCTGTCATGACTCATCCACTTTGTTTATCCATTCCACTTTCACTGAGCGAGTCACAAAGCCACGTCTGAGACCTCTTCTTTCTCTACACTCATGCCTACGGTGATCTCATCCAGTCTCAGAGCTTAAATATCAAATGATATTTAGATTTAAATATCAAACATGTCGATAACTTCCAAATTCCTATCTCTGGGCCAGACCTCTCTCTCAAATTCGAGACTCTGCCAAATACCCAACTACCCAGTTGGCATCTCCAGTGGGATGACTAACAGACACCTCCAACTCAACTTGTCCAAAATGGAAATGAAACCACTTCCTCCTGCAGCTCTCCCCGCTTAGAGAAATGAGAGTTTCGTCTTTCAGTTGGTCAGGCCAACTCGAGCTCTCTCTGGCTCCTCCTTTCCGTGACAGTCCACATAGAATCTGCGGGAAATATTGTTGGCTCTAGGGTCAAACATACCTGGAGTCTGACCACCTCCCACCATCTCCAATGCAGTATACGTGATCCGAGTGCCACAGCCATCACTGCCTTACTGGCCTTCCTGTTTCAGCAACTGCCCGCTAACAGTGTACCTTCAACCAGTTTCCAGAGAGTTCTTTCTCTTTCCAGTTTACAGATACACAATTGTCATATAACATCGTATTTGTTTTAGATGTATACAACAATAATGACTGACAGGTGTATATATTATGAAATGGTCAACATAATAA
This sequence comes from Mungos mungo, assembly GCA_004023785.1. NCBI lineage: Eukaryota > Metazoa > Chordata > Mammalia > Carnivora > Herpestidae > Mungos > Mungos mungo. Next base: position 246,557 of record PISW01002695.1, read on the forward strand.
GTTTAGTTGAACATCCCTCATGTCACACAGTTATAATTTTTTTCTTGTGATGAGAACTTTTCAGATCTACTCTCTTAGCAACTTTCTTTTTTCTTTTTTTTATGGTTTTTTTTTTTATTATTTTTGAGAGACAGAGACAGCGTGAGCAGGGGAGGGTCAGAGAGAGAGGGAAACACAGAATGTGAAGCAGGCTCCAGGCTCTGAGCTGTCAGCACAGAGCCCAATTCGGGGCTCGAACCCACGAACCGTGAGATCATGACCTGAGCCGAAGCCAGACGTTTAACGGAGGCGCCCCTCTTTTTTCTAATGTTTATTTATTTTTGAGAGAGAACGAGAGTGCAGGGGAGGGGCAGAGAGAGAGGGAGACACAGAATCCGAAGCAGGCTCGAGGCTCTAAGGTGTTAGCACAGCGCCCAACGTGGGACTCGAACCCAGGAACCGTGAGATCATGACCTGAGCCAGAGTCAGACGCTTAACCGGCTGTGCCACCCAGGTGCTCCCCCCACCCATTCTCTTAATTGATACATCCTGCCTAGAGAAATGCCCAGCACAGAGTAGATGTTCACTAATCACTTGGTGAAAAAACGAGTGAACGACCCTAAAATCAAAAACCAAGAATCTACCCTCAAGGAAGCTGCAGTCAAATACATTTGCCTTCCTAGGAACCAATCCTCTTTTTAAATTACCCTTTGCTAATAATGAATTTCCACGTGCATCTAGGGTGCACCATTCCTTACCCATAGCAAGAAAGGAAGTGGTCAGGGTCATGTGAAGGAGAAAATGGGAAATTTATATTTATTTTACCAAAAGGAGATCTGCTGGCTGCCCTCGGCCCCTTCCCTGCCAGCAGATGGACCAGGCCCCTCTCTATTTACACTGCATGTTAGAGCACCTGATCTTCATAGGAACGGGATAATGGCCTATAACGTTATCGGACTCCAACGGCCGCATCTCTAACGTGGAGAAAACGCATTTGCATTTTATGGTGCCGAATGCTCACCCCCTTCATGACCTCACCATCTGTTCCCATCTGTGGAATATTCCAAACGACCAAGTAACATTAAAATCACCTAAAAGAGTTTCTTTATTAGTTATAAACTTTTACAATTCAATTTAAAAAGTTTATAGTCCTGAACGCTGCGAGGACTACCATTTTCCGAAGCTCCATCCTGCTCTTTATCACTGGGGTCTGACGGCAGCTGTGACCTTTTCTAATCTCTTTCACTGAAAGGAGAAGATTCGAAAAGCAGGTAATAAATGACCAAGGCTTTATTGATATTATGATGTGTAATATTTAAAGCAGGTTATGGTTATTAGACCAGGGGGGACGATGCCTTATTACATGATTATCTATTCCCTGTAGGTGAGCTTCTTTTACTGATAAAACATCTTTTATGGGTTTTAAAACTTGCAGAGCCGATAAAACCGTGTGGGAGCGAGGAGGCCTACG
>PISW01002696.1:0-248987 GCA_004023785.1 Mungos mungo
TCCATTGGTCTATGTGTCTGTTTTTGTGCCAATACCATACTGTCTTGATGATGACAGCTTTGTAGTAGAGGCTAAAGTCTGGGATTGTGATGCCTCCCGTTTTGGTTTTCTTCTTCAATATAACTTTGGCTATTCGGGGTCTTTTGTGGTTCCATACGAATTTGAGGATAGTTTGTTCTAGTTTTGAGAAGAATGTTGGAGCAATTTTTGTGGGGATTGCATTGAATGTGTAGATTGCTTTGGGTAGTAATGACATGTTCACAATGTTTATTCTTCAGATCCATGAACAGGGAATATTTTTCCATTTCTTGGTGTCTTCTTCAATCTCTTTCATTAGTTTTCTATAGTTTTCATCATATAGGGGAAGAGATAGAAAGCATGAATAGACCGACAACCAGTGAAGAAATCGAATCCGTTATCAAAAATCTCCCAACGAATAAGAGCCCAGGGCCAGATGGCTTCCCAGGGGAATTCAACCAGGCATTTAAAGCAGAGCTCATACCCATTCTTCTCAAACTATTCCAAAAAATAGAAATAGAAGGAAAACTTTCAAACTCATTCTACGAAGCCAGCATCACCTTGATACCCAAACCAGACAGAGACCCAGCCAAAAAAGAGAACTACAGACCAATATCCTTAATGAATACAGATGCAAAAATACTCAGCAAGATACTAGCAAATCGAATTCAACAGCATATAAAAAGAATTATCCATCATGATCAAGTGGGATTCATTCCTGGTTTATAAGGCTGGTTCAATATCTGCAAATCTATCAATGTGATCCATCACATTAACAAAAGAAAGGATAAAAACCATATGATCCTGTCAATAGATGCAGAAAAAGCATTTGACAAAATACAGCACCACTTCTTAATAAAAACCCTTGAGAAAGTCGGAATAGAAGGAGCTTACCTAAACATTATAAGAGCAGTTTATGAAAAACCCACAGCTAATATCATCCTCAATGGGGAAAAACTGAGAGCTTTCCCCCTGAGATCAGGAACACGGCAGGGGTGTCCACTCTCACCACTGCTGTTTAACATAGTGCTGGAAGTCCTAGCATCAGCAATCAGACAACAAAAGGGAATAAAAGGCATCAGAATTGGCAAAGAAGAAGTCAAACTTTCACTTTTTGCAGATGACATGATACTCTACATGGAAAACCCAATCGACTCCACCAGAAGCCTCCTAGAACTGATTAACGAATTCAGTAAAGTTGCAGGATACAAAATCAATGTACAGAAATCAGTTGCATTCCTATACACCAAAAATGAAGCAGCCAAAAGAGAAACTGATCCCATTCACAATTGCACGAAAAACCATCAAATACCTAGGAGTAAACCTAACCAATGTGTGTTCATTTGTACCGGCAAGGATGGGGACAGACGAGCAGGTTGACAGCGGGTCTGCTGTGACAAGCTTCCATTTTGAGGAAGTACTGTGCTAAAATGTAGTCTGTGGGTCATATAATGTGTGCTGCCCAAGCACGGATTTGGCTGTGGCTTCAGGGACTGTATAAGCAGTTTTTGCGACCTCTACCGGCCATGGCTGGTAAAGCCTAAACTTTCTTCAGGGAAGTGGTCCATTTTCACCATGATTGTTTTTGTGAAGATGCAAGGGAGAAGCGAGAAAGATTGCTACCGAATGCAGTTGTATTTTCCTTTACCTAGACATACGAATGACCTATAGCAAGTACATGATTGAAAATCACACTCTGATAAGGATGTGGAACTAAACAGAAAATCCTCTAGCCCCTTCCTACCGAGATCCTATAACACTCTGAAATGGCAAAGAATCTTGCTTGGAAGTACAAATGGCTCTGAGATTTATAAGAAGAAGAACAATAGGAGAAAGAAAAAAGAATTCTGGATAAGAAAATAAAAATAGATATATAAACAGAATAGAACAAAATGGTTCCAAATTTTATCCTGGAGACAAACATGCAAAATAGCCATGTGTTTTTTTTGCAAAGTAAAGTGAATTTGACCAAATATGTAAAAATATGTAATAAAGGGACAATAATTAAAACAGTGTAACACTGGTTTCAGATCAGGGAGCACATGGCAATGGGATAAAATGTTTTTAAAAAATTATGTGGGAATTTAGTGTATTATAAAATCACATATTAAATCATGATTTTCAACTTGGCCAAAGAATTACATTATATCCCTATTTGTGGCCCTTATAAGCATATTATCAAAGTCAGAAACTCTTCAGAAAATAAGTGGCAGATTTTACTGCATAAAAGTTACAAATGGTCCTACCTCAAAAAATATTTAAACACATATTGAAAATTCTTTTAAAAAATTGAATCATATATACATAGGAGTTAATGTACTTAACATATAATAAGCATTTTTGATTTGATAAAAAATAAATATTACAATTGAAATATAAACAAAGTACAGAAGCAAGCAAATCACATATACAGGAAAACAATAGACAAAAATACATGAGACCAAAAATAGGTGACAAGTTCAACATCACTGAAAAATGCACTAGTCACAGAAAAAATGCAAACTAATGTATAACCAGGGTGTAAGCTATGTGAAGTAGGACGCAGAGAATGCTATCAGAAGTCAACCTTAGGGGCTCATTGGCTCAGTCAGAAAAGCATGCGGCTCTTGGTCTCAGGGTTATGAGTTCAAGCCCCACATTTGGTGCTGAGATTACTTAAAAATAAAATCTTAGGGGCAATTGGGTGGCTCAGTCAGCTGAGCGGCTGACTCTTGATTTGGGCTCAGGTCATGATCCCAGGGTCGTGGGATCCAGTGCACAATCACAGAACCTTGCTTACGATTCTCTCTCTCTCTCTCTCTCTTTGTCCCTCTCCCCAGCATGCTCTCTCTAAAATAAAAAATTAAAATAATAAAATTAAAAATCATAATTAAGTCAAAAAAAAAAAAAACAGATGGGGTGCCTGGCTGGCTGTCAGAAGAGTGTGTATCTCTTGATCTCGTCAGGAGCGTGAGCCCCACATTGGGTGGAGAGAGAGAGAGAAAGAAAGAAAGAATGAACAGAAGGCAGGAAGGAAGAAATCAAATTCCGTTTACCTTGCTCCTGCTTATCTAAACTCCAAACCAACTCTGTAAGGTGGGGGTGGGGGGACAGTTCTGCATTTTCTCATTACTCTCTCATTTAAAAAAAAAAAAATTGTGCTATCACTTCCAGTCACAGAAAATGTTCTGATTTCAGTAACTAAAATGTCCAACACCGTGTAATAGTCACTGATGGGGTTTCGGAGTGGCGAGGGGTCCAGAGCAGACAGCCAGAAAGAATTCTTGAGGGGTCTTCGGTGCAAAAGGGTGATTTTATTAAATCACAGGGACAGGACTCCTGGGCAGAAAGAGCTGCACTGGGCTTGTGAAGAGACTGATTATATACAATGGACTTGGGGGAGGTAAAGGCAAAGGGGAGGCCTCCAGAAGGACCTTCATATGCTAAAGAGGACTCAGAGGACACCTGAGGCCTAGGTTGTTTTCCCTCCAGTAAGGCATTAACATTACGACAGGAGGGAGTTTCTGGAAGAATGCTATACTTTGTATTTGCCTCAAATATTTGTCAATGGGTGGCAGGTCGTAAAGAAATTTGACTTTAACTACCATTTCCGTCTTGCCTCTGTTCCCCACATCACTATGGAGGGGAGGATGATGTTGGGGTTCCAGTGTAAGGACGCAGGTCTGAACCAAACTGACTCTATGACAGGCTTCAAGTTTCCCTCTGACCTTGGAGGCCTAAGTGTCAGTTTCTCAGAATCATTAGACAATAGAAGGGCACACATTGCCCAAGGAAGGAAGGACCACCCTTGTAACACCCAATCAGGAAAGGCCCCTAACACTTTTAACATTTCTAAGGGCAGGCCTAGAGGTAGAAGCTATAGATAATCACCTATTGCTTGAGGCTAGTCACGTCCTACGTGAGGGTCCTGGGCCCACTCCGTAATTGGTCAATACTCTAAATGTTGTGATTGGCTCCCACCAAAAGTAACAATGCATGGTTAAAGTTACTGCCAATGATAATAGGCGATAGTGATTGGGTCACTGTACCTGTGTCACAATTTCCTATAACTCCCCCTTCCCAAGCCCATAAAGGCCCTACCCCGCCTTTGTTTGGGGCTCTCAGCATGGATCCACTGCGCTGGTAAATTCTGTGAGCCCGAGTTTAGGTCCCATGAGCCTAAAACCATAATAAAGCCCTTTGCTTTTGCAAGTGTGACTCGGTCTCCCTGACGGTTTCTGGATTTTGGGGACGATAAAGAAATCTTGGGCATAACACCAGGAAACTAAGTCTATGGGTCCTTGGAGATTAGGCTATTGATAAGATTGCCTTTTTCTTGTTATTTACTAAGACATTTGTAAACTAATGGAGACTCAAGTCCTGCATTGCTGTGATCTGTATCAGTTAAGTGTTGGTTTTCTCCTTCTCTTAGCTTTTGGGCAGCCAGGAGTGCCTGAGGAATGTCGCACATGTCCCACCTGGGAGGGGGGTGCCTTATGCTCCCTCATCAGTCACAACCCTGAGTTCCATCGAAAGGCAAAGCTGGTCCTCCCCCTACTCCAGATCCAGTGATTGTAGTAGAAACAACATGGCGGGGTGGGGAGGGGTGGTCTCAATTTCCTCACTTTGCACTTCTACCAATCACGCAGGATCTTTCCTGCCCCTCGTCTCTCACCTCTGCCTCTGACCCTTCTGGCATGGCTGAACGGCACAGCACCTGTTATGGGATGAAGGGTGTCCTCCTCCCTCCCCAACCAAAAAGATGTGTTGGAGCCCTAACCACCACCCCCTACTTCAGAATGCGGCCTTATTAGGAGAAAGTGTCTTTCTTTAAAGGGGTGATCAAGTTAAAATGAGGCTAATAAGGGGAGCCCTCATCCAATACAATTATTATCTTATAAAAAGGGGAAACTTGGACACAAAGACACACAGAAAGAATAGAGGATGGGTAGAGAGACAGGGAGAAGATGGCCATCCACGAGCCGGGGACAGACCCTCACAGAGCTCAGAAAGAACCGACCCTGCTGACAGCTGGATTTCAGACTTCTGGCCTCCAGAGCTGTGAGGCAATAAACTTCTGTTGTTTAAGCCCCCCAGTTTGGGGTACTGTTACAGCACCCCAGGAAACTCATCCAGCACCCAACAGTGGTTGACTTGGCTCCAGGTAAGTTTAAAATACACTCTTTCTCTCATGGGTGCTGTACGGATTCTTCAGAGAAACACACACACACACACACACACACACACACACGCACATACGCACACACACTCTACCCTAACAGCAGGGGATATTCGGATGCATGTAAAGTCACCTCTGCTGAACAATTGGCCGGTTGCATATGGTGCTTCCCTCGGACCCTGGACACCCATCATTGCAGTTCTTCCAGCTTCTTTCTCTCTGCTCCTCAGCGGGGTCCTGTTGGACAGGATATAAGAAAACGCTAAACCAGCACACTGCACAGGGGTTCACATCTGGTGAACAAGGTACACACACCTTCGCCCCATCATCAGTGGAAATGTAACTACTTCCCAACGGCAGCCCTCTACTTTGCATCAAACTTCCAAATGCAGACTTCTCAAGCCTGGGTCCAAAACCACTCCCCCTCCTACAGCAGAGGGCCCATGTCTCGCTGAGTGGTCTTGAAATGTCTCTCATTAAGCTTGACGGAGCACCCCTATGCATAGCCATAGGAGAGCGTGAGTGGAACTCACAATATACCAACAACACCGTCCACAGAAATCTTTACTGTAATCTCCAGGCTCCACTTCTTTTCTTGACTTTTTTCCCCAGTGCTTGTTACAGGCTGGAAGAAGGTGAACAGCTAAGAATAGTGAAGCCAATTCCTACCACGTCCTTCATAAATCCTGCCCCAGAGACCCAGCACCTCACTCTGGAATACGGGATTACCACACAGCCCGGGGCCTCAGGCAAGGCTGAGTCAGACACAATCCTGTTTTAACAGCCTATCATAAACATAGACCATCAGATGTCACCTCTCACCTTTCATATTGCAAAGTTCTAAAAGAAAGGGGTATAAGAATGCTCAGTAAGGCCCTGGATAAACAGGCACTTTGGTACGTTGTTGGTGAAGGTCAATTTTGCATTCATAATTGCAGGAAGCAAAACGATTTTAAATGAACATTCCCTTTGATCTTATCATTTCTCCTTATGGAATTTGCTCAAAAGAAAAGCAAAACAGTACCAAAAAGATGCGTACAAAGTTCAATGCAGCAAGGCCTGTAATAAAAGATTTATAAGTAACTTGACAATAGGGCATCACTCCTTATGGTGAAACATTCACAGGAATGCCAAAGGCATAGTCCGTGAACGCCAGGACAAAACAAGAACAATGGTTGCCATGGTTCTCTCTACCTGGTCAAACAATTGAGGACTTAGTCCTTTCTTTGTGCCTGTTGATTTACTCAGTGCAAAAGCTGGAAATAGCTCTTCTGTAAAACTTCGGTAGCTTTCCAAGTTGGGATTCAATCTAACTTAGCTTTAACGCCTTGCAATATGTGTACACACATTCATTTTTCTCATGTCAGGTAGATGCTCAACTGAGACTTGTTGAACAAATGCTTTAAACAGGAAGAACAGGAAGTCAATAGTATTAATTATTGGAGTGCCTGGGTGGCTCAGTCGGTTAAGCATCTGACTTTGGCTCAGGTCATGATCTCAGTTTATCAGTTTGAGCCCCACATCGGGCTCTGTGCTGACAGCTCAGAGATTGGAGCCTGCTTCGAGTTCTGTCTCCTTCTCTCTCTGCCCCTCCCCTGCCCATGCCCCGTATCTCTGTCTCTCAAAAATGAATAAGTGTTAAAAATAAGGGGCACCAGTTCAGCTTCCGACTTTGGCTCAGGTCATGATCTCACGGTTTATGGGTTTGAGCCCTGCATGGGGCTCTGTGCTGACAGCTCAGAGCCTGGAGCCTGTTTCAGATTTTGTGTGTCCCTTTCTCTCTGCCCCTTCCCTGCTCATGATCTGTCTCCCTCTGTCTCTCAAAAATAAATAAATTTTTTAAAAATTTAATAATAATAATAATATTATTAATAATGTATTCAAGTATATTCCCTTTTGTTGTGGAAAAACCTAGGCTACTGACGTGGAGAACAAAGGCAAAAGAAACGTAGAATAAATTTAAATTCCCTCACAACTTACAGCCCAATGACAAGTCCTTGAGATAGGTAGAGTGACCTTTCTCCAAGAACTCAACTACCTCAAGGTTACTACCTTGCTAGAAGCAAAAAGAAACCTGAGCTTGACATTGACCCAACCTCCAGGATCCTGTAAGTCTTCTTTAACATATAAAAATCCCTTTGGAAACTTCCTTTTTCTCTACCCCCTGCCCCAAGATATATGTTAGCAACCATCCTCCAAACATATGGCCCACTGATATACATCTGAAGGATCTCATGACTAATGTTTTACTGAATAGTAGTAAATAACTTTTTCTTAAGAGTAGCTAGCCCCCAAGGTTCTGAAAACCTCACTTCCAAATTCCTTAGAGACTCACACTATCCCTAACTTCCTCCCAACTTAAAAGTACATAATCAATCAATCACTCCATAATCCCAGTGCAGTTCTTTCTGTCCACAAGTCCTGTCCCTGTGCTTTAATAAAAACCACGTTTTTTACCCCAAAAAGTCTCAAGAATTCTTTCTTGACCATTTGCTCCCAGACGCCAGAACACCGTATCAGTACCGCTCTACAGCATATGGAAGCTAAACTGATGAAGAAGTGAATACTAACTAGCCCCTTGAGAAGGTTCGGTGGGCTTCCTGGGGTGAGGAAGTGCCATGGGGATTTATTATATTATGATATTAATCAATCTGATAAGCAAAAACCTAATCCTTTTGTTAAAATGAGGTAGTACAGGGGTGCCTGGTGGCTCAGTTGGTTAAGCGTCTGACTTCGGCTCAGTTCATGATCTCACAGTCTGTTGGGAGCCGCAAAGATTTCAGCTGCTTGGCCATTTGCTAGCTGGATTTGTCACTCCCTGTGGGGAGTTGCAAAATAGGCAGGGGAGCGCCACTCCCTGTCAGAGGAGAAGCCAGAAGATCAAAGATCAACCGCCTGCAGGCAGGGTAGTATCAGCCCCTCAGGTGCTGAGCTAAAACACTCTAATCTGGTTCCTCTTTTACTCCAGTCTTAATCCCTTAACCCTGTTTCCTAGCAACCGACCTAGGTCAGCTGCCTTGTTTTCCCGCCTTGAAACCTTTATAAGATAGGGTGTTTTCTGAAAAAAAAAAAAAAAGAGGCTTGATCAGAAACCGTGTGCTGTCTCCACTCTCTGCGTCCCCCTTCCTGCCCTTTCTCTCCCTCCCTCAGGAAAAGAACCCGCAAGGATTTTCCACCCTGTCGGTCGGGGCAGATGAGACAGGTACATGCGACTGAGTGAGGGAGCAGGACAACAGTCCATGGGTTCTAGCCCCATGTAGGGCTCTGTGCTGACAGCTCAGAGCCTGGAACCTGCTTTGAATTCTGTGTCTCCCTCTCTCTGCCCCTCCCCCACTCACTCTCTGTCTCTCAAAATAAAATAAAAACATTTAAAAAATCTTTTAAATAAAAATATTAAAAAAATCTTTTAAATAAAAAAATAAATAAATAAAATGAGGTATATATGCATGAGGTATGCACACATATATACAAGGACACAGATAACACACATGTGGATGCCATTTATGTCAAGAACCAGACCTGAGACTAAGCTACAGGTTTCTGTTGTCTCTTGATTTTAAACTAAGAAAGATTAGGGGAGCCTGGCTGTCTCAGTCTGTAGAGCATGTGACTCTTGATCGTGGGGTTTAAAGTTCAAGCCCCATGTTGGGTATGGAGAGTACTGAAAAACAGAATCTTAAAAAAGTAAAATAAATAAAATAAAATTAGAAATTAAAAACTGAGATGTTAGGTAATTTTCATACAGATGGGAAAAAATGCAAATCCCACTGGATATAGAGACCTGGGAGATCCAAAAAACAGTGCCTTGTAGCTATACTCTGCTTTTTAAATTTTCCAAGTCCTCACAGAGCACTCGCTGACACTCAACTTTCTCAGGTATTAGAATCACCCGTGGGGCTCAGGTCACAACAGGAATTCCTGAACCCCACCTTCAGAGTTCCTGACTTAGCAAGTAGGGACCAACGTCTCAAGAACATCTGGTGCAGGTGGTCTGAAGACTAACTGTTGGGAGATTTTAGCAACCCCATTCCAGTAAAAGGACGTCAACGTTTTCACCCCTACTCCACATCATCCTTGTGTGGCAAGTCGTTTGGTCCCAGAATATCAGCTTCCTACAAGTAAATACTCTAGAACTATCAGAAGAACAGTGTAAATAGAGAGCTGTGAGAAATGGAAGGAGGGAAGATCATTTTTAGGGACCAGAGAAGACCTCACACCCCTCCTTCCATTTCCACACTTTATTCATACTTTTGTGATACCTCAACATTAGTTATTGGATGCTCTTCATATTGTCCCTAATAAGTATAAATTCCTAAAGAATAGGATCACTGGTTTTCCATCTTTGTATCCTCCGTTCTACCTGGCACAAAATTGACATCACTTATAACAGTTACTATTTAAAGGTAAAACTCTTTTGAGTTTACTTTTTAGTTCTTTTAAAATCAATAATGAAGTGGAAGTGGCGGCGGGGGGGGGGGGGGGGGGGAACCGAAAGACTGAGAGACCAAAGAGGGATTGTACTGACACTTTACTTTCCACCCAAAACAAAATCACACAATATTCAGCTTGAGATTTCTAAATGCCTGAACACATTCGGATCTCCCACTTTTGGTGGAAGGGAGCAGGGAAGAGCTGTCTAGAATCTGACACTGGCTTGGGAGTGGTCGCTTAAACGCTTGGAGAACTGCTCTGAAAGGCAGAAATGGTTGGCTGTAATCAACTCCCATTTACTCTTCTGAGCCAGTTTCAGCGTGCAGATAATCAAGAAGTGCCTAAAATTATAAACACAAAAAGTTCTCCCGGTAGCTTTGGAAACATTACACGTTTTATTTGTTGCCATTTATGAAATTAATCCTTGAGGAATGACCACACGCAGATTTCGCATGATTTAAATACAAGTCTCAATTTGTTAATCCGAATCTGTGCCCTAAACTTGGGAAACGATCCTCTCCCATTCTAAATATTAAAAACTTCAAACTCATAAAAATGAGTTTGCCCAACATCCTCCCAGAATACTTACGCGTTATTTTAACTTGATAATCAAGTTTTGATATTGTCCCGTCCCTGGGGTCCCTGGAGTCACACAGACTCGAATTCTGACTGTAGTTTTCCTGCTGTGTGACCGGGGCAAATTAATTCCCGTGACCCTCGGGATGGAATCTGCAAATGGGTGTCATGACTTTCTCATCTCAAGGACTCGTTGGGAGGACTCCACGCAGTGACGGCGTACTGAACGCCTGACACACCGCAAGCGCCCGCTAAAAGCTCAAGCCACGGTGAATAACCAGTGTTCTCCTAATGCCTTTGAGCGGCCTCCTAGAGAAGTGGCGTAATGCAGCCAAATGGAAGGCGCCACCCGCTGGCCGAAGCCAAGCTTTCTCCGCGCGACCGCGCCGCCCGCATCCCCGGATTGTAGGGAGATTCCCAGAATGCGCCAGGGGCGTGGGGCGTGGCTAGCGGACGCCCGCGCGGAACCAAACCACCGCGGCCCGATTTCTTCCGCTTCCGGCGGGACTCTCTGCGGGGCGGACCGGTGGGAACGCAACTTCCGGGCCGGCAGCGTACGGGGAGTCGCGGAGGTTGCCGTGGGGAGGCCCGCGGGGCCGGGCGCGCGTGGCCATGTGGCGGGTGCTGGCTCGCGCAGGAGCGCCGCTCCTGCGAACGCAGCTGTCAGGTCAGGAGGGCCTTGGGTCACTCAAAAGACGTCCCCTTCCTCCCCAGCGCCAGTGCGGCACCTCGCCAGCTCCGGGAAGGCTTTACCAAAGGTTGCCGAAGTGCTGCGAAAGGGAGCGCGCTCCCCCGCCGCGGGGGGATCGGTGCCTGGAGACCCCTGCTAGCAGGCTTCTTTGGGGGGCCCTGAGCCTGTGTGAGCCCATGTAGTGGAACTCGCGACACACCATCAGAGCACTCCGTTAGGAGTGACTGGTTTAGGTTGTGCCGGGCCCCCGTCTTGTCGCTTTCGTCTTTTAATTTGATTTGTCTTTGTAGATTCCTGGGTCGCCCCGCCCGCCAGTGCTGGCCTGAAGACGCTGCTCCCGGTGCCAACTTTTGAGGGTGAGAGCTTGTGTCATTTTTCGTGTTTGTTTCTTCTCTGATGGACCTTAGAAGAGAGTAGGTGAAGACGCAGAAGGGTTCTTGTACTTCCTTCCTATCTCCGTTCAGTCGCGCAGTAAACCTGTATCTACGGCTTACTGTATGCCAAGTGTTCTGAACCCGGGGGATAGATCAGGAAACAAGAGAGACCCTCAAAGGTCCCAGCTTTTATGGAGCAAATGTGTAATGGGATGACTCCCCTATGGCAATTTATCATATCTTTTATTATTTTTTTTTCTTTTAAAGTTTATTTTAAGAGAGCGAGCGCGCCAAGGAGGGCCAGAGCACAGAATTACTAAACTACTGTGTGCTCTGGAAGGACGTACAGACTTGTCGGTGAGAGAAAGCACCACTGAATTTCTCTAGCTGCTTGTAGAAACTGGAGAGCAGGGCCAGTTTCCGTAACCCTGAATAGCCCATTAATTAATAAGTTGGTACTTCCTTGAAGGCTCCTGTTTTATATTTGACTCCATGACGAAGCCATGCTTGTTGTAGTCCAGACCTGTTTTAAATGACTTAAAAATTACCATTTTTTCCCTCCAACTTGTCAGAATGTTTGATAGGAGAGATGTAGCATGTCTGGCCTGCATCTCAGCCCACCCGCCCTGGGTGCTGCAAGCTGTTGCCCATTGCACACAATGTACAAGTGTCAGTGGGGAAAGCCCTGTAGAAAGAGTGCACGGATCAAAGGATTCCTGGGTTGCAGGTTTCTTAACAAGAATATGGCAGAGGGGCGCCTGGGTGGCCCAGTCGGTTAAGTGTCCGACTCTTGGTTTCCACTCGGGTCTTGATCTCATGATTTGGTAAGCTTAAGCCCCACCCATATCAGGCTCTATGCTTACAGCTTGGAGCCTACTTGGGATTCTCTCTCTCCCCCTACCCCACTCACACTATCTCTGCCTCTTTCAAAATAAATAAATAAACTTAAAAAAAAAAAGGAAGAAGAATGTGGTAGAGCAGGAGAGCTACCCCCATTAACATTCAGAGATGCCATGTAGTATTAAAAAAAATGTCATGTGGTCTGACTTTGCTGTTTTCACTGGATCGTCTAGACCAAATTACAAAATGTCTCTAGGCCTCCGGTTCCCCTTTTATAAAATGGATATTCAAATAGAACCCACGTAGTGTTCAGTTCCTTGATCTGGGTGTGTTTATGTAATCATTTTGTGATGATGTACTGAGCTCTACATTTTTTATTTGGCTCTTTGATTACGTGTGCTAAGCTTTACAATTTTCAAAATTTTAAAAAAGGGAAGCCCTAAGAAATTCCTAAGCTGTAACATTGCTTTAAAGATTAAATGAGATAGTGTACATAAAGCTTTCTACTCCATGTCTAGCACTTGTGAACATTAAAAAAAAAAAAAAGTTAGCCAGTCTTAATTCTGTGAAGCTTTCATCTCTGTACCTTCCCCATGGTCTCTTTTCTAGTTTCAGGCAGAGTGCATTTCGTTTGAAGGTTAAAACTTCACCATCTTCAAAGGTTCAGAAACCTCTCCGTTCATCTGGTCATAACCAAAAGATTCCAGTTAACACTAAAAAAAAAAGCATCTTCAGGAAAAGCCTAATGCAGTTTTGGGATTGCTTTTTAGTGGTAACTTCAAGAACTTTCACTTGATTGATATTTTCTAGGAAGAAAATGGATCCCTTGAAATGTGTGGTTTTATTTATTCTTGGTTGTGCTCCTTTTAGATGTTTCCATTCCTGAAAAGCCCAAGCTTAGATTTGTTGAAAGGGTACCACTTGTGCCAAAAGTGAGAAGGGAACCTAAGAACTTGAGTGACATACGGGGACCTTCTACCGAAGCCACCGAGTTCACAGAAGGCAGTTTTGCAATCTTGGTAAGTAAGTTCAGTGTCAAGTGGCGACAGAATGGAAGCCAGGAAGTAGCAGAATCTCATGCTCTTGGAGTTCATTCTCTTCCTCCACAGGTGTTACTAGAACTGCCACCATTTGCTCTTTATTTTATTTATTTTATGTTTATTTTTGAGAGAGAGGGAGCAAGAGACAGCACAAGCAGGGGAGGTGTAGAAGGGGAGAAGGAGACAGAATCTGAGGCAGGCTCCAGGCTCTGAACCGTCAGTACATAGCCTGAGGCGGGGCTTGAACTCAAGAAACATGAGATCAGATCATGACCTGAGCCAAAGTTGGACAGACACTTAACCGACTGAGCTACCCAGGCGCCCCCACCATTTGCTCTTTAAAATGATGTGCACGACCCAGCAAACGTTTGAGTTCTGTATCTTTTATTTTTTGTGTAGAATAAAAACTATGAAAGAAGGAAAAGGATGAGGCTGCCCACTTGGCCCCCATAATCAGACTTTGACATCAGACCTCTGGTAGAAATAAAACCACCCGTGACTTAGGGTGTGGGACAGCTGTCTGCTTACTCAAGTAGCTGCCGTGAAGACTTGCCGTCAGAAGCTGCACAGATGGGTGTGGAGCAGGCTTGCTGTCCCATCAGGCCGCCAGAGCAGTATTTTACAGTCCTTCCCGCAGCCTGCATGCCAGCGCCTGCCAGCCCCTCAGAACCCCATGCCCACGCCCCGCCCCTCACTCTGCTCCAGCCACCCTGGCTTCTGTTCAGACTCCCCAAGCCCCTTGCTGTGTCAGGGCCTTCACGTACGCCATTCCTCTGCCTGTAACGATGGTCTGTTTTCCCTTGGCTGCTTCCTACCTTTCTGGCCTCAGCTTTAAATGTCATCCCCTCAAAGAGGCCTTCCCTGGTTATCTGTTGAAATGGGTCTACCCTTGTTCTCATTTATTACTGTGCCTTAAGGCTTTTCCTCCATGGTTCATATTAGAACTTGTATTTTTATTTTTATGTATCTCATTGAAGCCACATTACTATAAAAGAGCCCATGAAAGATACCTAAGTCCCTTTGTGTTTCTGTTTGTTTCATCTACTTTTAGGCACTGGGTGGTGGTTACCTCCACTGGGGCCATTTTGAAATGATGCGCCTGACAATCAACCGTTCTATGGACCCCAAGAACATGTTTGCTTTATGGAGAGTACCAGCCCCGTTCAAGCCCATCACCCGCAAGGGTATGGGACAGCGCATGGGGGGAGGCAAAGGTGCCATTGATCACTACGTGACTCCTGTGAAGGCCGGCCGGCTCATCGTAGAGCTGGGTGGGCGCTGTGAATTCAAAGAGGTGCAAGGGTTCCTCGACCAGGTCGCCCACAAGCTGCCCTTCGCAGCAAAGGCTGTAAGCCGTGAGACTCTAGAGAAGATGCGGAAAAATCAAGAGGAACGAGAACAGAACAACCAAAACCCCTGGACCTTTGAGCGCATAGCCACTGCCAACATGCTGGGGATTCGCAAAGTCCTGAGCCCGTATGACTTGACCCAGAAGGGGCGGTACTGGGGCAAGTTCTTTATGCCTGAACGCGTGTAGTGAGAGTGGGAGAACTAAACGCACAAAGGCTGCTGAGAAGGAATGTACACTTTTATTCCCCTCGGCCCACCCGAGTCTTCGGGCAGGTCTGATACCTGAGGAGCAGCCTCCGAGCAAACGAGTTCTGAAAGGTTGTATGGTATCTGCTGATTTTTTAAGGGCATTATATTCACATCAAATAAAGTTTGAGCATCATCTCAGGAAATAACTTCTCATTGGTCACTCCCAATCCTTACATGGTCAGGAGGCCGGCCTGTTAGGGGTCGGGTTCTCCCCAGCTGTAAGGTGGATGTCGTCAGGCTGAAACATCCTCCGTCTCCCCACACCGGTGTAACGTGGACTTAGTGTCTGTGGGTTTCCCTGCCGTTGGAAAGTCTGCTTCACGTCGTTTCACTTTTACCAAAGAGCTACATTAGTGAGTGTTTTTCTCGAACTGGAAGAAATCTGCAGAGGATTTTCGCTCTTCACAAAATGGCAATTACTTTGCCATACATTTTTCAGCTTTGGAGCGCTCCACTTTCAGACAGTGGGGAACTCTGCTACCTATAACATGTGCACACTTCGCAGGCCAGCTGCCAGCAGTTACCAGTCACAAACATTTTTGGAAAATCAAAGAAAGAAACAGCGGGACACCCCTGAATTGACTGCACAGATGTTTATTTATGCCCAGCTACCCATCTCTCAGTCACCATCCCCCCCAAAGTGGGGAGTGCTGGACAGGGAGATAAGGAACACACCCTTGCCCCTTAACACAAGGACTAGTAAAAGTTGCAGCTGGGCTTTCCTAGGTCTGGCGTTCTCTGAGGAGGGCCGGTTTTTGGCTCTGCCTTTGTGTCCCTGTAGGTTCTAGTACAGTGCAGCGGGCCACACAGCACTCCGATAGTTCTGCTGGATGGGTAAGTGCCCCGTGTTCAGTCCCCAGGGTCCCACACCCCTGTCTGCCTTTAACAAGGTTCACCTCGTTTCCAGAGCTCGCCAGCAGTTTTCCATCCCCTCCTCAAACTAAAAGAACTACAAACGAATAGAAGTAGTAAACATGTGCTTTTGAAAGTGGGTAGAAAACAGCACACTGACTTGAATTTGGCTTTTAGTCCCTTTCTTAAAACGTTAAGATCTCCAGCAACGAAAATAATTTACTTTCGAAAGTACGAATATATCTAAATAGATAACATGGTCCTCAGGAGTTGGACACTATGGTTTTTAATGTACTTTTATTGAGCCTCATGAAACTACAGTAAAACCTTGGTTTGTGAGTGTAATTCATCCCGGAAACATGCTTATAATCCAGAACACTCCGGGATCAGAGCAAATTTCAAGAACGATTGGCTCAGTTGTGATCATGTGACTTTTGGCTTCATGTACTACTTGTATCACAAGACATTGCTCAAGTTAAAAGTTATTAGAAATGTTTGCTCATGTTGTGGAACCCTCACAGAACAAATTTCTCACAGTCCAAGGTTTTACTGGTACTAAATTGCATTAGAACACACCCAGACCTTTAATTGGGACCAGTGTTTGGGACAGTTTAACGCACACATCGCTGGCCAACTAAATCCATTTCAGCTAGCAACACAAAGCACGTAAATGATGCAAGTCGTAGCCTCCTGTCCCCTTTCTGCCCTGACATTTCATCTCACGGTTCACAGAGCACGGTGCTGATTGTTGGGAGTTCAGTCACAGTATAAACCTGTTTCTTTTGGGGTCCACCTTGAGTGACTGAATCACCATCCTGGCACCAGCCAATCTTTGTAGAATGAGCGACCGTCAGTAGAACTCTGTCACCATCCAGAAGAGGGGGCTTTATGTCACGGTAATAGGAGGCCGGTTGTGCCTAAGCGGATCAGCCCATTTCCAGGCATGTGCACACGGCCTCTGATACATAACAAACTCATTTGCCCCTGATGCCTTAAGAGGTTTCCGAGTAAGACCCAAGGACTCATCCAGGAGTGGAAGTCAGAGCTTAATCACCGGTAATGAAGTCAACTGATAGTTGAACATCTGTAAGTGGCAGGGGACGCTGCCGTGAGCAAGACCTGCGTGGCGCCTACGGTTAGACAATCTTCACTTTAGACAATTAGACCCTGAAGAAGGTAGTAGATGGAGGGCTGGTCAAAAGTGAGACCTAGAAGAACCTGAGGGGCCCAGTGTTGATCAAAGAGAAATTCGATCCTCAAGAGCAGGGATTATCTGCCTCTGTGCCGCTGAAACTTCAGCACTGGCTGATCCAGTTCCTGAATAGGCACCTGTTCTCTGCCCCACAACCCTCTCCTTGAAGCCACGTTCCTAACCAGCCTTCCGCAAATGTGCTCCCTGTTCCTGCAGCCCCGCCCACCCCCCACCCCAGTTCCATACTGACTGAAGTCTAGCTTTGCTAAATGTAATAGGTAGTTAGTTGACGCCCTGTGTCATAGGTTTCATAATGGAAAGAGGGGTAGCTGTGAGGAATCTGCCGTGGAGAAGTGATGGCACCACAGAGGTGGAAGAAAATTAGAAACGCTGGCTGAGGCTCCATCGGTGAGGACTGAAGGAGACGACAGAAACGGAGGGGGAAGAAATTCACAGGTTATATACAACAGGAAGCCAGGCTCACCAAGTCCTTCCTCACGGAGTCTGCACTAACTTGTCCTAACCCTGTAAGGGGTTTTCTCAGGGTTTACTGACTGGCTGTCTTCTAAAGAGTTCAGAGTGCTTTCAATGCAAGAACTCTTTCTCCTTCCGCCTTTCCCAGACACCACAGCCCAAACTGTGCTGCAGGAAAGTAACATCCTTCTAAGAAGCATCCTAAACAGAGCATTCTGCTACCAGACCTGGTGTGGAACAGCCTGCCACCTTCTGTCTCCCTGTCTGCTGCTGATTCATTCTTCACCCACTTTTGTCTTTATGAAACCTTTCTTTCCTGAGTTTTCTCTGGCCTTTATCTATTCCAGCACCTATTCCCACCCTGGTTTGGGGCACCTGGTGACAAACGACAAAGCCCTGAGGACACCAGAGTTTCAAGTGCATGAAAGTAGGTGTGACCCTCCCCACAGATGGCTCACCTTGTTCAGGCAAATAGGCTCCCAATGGTAGAAGCTAAGATGATCACAAGGATGATACAGCAGAGCATGATCATGATCTTCTTCTGCTCGTCCACGCAAGGAAAGAAAAAGCATGTGAGAAACAGTGTCCATGTGCAGACATAGCCACAAAGGTAGGGAGGCCAAAGTGGATCCCGACACAGTGGAGGATGTAAGGGAAAGGGAGATGGATCTGGCTTCTAGAACTCAGGGTGTTAACGGAAGCATTGTTTTCAGGGAGAGATTCAAACTTCAGTCAACTGCAATGTCCAGGGATGTTTAGTAGGTCTTTCTGCCTCCTAGACCCCATCTCGTCACATCAGAGTTCTCCGGTCTCCTAGAGCCAGACGCTCCTGGCAAGTGAACCAAATTACGGTGGGGAGGGTGCACCTTGAATCTGAAACTCAAATACAGTTACGTTTCATTCTTTAAGAGGTAAGCCATTTTCAAAACCTGGAACTTTTATTCCATCTGGTCCAGCACATGGTTAAAAAGGATTTTAACCCTTCTCCAACACCTAAACAAAAACCACCACATGGTGGTACCCAACCACTGTTTTGCAGGGAAATAGAGCCAGAACTGTTTCACAATCAATATAAAGTCATTTATTTTTAAGTTATCAATAAAATAATCAATTTTACATTAAAAAAATACAAACAACAAAAAAACCCCTTCACTTGTGTTAAACTAAGCCCCAGGCCTCAACAACGGCCTGTGATTAGAGCTGGTCTGCCCTTGTTGCTGGAGGCAGTCCACTGTCCGACGTCACAGCCACGGGAAAGAGGGCATCCCCTCGGCTCTGTCTGAGTGGTGGACAATGACGGAGTAAGTAGCCTTTGCAAAGGAAGCCAAGGTGCAGTGCCTGGATTCGGGTGCTCTCCCTATCCTAGAAGGTCGAGGCTGAACTATAAATCAGAGAGACTGGCAGAGACTGGGAATCTGAGGGGCTCACCACTGGTCAGCACAGTCACCATACTTGAAAATTACCCGGTTGTTGCTTCCTCCATGACAAGAATTGGTGGAGACCAAGAACCTGTCAGCTCATTAACCTGCTGGTGGAAGAACTCCTCAGAAATTCCCGATTCCTGCCCCCAAATGATTCAGCCTTGGAGACAGGATCATCCCAAAGGCCAAAAGATTGATCTCAGAATGCTGTGGGATGTTCTCAGGACAAGCCTCATTGATGCACAGGTGGGGAGAGGGGCCAAGACTTGTGACACCTGTCTGCTCGGCAGAAAGATTTAATGGGGTCAGCTTAGTGCTCACCCCAGAGATCCATGATCATCCCAGTACTCGTCCGTAAAACAAGGTTTTTTCTGACACAGGAAGATATTTCTACGCTCATCCATTTGCAGACAAGCAATGTTTCTTCCCTAATTTTTAGCCTAGCTCAAGGTTATTTTTCTTTTTTGAGATTATAATATCCTCCATTTCTAGTTTCCTACTTCCTGAGAGACACGGGCATACAAGTATATACATCTCACACACATGATTACAAAAACGCGTCTCGAACACAAGAAATAAGTGACAGTATATTCACACCAGTATGGAGCGTTTCCAGAGCCTGAGACTCAAGCACCTTGTCCCGGGCCCAGTTTTAAGTGCCTGGTTATTTCTGGCCTCAAGGCAATGGCTTCACAATGCATCACTCCACTGGAGAACAGCCAGTTTCCAGGAGTCAGACATGAGAAACTAACATCCCATACCCTCAGCCTTTACAAATGGTTAGTAACCTCAGATAACGGGATCATCATGGTGTCTCCTTGAGTAAACACGAGAGCCTACAGCACAAAGACAGAAGTTGGTCACCAAGCTGAACACACTAAGAGCTTCATTTATGACTGAATTTCAAACAAGTCCGTTTCTAAGACCAAAATGACATCTGCCAGTCCCTCCTATTTTCAAGATGTAGGGACAAGGAATGGTAAGGACTGAGATCCTGCCAAGTGGAAGGCTCAAGTCAAGCCTTATTGTTACCACACTTGGAAGAATCCCTTTGCTTTGTTAAAGATACCCCCTAAAAAAATACATTGCAATTTCTGGGAGAATACTCCATGAGGTAGAAAATACAGCACCTTGGGAAGGTTTTGAATAGGTTTTCCAAGGTGCAAGGCATAATTTGACACATTCAGAGGAAAGAAAGAGAAGTTGGGTTGGTTTGCACAGTCCAGGAGAGAAGGCACTTCAGAGTTGGGGCAGGAGAAGGTTCTGAGGAGAACTCGGGGTTGCATCAGGTAGATCAGCTTCGTCCGGGCTAAATGGTTTGCTGGGTCAGGTCCAAGGTCAGTTACAGGGAAACAAAGGAACGGGTCCCACTCTCTCAGGAAGGCATTCAAACTCCATTCCCATCTGAAGACAAGGGTGGCCACACCAGGCTGGAGTGAAATCGGGCTCTAAGAGAGGCAGGGGAAGGAGGAGCTGGCCAGTGCACAGGATGATGGTGGAGAGCAACAGTAAGACTCGGTCACAAACCTAGAAGGTGGAGAGGAAAGTTCAGACAACTCTGCAAAAAGGAGAGCAATGAAGAAGTCACCACTAAAGCTGAGAAATCCGGTAGACAAACCCCCAAGGCACTAAATATCCTATTGTAAAAGAATCAAAAAGCTGTATTATGTATGAGAGGGAAAAACAAATCTCTGGGCCTTTTATAACCTTTCACTCTGGCTGTCACCTTCCCCTCAAAGGACTTCCCAGGGGGAGGCAAAGTCCCTGCATGAACACACCGGTTCTGGTTCTGTCTCCAGGGCCCTCATCAGCACCTTTCAGATACAAGTTCTAGAACCTGATTCCTCGCTACTCCCCTACTGCCCACCTGTCTAACACAGTGAAAAGAATAAAGAAAAATTCAGGGGTCATCGTGGGTGCTCCCACCTGAAGAGCTGGGTAGGGTTCCTTGGGAGTTTCTTAACTTCTCTGAGCTTCAGTTTCCCATCTGAAAATGGGGATAATGCTACTACCCTAGAACAGTACCTGGCACACAGCTGGGGAGCATAAACATAGGCTGTCTTCCCTCCCTCCTGCCCAGAGGCGTCTTGTCCTCATGCCACATGTGGGGGGAGGGAGGGTGTCCAGACCTAGGGAGCAGCCAGCCCCGACTTTATGGAATACACTGCAGTAAGCAACCCGACACTGCTTCGCAACGCAGCATCCTGGAGACCAGATTAGCCACCTGAACGCAATACATTAATCAGTCTCCTCATTTAAAAGGGACTCATTTACATTCTCAAGATGAAGTTCATGTCTAGTGCTATAATCATCTGTCTTCTAGATCCTGTGATCACATGGGAGGAGGAGGAAGGAAGCAGGGACCCACTGAAACCAAAATACAGGAGAGGACTGGCTCTGGGTGCCAACAGGGAGGAAGGTGTCAAGTATTAAAAGACATGGGCATCTAGTACCTCGGCAGCCCAACTTCTCTGAATTCATCAAAGAGAAAACAGAAATGAGAGAAACAGAGGCTAGCCATACTGTTAGCTGTAGTTAAACAGGAAAGACAAACCTCCAACTTTGGGGAAATAATAACTAATTGAGAGTACATTCACAATCTTGTGTTGAAAATTAGATTTACGAAGAGATTTTAGTGATGCGGAATGAGGCATACGATTTTTTAACTGGCTCTCAGACCAAAGATAATAAAGTCTGAACTATGCAAAACTATGAGTGTGGACATGCCAGAAGTTTATGAACAATAACGCTGAAGGTTAATTCTGTTCACCTTTTCTGTTTTACAGGTTTTTTTTTTAACAATACATTCTACAATATTTAAAAAGACACAAAGTGTTGACAGTCCAAATAACAAGATCATTCTTGTCATGCTGTTACTGTCATACTTTCATGCTGATTCAGTGATCATCGCTATTCCTTTCACTAGACTTTAAAGAAATTAATTAGCGTTGACTTTAAATTCCATCTTCCTCCAAGGTTCTCTGGACTCAGCAGACGATGATGAATGGCTACCCGGTTTTACACGGAAGCTCAGATGTGGTAGAGAACTCCCCCAGGCCCCTCATCGGCTCTCTTTCACACTTGGCCCTGTCACTTAACATCTCTTTAAGGCGGAGTGTCTTCGTCCGTAAAACATGGGTAACACACAGTCCCTATGTCAGGAGGGTGTTGTGTGGATTCGAGGACGTGTGTGTAAGGTGTTCAATACATGGTCTGGCACAACTCAACGCTCAGAAATGCTAACCGTTGTGTCCTTCAAGATCCGAGGGGTCAGCCAGACAAAACCCCACCGACCCAAACCCCAATCCAAGGCTTTCTTTACATTGGAAAGGGTATGGAAAGCAAAGCCCAACATCCACGAAAGTCAGCAAGAATTCAGAAGATGAACCCTGGATCCGACACAGACTGCACCCAATCAGGAGCACGCATGCTGAGCAAAGGGAGCGAAAACGTGGTGCTCGGATGTGCCAGGACAGGTCTGAGACAAACAGCGGGGACAGAGCCCACAGGAGAGAAACCAACAGGAGCCCGCCCAGAAAAGAGCTTTCCCTGGGGACCAGAGCCCCAGAATAGACTTTTAAGGAGACGAAAGAATGCATAGGCTGCCAGGAGGTTAAGAAAGTTCGGTGCGTCCAAGGACAGTCACGAGAGGAAGTGGTGCCATGTGAAACCCCAGGCCACTTTGTCAAGAGGGAGCCAATCCAGAGTCCCCGAGAAGCTTCCCGTTACTTACATTTCAGTGCAGCAGCCACCCAGGCCGCCGTTATTTCAGCCCAACGGAAAGTCCAATAATCAACGCTAAAATGCCCAGCAGCACAACTACTACCACAATGATAATTATCAATTTCTGGAGAGAAGGATGAGAGAAACAAAACAAAGCATTATTACAAACAACCAAAAGCAGTAATTCATCCAAAACCCAACCCGGCTCACCTCTCTGCTGAAAACATCTTATCAATCCAAATAAGAAGCCTTCATCTCTACGTAAGATCTTCTATGAGGCTATCTTAGATTTCTGAAATTACTTTCTGGTTGGCAAGGCCAGCAGGTGGAAATATGGAGCTCCTCTAGGCTCTCGGCTCACACGGCAGTCTTGCACATGAGCACAGACAGAAAAAAACAACTGTCCCAGGGTCTCCAAGCAGCTGCTGGCCAAGGTATGACGTGATCAGTTTTTCCTTTTCAAGAAGTGTAAGTTTTTGAAGAGTCCTAATTTCAAACTTCCACCCGTCTTTTCCCTAAAGCACATGCCCGCCCATTGGACCCAAGCCAGTGACTTGGGGGTCAGAAAGCGTGATGACAGTCCTGTTGTGAGCCAAGCCTGGATTCAACATGTGAAATAACTTCCCAGCCCCCTGAATCCCTGCACAAGCGATAGGTAAAGTTGGAAGGAAATCAAGGAACTAAAGAACCGAAGTGTCAGAGCCCAGGAGAAAGAGGAAAGAAGAGCCTACAGAGCACAAGCCGCCAGAGATGGCTACCACAATGGGCAGAGAAGCTGAGAAGTCCTCAAGCAGCAGGGCCGCCGAAGAGGGAGAAATGCGGTGGTGTGGCGGGAACAGCCTGAATGGAATCTGAATTTGAATCCCTCTGCTGTAGTTACTAGGTGGCCCGAAGCCAATTACTTAACCTCTGACCCTCAACTGTTTTACATAGAAGTAGAAGTAATAGGTGCTCCGTGAGAGGGAAGTAACGTTATATGGTGATCAGCCCAGCACTGGGTTCATGGCAGAAAAAAGAGGGGTGGGCGGCTGGAGCTCGGTTAATGGAGTGGAAGAGAGCAAACAGGCTTCCGAAGAACAGAGGAGTCAAGTGTAACATCCGAAAGGACCATGCGCTCTGGCCGGGAGGAGGCTCGCAGCCACACCTTGGGAACCCGTCCGCCCTACGAACTGCCTGCCGTACAGGTTCTTGGGTAGAGAGTACGTGAGCCAGATCCATGCCAGGATCACTGGGGGAGGAAGGGCAGCTACTCTCAGGGGAAGGCTGACGTAGGTGTTGGGAGGAGGCCAGGACAGAAAGGGAAGGCTTGGGCTCAAGGACATGGGGGCAGAGGACCAGAGAGAGGAGAAGCCGGCCGGACTGGCAGGGCCTGAGGCGCTCACCCTCCGAGCTTCACTCTGATACTTGACGGCCTTTTTGGTATCTGCCACGGCCCGTTCCACAAAGCCCACGGACTGGTCCATGTTGTTCTCGATGCGGTCAATCATGGCTCCCTTTCCCCGAATGCAAGAGGTGGTGGCAGCAGAAACAGCAACAGGGACAGAGAAGAGAGAAAGAGCGAGAGACGGCAAGCAGAATGGACCTTCTTCTCTACAGGCAGCGGGAGGCTCACCTTCCGGGCCTGACCCTGGTACTTCACGGCTCTTTTCGTTTCCTCCCGTGCCTTCTCCACATGGTCCACTGTGTGCATCACATTCAGCTCTATGTTATCTAGCATCTCTCCCTGCAGAGAATGGACATGAGTCATGCCCCATGAACCCACCCCGGGACAGTCCTCGCTCACATGGGGAAGGGAAGCATCCGGAAACCTCCTGTGGGGCACACGTTCACATTTCCCGCAGGAATACATACCGCTCTCCAGTCCTTGGTGGCGGTCACTCACTCAGGCAACACTCTCTGAATCCCTTCTGCGGGGCAGGTGCTGCCCGGGAGCACACCGTCTAGATGCCTGGTAACTACGCATCTCACAGATCCCACCCCCTCCATTTTGGTTTTAATCGAGCGGGTGAGGAGAGGAACCAAAATAAGAGAAGATTTATCTAAGATGCTGGCTTGTCCCTGGTCATGTAGACCTGAACCAAGTTCATCTGGCCTGAGGCTAGTTTGCTGACTACTGCTGCGGAACAGTGCTGGCGCAAAATAGTTGTTCAGTAAATATCCAAGGCTCGGAATGTTTGCTTTCTCCAAGAGATACTCCCAGGCCCCTTACGTGACAGACATTGGGTTTACCTAAGCTCTCTGGTTACATATTCTATCTACGTGGCTACTGAGGGACAGCGGTCTCTGAATGAGCGTCCCTACCAGCTCCCAGCGGCTGCTTCCTGACAGGGAAGTGTGGTGACTCCGATGAACTCCAGGCATCTTAGGACGGGAGCGCCCCTCACCTACCTAGACCTTCCCCAACACGCCCCGTTGCTTTACGGCACTCTGGAGATACAGAAAGGCACTTACCATCACTTGACTCTCAAACCAATTCCTCAGCAAGGCCGCAAGGGGAGAAAAAAGAAGAGCGGGAATGGACGCACTTAAGGAATGGTCTCAGAGGCCAGAAGGGGGCGGAGGAAAGAAAGGCACCTGGGCCCCAAGCAGGGACCGGCCTTCGAAAACCAGCCGAGCAGGACCCGGGCCCCCGCTAGGCTTCGCAGCCCTCCCTCACAGGGCGCAGTTCGCAGTCTCTTGCAGGCGGCAGGGCGGCTGGAAGTTCATGGTAACGGCGGTGCACCTGGACACCAAGGCGTAACTGGCCGCGTCACCAGGACCAGCAAGCAAGCCCCTGACCGTGCGTGGACCAGCGCCACACGCAGGTGACAGGCTGGCAGCCCTGAGCAAGTACACCCAGCGCCGGAATAAGCCGTCAAGCCGTGCGCGTTCCACGTCTTCCTACGAACATTATTCTACTGTTGCTCTGTTCATCTCCTATCTGGTCTTGTTCCTTAGCAAAAAGTGCCAAAACTTGGGGAAAAAAGACATACAAAAGAAGACGCAAAAATGGACAAAAAGTAAACCCTCTGGTAAAGCGAAGTTTTCGCTGTGAAGTGGCAAATGATCGCTTCTTCAGCGTCACCAGTGAAACATTTCACACCAGGAGCCTGTTCCACGGCACCCTCACCAACAACCCACATCTCCAGTGAGAAGAGAAAACAGGAGGTGTGGAGGCCGGACCAATTCAAGACCCATAAGTATAAGTGACCTCGAAGGAGCAGCAAGAGTGACGGGCTGACGGGGCCCTTGAGAGGGCGTTCCTGGCCTGGAACGCCGGGATTCTATGACTCCGTCACGCGAATTCCCGATGACTCCCCAGCAGCACCTGGCTCCGCATTCCGGTCCCCCTGCTTCTCAGGAGCGCCTGGGCTTCCCTCCCTCTCCCCACGGGGGTGGCCACTGCCCGTTTACCTGATTCTCCACCAGCATGGCGATGTCCATAAACATGTCATGAAGCTCCTTGATGCTGCTCTCCAGCCTCACAATGTCCTTGTGACGCCCCTCGATCTCGCTGAGGGCTTGCTTGGAAATCTGAGAGTCAATGATCTGCAACAGGCCACACAAAGGCCAGCCATCAGCCAGCGCCCCAGCCGGAGCCCCCTGGTCCCCTGCCCTCACCAACCACACGGAGCCCCACGGCAGCCTCCCTCGAGAGGGGGGTGCACCCCAGGCCCCGGACACTCACCCCAGAAGTGAAGATGGCAGGGTTCCCACTCTCCAACATCTCCTCCAGCTCCTCATCTGTGGTCTTTTTGCCAGCTGTGGAACAAAAGAGGTAGCGCGTCAAATATGAGACCAAAGCACACCACGGCAGAAGTTCCCTGAGAACCAGGAACACGGTGGCTTCGCTCTAAAGACTGTGGCCTTTGCCACGCATCCCCAGGAGCCTCTGACTCGTCTTGCTTCCGATTTCTCCCCTAATCCAGTGCAGCCTTAGCATTATGGGAGGTTACCTTCCTGAAGCAGACAGCTGACCACAGCCCCTCCTAGCTCACCAAGCTGGGCCTGGGACGCCCAGGAGCCGCCGGTCCCTGGCTGCAAGCCCTCCCTCCTCCACCTAACCCCACACGGCTACGCCCAAGGGCTCCCTCTTCCTGGGCGGGACAACCTGCCATCACTCCTAAACACACGTGCTTTCCTCGGACCCCTTCCTGGTCCACACCCTTCTTCCACTTAGAGCCTGTAGCATCCCGCAGCGCCCTGAGTCCCGGAGACACAGCTGCTGGGATCGGTCTATGCCTCGCAGCACCCAGCACCACACTCTGATCTCATAAATGTTCTCTGCTGTCAAAGAGACGACAAAAAGGCAGGGCGCCTGGGTGGCTTGGCCAGTTAAGCATCCGAATCTTGATTTCGGCTCAGGTCATGATCTCACGGTTCGTGGGTTTGAGCCCCACAGCACAGAGCCTGCTTCAGATTCTTTCTCCCTCTCTCTCTGCCCTTCCCCCACTCATGCTCATGCTCTCTCAAAAATACACATTAAAAAAGAGAGAAAGGGGGAGACAACAAAAAGATGTCCCTAGGATGTGAGTCCCTAGGAGACTCTGCGTGAGGAACTGCTGATGCCCACATGAGCCAGAGGACCCAAGCCTGATGAGCACCGCGCCGCCTTGCTGCCCATGACACTGCACCAGGCCCGCCAGCGCCCCAATGCCTCTCCTGGGTTTAGGGGCAAAATACGGGTGTGCCCACCAGCGGAGGTGCTGTCACTCGCTACCCGGGGTCTCCTGACTTGGGATGGACAGCCAGGTGGCAGGGAAAGACGGAGGGACACGCGCCAAACATCGAACACGTACTGATTTCAAGCTGCCGCTGGATTCGCCCTTTGCTGCGTTCACGGAAGTCCACCTGAGCCTCGTTGTATTTGGTCATCACCTCCACGAACTTGCGGGACAGGACGGAGTGCTGTGGGACATGCCAAGTGCCGTGAGCCCCCAGGAACTGAAGGTCCGGGAGCCTGCACAGCGGCGAAGCCCACGAACCTGGCCCCGTGTGGCCCAGGCTGGGGCAGCACTGAACTTGGAATCAAAGGAGCAGGCATGAGGCTCAACTTCCCCTTTCCCCACTTTGCACCATCGGCAGAGTCGCTGACCTTTCCAAGCCATGTGTTTGGCATCTGCTCACCTGCCCTGCCGACCCTGCATGGTCCTCACTCGTGAGGCCCCAGAGAGCCCTGCGTCCACACGACCTGCCGCATTTTCCTGGCACCACCCTGGCTTGCTTTCTAAAACTGCCAGACCCCCTTCCTGCCTCCAACACCTGCCCAAATCCCTGGGCTCTTACCCAACCTGACTTCCCCAACATCTCCCACGTACTGCCCAAGGCATTCGTGCCACAGCCCTGTGTGCGTTCAAATCTTTACCGTGGCTTTGATTCCTTGCCCAGCTCTCCACATCAAGGCCTGCTGGCTTCTCCTGTGCAAAACCACCAGTGTTTGCACCCTTTCCGAACCCACACTACCCGCATGGACATTCTGACCAGAATCACTGCAAAAGCCCAGCAAGAGCCCCACCTGTCGCCCCTTCCCCACTCTGGTCCAGCTTCCAGGAGGCCCCCGGAGCACCTCCTAACAGACTGCAAGCTGGAGTAAATGCACACAGGCTACCTGATCGTATGTCCAGGTTCCCAAGCCTCTGGACCACAGCACTCCATCCTCTGGCAAACCTCGGCTGCCACTCTCCCGCTTCCAGCAGACGGGCCGTTCTCTCCCTGCCAGCCCCTCCTCCCCGCCCACCGCTCCTGCTACCAGCACACCCCTCACTCCGGTCCCCCTGGGCCCGTCCATGGGGCCACTCATGCCCATCCCAGGCCCAGCTCCCCTGGCTACCCCCAATTCTTCCTGAGCTCTGAGGAGGCCGAGAGCACCGTGCCTTTACTTTGCTGGGTTCTCACACTGCTCTCCTGCCAGGGCCTACGTGACAGCTTCCCCGGGCCACCTGGACGTCCTGCCTGTTAAGGACAAGGACCACCAAGGAGCCTCAGTCCACACCAGACAACTAACGACTGAGAATCTCCACAGAGAAGACCTCAGTTTCCCCTCCTGAAGAGGCACACTGAATCTGAAGCTGTGTCCTGGGGGGCAGGTCGTGGGAAGTTCTTCGGGAACCTCCTAAGAGACGCAGGGGTGGTCCAGCCCCTCCCCCGCTACAGCCCGGGCAGCTCTCCTCCACCAGTTCTTCAAAATGAGTCCAAATAAGAACTGTACTTAAAAAAAAAAAAAAGATGGGTGCCTGCCTGGGTGGCTCAGCCAGTTAAGCGTCTGACTTCAGCTCAGGTCATGATCTGACATTTCCTGGGTTCGAGCCCTGCACTGGGCTCTGTACTGACAGCTCTGAGCCTGCTTGGGATTCTCTCTCTCTCCCCCCAACCCCTCCTCAAAAATAAACACTTAAAAAAGTAAAATAAAGTAAAGAAAAACAAAATAAAACAAAAACAGGTCATGATCCCTTGATTCGTGGGCTCAAGCCCCGCATCACGCTGTGCTGACAAGCTAGCTCAGAACCTGGAGCCTGTCTTCAGATTCTGTGTCTCCCTCTCTCTCTGACCCTCCCCTGCTCAGGCTGTCTGTCTGTCTGCCTGTCTCTCTCTCTCTCAAAAATAAATAAAACATTAAAAAAAAATAATAAAACAAAGACTCCACAGCTAAGAACACAAAACTCAAGACTGGACAAGACGAGCGTCAGATGAGGCAAAGTCTCACCTGGGATTTCCGAATCCGAAGGTCTGCCGACGACCGCACCTCATCTTCCTCGATGTGCCTCTCCATACCTGCGGGGCAGACAGGGCCGTGCCAGCAGCGCGTCGCCCTCTCCCCCAGGAAGCACACTGCTTGGGGCCGGCTCCCGGCGCACCCCTCCAGGCTCCCCGTGCACCACACCCATCGAGAGGCACGAGAGGCGGCCGCGATCTCCATGATCGCGGGCCTTGCACCACTCGCCCTCCCTGCACTGCTCTCTTCTGACTCTCTCCCCGCCTAGCGGCTCTCAGCAGAAGTCCCTGTCACCCGGATACCCGGGCTAAAGTCCCCACCCCGCCAGCCACTAGCTGCGTGACTCTGGGGAGGCCACGTCCCCTCGCTTAGTGTTCCTGCTCTGCGGACTGGAGCGAGGACAGCGTCTCCCTCACGGCCCCCAGTGAATGAGAACGCACGCAGTGCTCCGTACCCTCTCCCGGCGAGGCCGCCCCAAACAACCTCCACCTCCACCCGCGAGCGCAGGTGTGTGATTTGTTTGAGGGGAAGAAATAATAGACGCAGCCTCCACCCACTGACTAACATCTGCATTCCCAAACCAACGGGGGGGGGGGGGATGCAGCTGGAACAAAGAGAGCTTTAGGGCCCTGGGGGATCTCCGTCTATGACGGCGGCCTCCCTGAACAACGGGTTGGGGGGGAAGGGCGGTAGATCTGGCCCCCCAAGAAATGTCTGTAGCCTGGAGAATAAGATGTTCTGGGGCGCCTGGGTGGCTCAGTCGGGTAAGCGTCCGACTTCAGCTCAGGTCATGATCTCACAGTCCGTGAGTTCGAGCCCCACATCAGGCTCTGTGCTGACAGCTCAGAGCCTGGAGCCTGCCTAGGATTCTGTATCTCCCTGTCTCTTTGGCCCTCCACCACTCACACTCTGTTCCTCTCTCAAAAATACAGCATTAAAAAAAAAAAAAGAATAAGACGTTCTGCACCTACATAGCTCTGGCATTACCATTCACATGTACGTAGGGGCTGGGGAAACGGGACCAGTAAAAGTTAAGTAAAAGTCAAGGGACGAAGTGAAAGCACGGAGTCCCACGGCCCCTCGGCAGCCGGAAGCATACATCGGTTCTGCTCTCTTCCACCTATGGCCCTGGTTCGCGGACAGGCAGAATTTCTGGGGCAGTGCCCAAACTGCAGGCTAAGGTGGGATGAGAGTATTATCCGGACGCATCTCGGTCTAGAAGAGCCGGGCCCCACGGCAGATAATAAGGGAGGGGCGGGGGGGGGGCGGGGGAACGGCTCGTTCCCTCTGTCCCCTTCTTACTCTTCAGCTTGTTCCGGACGTTGTTGGCTCTTTTCTTGATCTCGGTCGTGAGCTGCTCTAGGTCATCCTTGGTTTCTGGGTAGACATAGGCCAAGAGAACGAGTCAGGAAGACCCACTGCTTTGTGAGCTGTACCAGGCAACAGAGGAGGGGGCGCTTTCCCGGGGCCCAGAGCAGCATGGATGGGAGGTGTTCCCCAGACATCTGTCCCTGGAGCCACAGACAGCTTATTTAAAGGGCACTTTCCAGGCACTCCGTCCCAGACCTACAGGATTAAACACCCAGGGTTGGAGCACTATGATCAGTCTTTTTCGCAAGATTTCCCAAATAATTCTCTGGCACACACAAAACGAGGAGACTCCTTTCTGAGGAAATCATCCGGTTTCCCATGACAGCTTCAGCTCAAAGACAGGAAAGGGTTTCACTGGACTTCTGAGGAAAAGGGATTTCAACCAAGGTTCATCAACCTAGATTCAGGCAGATGTTTATGACATACCTACTAGGTACACGATGCTATTCTAGTACCGGTGGAGCAAAGTGAGTATGAGCCATGACTATTCATTCAAAAACCATCCAACGGGCGCCTGGGGGGCTCAGTCAGTTAGGTATCCGACTTTGGCTCAGGTCAGGATCCCATGGTTTGGGAGTTTGAGCCCTGCATCGGGCTCTGCGCTGACAGTGTGGAGCCTGCCAGGGAGTCTCTCTCTGTCCCTCCCCTGCTCCTACTCTCTCTTTCAACAATAAATAAACATTTTATAAAAAATCCTTTGGTACCTCCTACAAGCTTAGAACTGAGCTAGACACCCACACATCAGAGAGAAGATACACTGGGGGACAAGGGACAAGTAAATCGGCAGTTTTAACGTGCAGTGTGGAGTAAGGTGTGAGTTCTGGTCAAGGGGTGCACAGGGTGTTGGTGAAGAGCCACTGACACAGTCTGGAGGGATCTGGAAAGGCTTCTAACGGCAGGTGATAGTAAGATGAGTCTTGACGAAGGAGGAAGTGTTAAACAGGCAGAAGAGGAGACGAAGAGAGGGCTCTCTGGAAGAAGGGACCATGTATAAAAGACACGAGGAGACGAGAACCTTATGGGGAACAGCCCGAGCTGAGTCTGGCTGAGGTGTGGGTGACATGGGGGAGGGTGGCAGGAGAAAAGGCTGTGTGGGAGGGCAGGCGTGCGACCAAGACAAGTCCCATGTGCTCTGCTGAAACGTTCTGGCTTTAACCTTCAGGCACCGGAGAGCCACTGAACAGGTCAGAGCGAAATGACAGGCGTCTGGCTCGTTCCTTGTCCTTAAGGAACCTAAAATACAACCCTGAACCCTACTTGAAAAATGTGAAAAAGTGTGCCGGGCTGATGGTAACAGACGGGACTCTCAGAATGGGGAGACTGAAGTGAGCCTGACCCACCCTGGAACACCTCCGGGAAGAAAGACGGCCTTGATCTGGCAGGACTTGGAAGGGGGCTGGGAAACAGGACCCGCAAAGGCACAACCATGGGATGGAGATGAGGGGTCTGAGAAGCAGGAAGCGTCACCACGGGTCATGAGAGGGACTGGATGGGAGGAGGAGGAGTGTTTGGCCACAAGGATTCAGGCCCTAAAGAGAAGAGCTGGCTGCGGCCAGGAGGGCGAGGAAAGAGGACAGACGTGTGCACAGTGCGGTGAGGGGCCAGTGCTCCCCGCTGCTCCCAGGGGAGAGGAAAACAGGGCTGGCTCAGCCCTGCTGCCGGGCAGCTCAGCCCCGAGGAAACGCTCACTTGGCTCAGGAATCGGTGCAGACAGGATGATGCTGTAGAGTTTCTTAGCCTCCTCCACGTGCTCTGAGATCTTGTCGATGTTGAGCCGAGTCTCCTCGATCTAGAAACAGAAAGACAACGGCCTTTGTCGGGAGAGGGAGGACAGCGCCAGGACTGAGAGGACAGCTCCGCAGGGGGCCCTGGGGAAGCTGCCCACCTTCGGGCTGGTGGGGCCACATGCGGACTAGAAAGGCTTCTGCCGTCTGGTGAGGGCGCTTGGCTTGGCCAGATTAACTGATGAGCAGGGCAGTCACTGAAGACCCACGGGGGAGAAGGAAAGAAAAGCAGTGAATGGGAGAGAACGGACGGAGACAGTGAAGCAGAGACGAAGGGGGAGAAGAGCCTCGGCTTGCCCCCTCGGGGACACGGGAGCCCCCAGCACGTGCATTGGGCTGGGATGCCTCTCATTAGCTGCTTCCGCCAGGCAATCAGCCTCCAGGACCCCCTGCCACAGACCACTTCCGCACACGTCGGGGGCTTCCGGTCACGCACGGGGTGCACCAAAGATGTTTCCAGCTGGGCTTCATTCCCGGAGAGCGCAGATCCGCAAGACGCTCGCCAGACCACACTGTCAAGTGCCACCCCAGCTCCTGCAAGGTGCCATGGCCCCCACGGACACCTCCTCTGTCCACCCCCACCAGGTCTACGGCCACGCTTCCAGAAAGTAGGGCCAGGGGACACTGCGGCAGTTACCAAAGAACCCTGTAAAGTACCGTCCAGTAGGATCTGAACACCTGAGATACCGTAACATAGAACTCGGCAAGTACTGTCCAGCACATCTTTCCTCCGGCAAGTGATTCGCTCGTTTTTTGAAATCCTGGTCACTGTTCTCCAGATTAAACAAAAAAATGGGAAAAATAAGAGTGCGAGTTCTCTTACCCTCCCATCAGCACTTTGGCCGATGGAGCGGGGACTCTGCCCCTCTACAAATACATGGGTCTTGACTAACCATGTTTGAGAGTGGAATTGCTTGCTTAAAGATGTAGAATAAGGGGCGCCTGGGTGGCTCAGTCGGTTGAGCGTCCGACTTCAGCTCAGGTCATGACATCACAGTCCATGGGTTCGAGCCCTGCATCGGGCTCTGTGCTGACAGCTCAGAGCCTGGAGCCTGCTTTGGATTCTGTGCCTCCCTCTCTCTCTGCTCCTCCCTACCTTGCACTCTCTCTCCCTCTCAAAAGTAAATGAACATTAAAAAAAAAGATGTAGAATAAAATGTCAGGGTATCATCAGGGTATAAATCCAAACCCAAGTAGCTACCCACACATCTGGGAAGCATTTTAACAGCTGGCAAAGCATCCATGGGGGTGCAGGGGGACCATTATTCACACGAAGAACGTAAAGGTGAAAGAGGTCACAGGTCACAGGTCACAGGTGGTGGCTGGGTCAGCGCTCAAACACGGATGTTTGGATGCCGGAGCGAGCACTCTGGACTCCAACCGGGATGCTCTCTGCGTTACAGCTAAGACTTGACCTTTTGACTTCTCCATCCTGTTCCACTTCTAGCAGAATCCCAGACCTGCCCCGCTCCACAAAGGGCAAGCGGTAGCACCTGGGATCGCTGACGGGCTCCAGAGGTGTAACCACCTCAGAATCGGGCCCTTGGGTGAACCCAGAAATCCCCCCTTACCCTTCCCTTCCCCTCATGTCTCACATCAAAACCACATTCATCAAACCGTGTTTCCATTTCCATCTCGTGACTGTTTTGCCAAAGGAATTCCACCATATCCAACAGGACTGAGAAACAAGGCTCGCTAGGATTAAATGCACAAACCACTTAAAAAGGGGTTTAACAGAGGTGCCTGGGGGGCTCAGTTGGCTAAGCATCCGACTTTGGTTCAGGTCATGATCTTGCAGTTCGTGGGTTCGAGCCCTGCGTCAGGTTCTGTGCTGACAACTTGGAGCCTGCTTCTGATTCTATGTCTCCTTCTCTCTGTCTCTCTCTCCCTCTCTGTCCCTCCCCAACTTGTGCTCTCTCTCTCAAAAATAAATTAAAAAACATTAAAAAAATAAAGTATAAAATTAAAAGAGCTTAACACATTTTAATGCGCCATAAGGCCTTGGATTTTGCACGCTCAGTGAATTAGATGTCTTAGAAAATATATTCCAGAATATTATTTCATAAGGTGGACGAGCATCCTGACCTGAACTTTGGTCAATGGTAGAAAGACAACATAGGAAGCTGTTAGGTGCCAGGCCTCAAGTTCAGAGTTGCTCCAGATGTCTGGAGACTGGGCAGTAGATGGCCCATGTGACCCTGTGGACGACAGAGCCAGGCCCTGGCCGCTCCATCCCCAACCTGCCTATGGGGCCTCCCAGCCTGGGGAGCACGGCACCTGCCCCCACCTCCTCCTTCCTCCACCCAGTGCAGCCAGCTGCCGTCTTCCTAAGTCCTCCTGGACCCCACCATCTGGGGCATTTCAGGAACTCTGATTTAGCACTCCATAACTTAGTCAATGCACCAAATAATCACAGCACCATCTAGGACTTCAGGATGGACAACTAGCCAATCACGAAACTTTCTTCTTTTTCTGAACTCCGTGTCTTTGTTTTTCCTAGGAAGCGCTGGTCTGCCTCCAAGGTGACTTTCTGGGTACTTCACAGCGGCAGCTGTGTGCCATTCATTTCCTCGCATGCCTTTGCCAGATAACCGAAGAATCGTGGGGGGAGGGGGGAACCTAGTGTGAAATCTTTTATGAATCTACAAGTTCAAGGGCTGTTTGGGTTTGCTTGGGGTGGGTTTAAATATCCCGACATTGCCTTATACAAGGAACCGAATCGATCTAACAAACACAAGCTCCTTCGGCAGCACTTGGGCGAGGTCACCGTCACTAGCTCCTTTCTGTGCCTGTGAATATCGAGCCCATAGGACAGGAACTCCCTCAAGGACGTACTGCAGAAAGAGGTAGAACCAAGCCTCTGCTGACACGGAACCTGGTCTCCTGAACCAGGCATAAAGGCACAAGAAGCACCCACGGAGGCTCCTCTGTCTCCTCTCCCGAGTCCCTGCGTGCCGAGCCTGTGTCGGGTTAATGACTGCGGTCCACTCCCTGTCTTGGGAGACCGACTCAGCTGCCCTTCCTGGGATCACATGCCTGACCCCTTCGCTCTGTAACCAAGGCTCCCTACGAGAGAGCGAGAGACACCAAGAATGCCCAAGAAACCCTGATGATCGAGGGAACCAACCAGAAAGTTGTGCTTTAATCACCATGCTAAATTTGCAGCCAGTACCTCCTCAACACCTGTTTATTGCACGTTACATTTTAAAATGTATTTTTCAATGATTTGTCAGTAATGTGGCCAACCAGACAGTATAGCTCAGAAAATGTTATAATCGGGGGGGGGCTCAGTCAGTTAATTGTCTGACTCGATTTTGGCTCAGGTCATGATGTCTCCATTCATGGGACTCAGCCCCGTGTCAGGCTCTGTATGGACAGTGCAGAGCCTGCTTGGGATCCTCTCTCCCTCTCTCTTTGCCCCTCCCTGACTCATGCTCCTGTCTCTCTCACACACACAAATAAGTGAAAGAAAGAAAGAGAAAGAAAAGAAAAAAAGAAAAAGGAAAATGTTAGAATCGAACAGGCCAAGGTCAAGTTTCAGCTCCACCTCCCAGCAGTTTTATGACCTTGAACAATCCATCTGCTCACCCCCACACACCCCTAGCTCTGGTTCCCATACCTGTGAAACTGAGAATTATCATTATTTCCCACTTCCTAGAGTTAGAAACCTAGATTTCAGAGTAAGTTTTTTCCCCCTCCTCCTGTGATTCTCTGGCAAGTGCACAAAACAAATCAATTGCACACAGCAGCCACCATGAAATACCCGGAAAGTCACCTTGGACGAAGACCAGCACTTCCAAAGAAAAAGAAAGACACGGAGTTTTTTGTGGGGATGACGGGAGATCATACACGGCAAGCACTTAACGCAAAGTACGTGCTCACTATGACAATGGGAAGTCCGGGAAGAGCCAGCAAGCGCCTCCCGCTCACTACGGGCCAGGTGCTCCCGAGCGCCCCATGTAAGCCCCACAGCAATCCCCAACGCTAACGACACGCCCCGTGATGCTGTCACAGCCCCCGAGGAGATCAGGTAGGACAGCCAGTCAACCACTCTTCACACGGGGTGCTGCCTCGGGAGTCAACACTGATTTCCATATCCTACTACTCACCACTGTCTAACTAAAAGCGGGGAGTGATTTTCAGGACATGGGTGGCCTCTTCCTTCTGGACCTAAGCAGCCAGTGGAATCGAAATAGATCACAGAAAGCAGGGAAAGTCCTCTACTTTGGAGAAGTGGCAGATTGCCGAGGGGGAGGGAGGAAGGCTTTGTCCATTCTACTTGAGAATGAGTCTGCGCCTCCCCTAAGCCCCCACCTACTCTGCACCTCTAGTTAGGCATTAAGTAATTCCTGCATATTTATTCATGTGCCACCCCGTTAAGGTGACAAATAAAGGGACTGGAAGGGTCAAATAAATGACTCCACCTTTTCATAATTCGCACACCTTGACTGTTCCCCGAAACTAACAGAATCCCAAACAGCTCCCGTGTTACAAGTTCCCGGCCACGTCCTCGTTGATCTGTTTGCGTCTTTGCTCTGGAGGACGAACGCACACTGACAAGAAGGGGCAGGGAGGTCGCAGTCCAAGCGCCAGAAGTCAGGTGAGTCAGGGGACTTATGGAGACTCGGGATGCACCAGGGGAGCGTCCCGTCCCGTCCGTGAATGAAAAGAAGTGAACAGTCTCCAGTTACGCAGCCCAGTGAGGAGCAGTCCTCTCAGACGATAATCTCAAATCCTTTAAGTGCATTTGAGCTTTGCATCACTCGAAATTTGGTCAGGAAAACAACAATCTAGTTATTTTAGCCGAAATAAGAGAACTCGGGGAATTCTTTCCGCGGGGACGGAAGGGGCGAGAAGCCAAACAGAGGCTGGTGGGGCACTCTGGGAATTACCTGGCCCAAGGCCAGGGCCCCTCTGATAGGAGCCGGGCCACAGTGGAGCTGCCCAGCAGAACAGGCCCACGGAGGCAGGGCCTACCCAGCCAAGGTTGAGGCCGCGGAGGAGACGTGTCTGGGGAGGAAAACCAGGCCTCTCCCTCCTCCTGGTCCTCTGCCAGCGTGACCCCTCCATCAAACACACCGAAGCCAGCTGGCAAGGGATCATGGGCCCAGAGCTCCCTGCGGTACCGAGCGGAGCACAGGAAGGGCAGGGGACGGGCACGGGACTGACGAGAGCGTCGTGCAGCCTCCGGAAGGAGCCCAGACACGCGGAACCGACCAGCTCACCTACTCACCCAAACACTCGCCTGAAGAAGGAACGAGACAGCACTTAACCTGTCAGATTTGACTCTGACTCGATGCCTCCGTTTCGGTGTTATGTTCGCTTTGAGGTTCCTCGTTCTAACAAAAAGCAAGCCTACGCCCAAAAGCCTCTGCTTTCCGCTCCCCTCCCAGTTCCTCGAAGCAGGCGCTGCCCCGCCCCCCAGGGGGCCCTTGCACACACGCCCTCCACTCTCACCTATCCCAGCCCCGACTCCGTGACCTGGAGGGCTGGGACCACGTCTCTTTCTACTTGCACCACTTCACAGCCATTGCTGGCCACGCACGGGACACCACTGGCTGCAAGGTTGTTGACTGAATAAAGAAACGAATACAAGTAACTTCAGGAGAGAAGCATGCCTCCCTCATATACGACTGCAAACCAGTGTCACAGATTTTTTTTTAAAACACACCCCCTAAAAAAAAAACCCAAAAACTTTATAATAGCATTTTCTGAAATGTAATCATTCATCCTTGTTAATAGGAGTTACGAGTCAGAAAGGGTTCCGTGAAAACATACATGCAGAGATGAGCAAGGTAAGCAAGTTGCTTTTTTTTTTTTACAGGACTTCTCAGAGCCTTTAATCAGTAAATGTGCATTTTAAATCCCCCAGGGAGGAAAAGAGTATGAAACATCTTTCAGTTATATTTGCCCACTGAAGCCTTCTGGCATCTCGTACACCATCGATGACAGTATTTGATGCACCAGAGAGCCATGCCCTGCCCTTTCTTGTTAACAGAACTCTGATTTTGCTTGGGCTGTTGCCAGCCCCAGGCGATGAATCATGATCCGTTCTAGGTCAATCCTGGCAACCCTGTCCCTTTGCGAAGTCCTCACTTTCCTGGTGTCCCCCCCAGCTAGGAGTGGCCGTGACCATGGGATCTGTTGTTGGTCAATGGGCCACAAGGGGAAGTCAGCTTAGAGCAGGGTAGTTTCCCTGCCAGACACAAGGATTCAGGGCCGTCTCTGGCTTTCCCCTTTCGTACTTCTTGCGATGCTGGTGGCATCTGGAGCTGGAGCTCTGGAAGTTTCAAAATGTGGCGCAAATTCTTTACTGGTCCTCCCACTGAGAGGGGGATCTATGTACCACTCTCCTGAACCTGGCAGGCTTGTGTCTGCTTCCACACCAGAGTACAGAAGTGACATCCCACATGACTTCCACTGCAGGAACCTTGCGTGGGAGCCTTGAGCCTCCATGTGACACCCCGATGATCCTAGGCTGGCCATGCTAAGAAGCCCAAGCCACAGAAATAGGCCAGGCACAGGCACTCCAACCAAGGGTCTCTACGGAGCTTTCTTTGAGTCACCACACATTTGAATAAAGAACTCTCTATAAGGTTCCAGCATCCAGCTGTTCAAGTCTTCCCAGCTAAGTGCCCAGAAACGGGAGCAAAAATCACCCACCTCCACCGTGTCCTGTGCCGAATTCCCAGCCCACAGAATCTGTCAGCACGCCACAATGGTTGTCTCCCAGCCCTCAAGGGTAGGGTGAACCGCCATGCAGCATCAGCCATCGGAACAGACCCACTCCCGACGCCAAGGGAAAAGCCAAGAGACTCCCCGAGATTGCTGACCCAGAGCCCCGCCACCTCTGACCCACCGCACCACGCTAATGACAGACTTCTTCATATGTGTGTGACACGATCACACACCTTTATCGCTTAAACCACAGACACTCCAGAGCAGCCCCGGATGACGTGCCCGGTGGCTGCCAGGGCCCCGGGTCCGGGTCAGAACTCTCATCCTCCGTACCCCAGGCCACTGCCCCAGCCAACTGGCTAGTCTTTCTGTTTCCAGCCTTTTCCACCCTCCATGAGCTACCACCAGAACGGTTTTCCTAAAACACACTGATCCCAGCATTTCCTTGCTTAACACCTTCAAAGGTCCCCCAGTCACCCTGCAGCATTTTATCACCGTTGGAGCCAAAGAATCATCCGGACAGACTTCCGCAAAACCCAAAAGTCTAAGCCACTGCAGGCCCTCTGAACCAGGCACGCAGACGAGTGAGAGGCTCCCCAGGTGATCCTGAGAAGCAGGTCTGGGTAGGAACCACCAAGGCCTCCCTTACCTGACCCCTCCCCCGCCTCCAGGCAGAATTTAACGCTTCCCCTCCTGTGCTCCCAAAGGACCTTGCTGACATTGCCAAGATCATGACTTTCCAAAAATTTCTGCCATCCTCACCAGATATAGAGACACCAGACGGCAAAGGACCCCATCACACAGAATGTTGTTTGCCCCAGCACCACACACACTCCATGGAAGGCAGAGAGCACTTGGGAACTGTGATGAACACATGAATAAATACAAAGAATAAGCCCCTAATGTTTCTGCCTCGGAAAATCTGTCCTCTCTTCCAACTGAGCAAACGGAGCAAAAGAAAACCCAGGCGACCGCAAATTAGACAATAACCCGAGGTTTATCATTTACTAAACCCCTGGGTTAATCATCCAAGGCCTGAAAACCCAAGGGCCAACTCTTTCCCATAACAGCCGAGAAGCTGGAAAAGCCATCTAGGTCTTACACAGCGCAAGCGCACATTTTGAAAACATCCTGGTCCCGTGATGTCACCAGCCCCTTGCACATGCCTCTCTGATGGGGTTGTGATTCACACAGTCAGTCCCTGAAAAACAGCCTCCGGGGACCTGCTTGCTGGAACAAGTCCAAACGGCAAGGTTTCGAGAGTGCCTTCCCAAGCAATCTCTGTAGCCGTGTCCCGCAGGATGCCGTCGGCATGCTCCCAACTGCGTGTGGGGAGAGCCCCCCTCCCTTCTCCAAACCCCCAGGCCCTGGCTTGTGCTCTATCCCACTTCCGAGTCTATTTCCAGACCCCATTCCCTAACACATCAGAAACAGAACAATGACCGGAGACATACTAATTATACATCAGGCGCTGTGCTAGGTACATCCGTGTACTTTCTCGATTTATCTTTGTAATACCCAGCAGGTAACACTGCTATTCATGTCTTAGAGGGAGCTGGGGTTCAGAGCAGTGAAACGACTTTTCCGAAGTTACACTGCTGATGATGGCAGAGCTGAGGTCATGACCAGGACCCATGGACCCCCAGAGCCCATGTGGCCTGTCTCCGTGGTCCGCGGCCCCCCGCCTCTCTGCCCCACTGCGACATTCCCCTCCTGGGGCTCCGTCAGATGGGAAGCAGGGCAGGAACACTGACCTAAGCTGAAGCTGAGCACTTCTGAGTGTCCGCTCCTTTACTCCCAACACACTGTGAGCTGAAGGTGCTGCTCCCTGTTTCACGGAGAAGCTCGTGGACACTGAGGGGAGTCAAGGAATGTACCCGAGATCACGGTTAGTAGCGGACCAGGAGTTCCATTTCAAAGATGGCGCTCTTCCCACCCCACTGTCAGTCCTCTTCTCCACCCCAAATATGACAGGGCTTGGGATTTTTTCCCCCTAAATGACAGAAAAGCATCTGCCAAAGAAGCAAAACAAAAAACAAAAACAAATAGCCCTTGAGGTCTTGTTAAGACTCCAAAAATAACTATCCAACCAGCACTTTTCTGTTTAAAGAACGCTTTCCAGGGGCACCTGGGTGGCTCAGTCAGTTAAGTGTCGACTCTTGATTTTGGCTCAGGTCATGATCTCACAGTTCATGGGTGCAGAGAGCCTGCTTGGGATTCTCTCTCCCTCTGCCCTCCCCATCACACAAGCTCTCTCTAAATAAATAAATAAACATTAAAAAAACGAAACACTTCCCAGATGTGTGAGCCTCATGTTATCCTCACCACATCCTTGAAAGGTAAGTACTGACATTCCCAATTTGCAGAGCAAGAATTGGAGGCCCACGTGGGTTAAGGGCTTAACCAAAGTCAACCGCCATCAAATGCATGAGAATGAATTGAGACCATGTCATGGAGAGGCACACCATCTTCCCACTTCCCAGGGGACCCTGCCCTTCAGGGTCCCTCCGACTGGGCTGGAGAAGGGGCAGAACACTGTTACCGGCGAAGCTGCCTCATCTTAGGGAGGAAGTTCCTCAGTGTACCTGGCCGTCCAAGGCAAGACCAGAGGAGCAAGCAACAGAGGCATCAAACAACGCCTGAAGTCCTCCCCACCACTGAGAAGACATTCTCCTTTCACGATCCGCACAGGAACCGCGCTGGCCTCACAAACCTGCATGCTCTTTGGTCTCACCATGGCTTCCTGGCCAAAAGGATGGACCCACCCGTGGCGAGCGTGGCAAACTGTGGAGGGTCCACAGCCAACTTCCCGATCAGGCCAACACATACTCTGGTCTGCTCCTACACTGCTAACTAGTCCACCAGAGGAACTGCCCTGAACCGCCAGGCCCCGTGAGCCAGAGGTGACCTCCCACACCCACGATCTGAGGACGGGAGGCGCCCACATTCCTCCCGCGGAAACAATATGGCGCCTCTTGTCCTCTTTCCAAGAAAATTAGAAGCCTAAATAAAGAAACCACAGGGTGAAGGCAGAAACTTTCATGGCTGAACTTTTCATGCTTTTGTTCTGTTCTGGGGGATCATTCACCAGACACACACATGTCAGATGCTACACTGAACGCTTTACAAACATTATTCCCTTTAATCCTCACAATAACCCTGGAGGGGATTACATTATCCCTCCCAATGTGCGGATAAGGAAACCAAGCGTGTGAAGGAACGTTCGCAAGATCAACAGCTGGTCAGAAGCAGGGCAGAGATTTGAACCCCGCCTCTCACCATCTGCCAAAGTCTCTCCCTACAAGGACCTTCGAGATCAAAGATTATGTGACTCTGTAGACGGGGGCAGCCATTTTTCAAGCCTATTGACCTTGAAAAAAATAAACTGGTGGTTTTCTTAGTTTATCAGTTTTCACTAGAATTAACTCAAAGGGCCTGAATTTTTGGAAACGAGAAATCGAATCTATTTGAATCACAGCCTAAGGATATTTTTGTGGGGTTCTGTTTGGTTTTTTGCACACTAATGGCTGTGACCCCATGGTTGATGCAGTATTGAAATTATGTAACTTAGGCAAGAAAAGATATCATTAAAATGTTGCCCTGCAGCATCAGACTTGAAAAGCATCTCATTGGGGCGCCTGGGTGGCTCAGTTGGTTAAGCGTCTGACTTCAGCTCAGGTCATGATCTCACAGTTTGTGGGTTCAAGCCCCACATCAGGCTCTGTGCTGACAGCTCAGAGCCTGGAACCTGTCTTTGGATTCTGTATCTCCCTCTCTCTCTGACCCTCCCCTGCTCATGCTGTCTCTCTCTCTCAAAAATAAATTAAAAAAACATTAAAAATTTTTTAAAAAAGCATCTCATTAATGACATATCATGTACCTTCTGCTGACTTTTCTCAAGAGGATTAAAAATCCAAACCCTCCCAATCAAGTATGGAAGAGAATCTCCCAGTAACTTCTTGGTCGGGCCGCCTCATCCCAGGAAAAGACCGATTTTCCTCAGCTACCCCTGAAAGAGCCGAGTTTTATTCTTTACACAGGAAGCCGCGTTTCCTCACAGACGTTCAGAAGAAAAGCACAGGAAGGCCGCCTACCTCAGAGAAGAACTCATCCATGAAAGCCGTGTTGTCAATGGCAACCTCGACCTCGTCGGCGTCATCGTCTTGTGTCAGCTGCTTCTGCGAGGGACAGAAGGGAACAGGCTGAGGCTCAAGACACAAGGAACCGCTGACAGCACTGGAAGCTACATCCACGTTCAACCATGAGGAGCTCCGCCCATATTAACATCACATATGCATCACCTCCTTGAGAAAGAACAGCCCTGCGCTATCCCAAACTCCGTCACACCGTCTGTATTTAAACCCTAGCTGCACCCCTTGCTGACTTCTGGCAGGGGGTGCGGGAAGGAAGGGAGGGAGGGATGGGCAAGCCACCAACCTCACTGGGCCAGGTCTCCCTATCTGTAAAACGCTGACATGCGCTACCTACTTCAGGGGGTGGTCAGAGAAATGAGACCAGGAAGTTCAAGCGTGTTTGCATGGTGCCCGGCA
Source organism: Mungos mungo (assembly GCA_004023785.1). Lineage (NCBI taxonomy): Eukaryota > Metazoa > Chordata > Mammalia > Carnivora > Herpestidae > Mungos > Mungos mungo. Next base: position 43,464 of record PISW01002696.1, read on the forward strand.
GACTGCGAGTACTCAATAAATGCTAGGTGTTGTTCCTGTTGTTGTTGGAGGGGGGCGGGGGGCAGTGGTACTGGTGACATTATTATACCGCATTCCAGTTGGAGACCCTACAACAGAGAGGTTGAGCAACTTGGCCAAAGGCACACAGTGAAAATGTGGAGACAGGCAGATTCTAGCCTGTATTTTGGATGTGGACCTCATGTTCCTAACTCCTTCTCCACAACGTTCAATTGTGTGATCCACCCAACCAGAGATTTCTATCAGAACAGTTTCTAGCCTCAATTCCCCCAAAGCACTCGCTTCCAATCCTGAGGGTGGGAGCCAAGATTTTCCTGTTTTCGTTAACCACCTACTACAAAACACACACACACACACACACACACACACACACACACACACAGCACTGTGTGTCATTCCCTGACAGAGCTCATGTTTATAAGGAAAAGGAAGCTCTCCCCTGCGCCCCCAGCACCCTCTGGGGACCCCAGCTCTCTTGATCTCATTCCACTTCCTCTACAAAGTCACAGAACGGCCATCTAAAGGAAGCGCTTCCATTCCCGCCCAGCACCCAGGGCTGAGCCGCGTCTACAGTCTCCATCGCCGCACTGCACGCTGACCGATTCTAAGCACGGGGGGAGAACTGTCCCTGGCAGTGGAGCAGAGGAGGGGTAAAGCTCCTACACCCACTTCTGCACAAGCGCCGTAGACACAGCACTGTCACACAGGCATAACCCCCCGGGCAACGAAAGCCACCAGGGACCTCTCTTCTTTACCTGCCACCAGCCCCCCAACCTTCAACAGATGATGGCATTACTGGGAACTCCCACTGAAATCTGGGACTCTCCAAACGTCTGGGGAGTCTGTTTTGATTGGCACCACCATCATCTCATTCTCTGGCTCTTGTCTGGAACCTTCAGCAACCCAAGCTTAACAGTCACATTCAAAGGAGGTGAATTTGAGGGCACAGCCACAGCCCCCGAGATCATCTTCCTAAAAAGCCATTCCTCCTGTTCTCCTGGGGTTGAAAGTCCCAATGCCCAACAGAGCACACAGGGACCACCGAGGTCTGGCCCTGCCCCGTGTTCGTCCCTCTGTGGTCCACTCTCTGGACCAGGCACTTGGAACTCCTCACTTTTCTGGGACATACCATCTTTCATTTGTTGAACTGTTACACAAGGACTTCTTCCTGAAATGCATTTATCCAGCCTGAAAAATTTTACGTAGCCTTTAAAATTCAATCTTGGAGGTGCCTGGGTGGCTCAGTCAGCTGGGCCTCTGACTCTCGATTTTAGCTCAGGTCATGATCCCAGGATCGTGGGACTGAGCTCCGTGCAGGGCTCTGCACAGGCTGTGGAGCCTGCTGGGGATTCTCTCTCTCTCTCTCTCTCTCTCTCTCTCTCTCTCTCTCTGTTCTCTCTGTTCTCTCTGCCCCTTTCCCCTCTCTAAACATAATTTTTAAAAAATTAAATTCAATCACGAACCATCTTCTCTGTCTGCCTTCCCTGACACTTCCTCCTTGAGTAAAATTTAAAACCTCCCTAAGCCGAGCACTTGGGTAGCCCAGGCAATTGGCTGTCTGACTTTGACTCAAGTCATGATCTCGTAGACCAGGGATTCGAGCCCCAGGTCAGGCTGACATCTCAAAACCTGGAGCCTGCTTCAGATTCTGTCTCCTTCTGTCTCTGACCCTCCCTGACTCATGCTCGCTCGCTCACTTGCTCTCTCTCTCTCTCTCTCTCCCTCTCTCTCAAAAATAAACCTTTAAAATTTTTTAAAAAAATTCCTAAGCTCCCAATGCATTTTGTGCAAACCTTCCATAGCATCCAACACAGCCTACTGTTAATTATTCCTTATCAATCTTTCCCTACTGGCTATAAACCCTGGAGGTCAGGGCTACCTTATCTACTAGAACAGATACTCTGAGTGTACATGTCTGCCCAGAAAACCTTCCCTGGTGTAGATAACCTTCCCAGAATCATGTGGGAAGATGAGGGGGATCAATCGTGAGCCAAGCTCCCTGAGGAATTTGAATTGCAATGTGAACAGAGCTGAGTCAGCCTGTGGCAGCGCCCAACAGAGATCTTTACCAGTTTCTCCAAGAGCTGCCTCACGTCTGCTCTTCCTAAGCCTTCCAGCAGGTTCCACGGACTGTCCCCCAGCACTCCTCCAACGAGCTCAACAGTTTTCTTCTAATATTTTTATAAAATTTGTTTCGCTGGAATTGGCTTTTCTCACTTCCAATTAAAATCACTTGTACTTGTCATTCATTCATTCATTCATTCATTCCACATGTACACTGAGCACTTACATGTGCTAGGTATGTCAGAGAAATTTAGTCAGTTTTAGCTGAATGAAAAATTAGCCCCCACAGAGACCGCGGCCTGAGTCAGGCAGCAGTTTCTGACGTTGAGATAAAGGCTCCCGTTACCAACGGTCGTCACTCCCCGGGCCTCTCGGTAGCCTCCAGAGAGCTCGTCTCCTAGGAAGGATCTCTGGGACCCACACTGGAGCCCAAGCCTTCCTCTGGGAGGGGGAACCGACAAGTACTGGTCCCGTCTCCTGTCTCCAGAGGTCTTCTAGGGACCCTCACTGAAGGGAGATACTGGGGGTGTGTGTGTGTGTGTGTGTACACCCATGAGTGTATCAACATGGAAAGAAGTAGGATGAGTCTGCCATCCTGGGAGAGACTAAGAGAAGTTTCTGGAAGCTGTGTCCTGGAGCACGGGAGGCAGACCCCTAGCTCTCCATCATGACATAAATTTCTGAGACCCCTGGAATTTGTACAGGGGTTCCCCACATCCAAGACATCACCTCTAGGCTTTGAGCAGGGGCAGCCTGGTCTACGTCCAGTTGAGAAAAGGTGTGGACTAGAACAAGAGAAGTCTTTGGTAATGCACATCCTCGGTCTAAAACCTGTTGCTGGGGCGCCTGGGTGGCTCTGCCGGTCAAGCACTGGACTTCAGCTCAGTCATGATCTCACAGTTCGTGGGTTCCAGCCCTGTGCTGGGCTCTCTGCTGACAGCTAGCTCAGAGCCTGGAGCCTGCTTCAGATTCTGTGTCTCCCTCTCTCTCTCTGCCCCTCCCCCATTCATGCTCTGTTTCTGTCTCAATTATAAATAAAAAACATTTTTTAAAAATTTAAAACATAAAATAAAATAAATAAAAAACAAAACCTTTTGTTGCCAATTACTGGCTGTCAGATCTCAATCAAGCCTTTTATTGCTCTGAGTTTTTTATCTGTGAATGGTAATAACACCGCACACCTTATGACTTTTATGGGCACTGGGAGATATCACATATGGAAGGTTTCTAGCACGATACTGGGCACATACCAGTGCCTCACAATTGTCGGTTTCCCCATCACGTTGTTGCAAAGATGTGACGGCTAAAAGAGTGAGTTCTCCTTCTGAGGAAGTCCTCGCTCTAACGGCTACATGGGTAAGGTCAGCCACAGAGCATCGTGATGGTCTGGGTTCTGTAACTTGCTTCATCACATGTTGGTCACCGAGCCTTACACAACTGGTTTAGCATCTCCAAGCCTCAACTTCCTTATCTACAAAATAGATAGACTGTGTCTACCAACGCTTTTGTGAGGACTGAATACTATTTTAAAGTTCCTTATTCAATGAATATAGTCACAACTCAATAAGGCGGCCGTACGTAAGATCTAGCCAACTTCCCTACCGCTTTAACTTGGATATGAGTACCTTTAAACAGGAAAGGGGGAAAAAAGAAGAAAAAAATATCTTCGGGACTTTGAAGCTGAATGCAACCTTCCAGATTCTATCATCAAATTCTGTGTCTTAGAGATGGGCAAAGCAAGGCCCACAGACAAATGACAAGTCACTGACAGCCAGGAAGAGAACCCAAGCTTCTTGGTTCCCATCTTCCCATGTGGTCTTGCCCGCTGTGCTGTGCTGTCTCCAAAACTATGGCACAACATCATCAACAGCAGCAGCACAGGCTTTAGTCCAAGACTCCGAGGAAAAGGCCACCGTCACGGGTCGTCCAGAGTCCGGGGACACTGGAACTGCCACCTGGCTTCTCCAAAAGGGGGTCTAACTGATCCCGGGGAAACCCCCTGTCCCTTCTGACGCAGCCAGGCTCTCGCAAGCTGAGGCCTCAGGAGCCCCAAGGCCAAGGAAGGCACGCACTGTCCTTTATCTTGGGCCCACATGACTGAGCGCAGCTGAGAAAAGAACTTGGGCACCTTTATCGCAGCATCAAGCCGTGTGGTCACAGGAACGTTGCAGCAGCTACATCGGCTGCAGAAGAAACAGTGAGAACCACGAGTTCAGCCGCTCACTTCCTCTCCCCCACCCCCGGGCCCCACAATGCCTCTCCCGCCAGGAGACAGGACATCAGCCAGCAGGCAGCCCTGACACAGAGCCCCGTATCCTGCACCCACCCCTGCCTCTCAAACGTGCCCCACAGTCCCGTGAGGGCCGCCAGGACCGCGACCTCCTCTCTGCAGCGTGGGGAGCGTTCGGGGGCTTGTGCTCTACTTCCTCTTGCTCGGCACTCGTTGCCCTTCTCTCATCTGCCTTCCCCATCATCCTCCATCCATCTGACGTGGGTCCCTTTCACTAGCTTCTTGAATAAAAGCATTTGTCACCAGGTACACAGCACCTCAGAGGCTCTACGTCTTCCAAGGGATCCCAGCCACTGGTCTGCAGAGTCTGGGCTTGAGCGCGACTTGTCTGTCTGTCCTAGGCCCTTGTTATTCCCTGCACCTTCCCGAAGGGGCCCATCGCCCAGAGTAACCAGGAGCCAAGGAGAGCAGCAGCCGGGCCCTGCGCGAGGCCAGGCCCTTGTCTGCACTGAGCCTGGGCTCTCTCTCCAAGCAAGGCGCTCAGCCCTCCTGTGCAGCTTTGTGGAACCCCAGGGTACTCCAGACGCGCCTCAGAAACTGCCCAGGGAGGCCAGGGAGGGGGACTCTTAAATCTGTGCAACTTCCCTTCTATCTGCTTTATCCACGGGGGCGAAAGAGGCCTGTTGTCAACGGAGAAAAGGAAAGCAGGAAAGAGGAAGAAAGCAGGCAGGCAAACCAGCAAGCTTGGCTAACCGAGAAACCGCCGCTGCAGCACACGGATGCCTTCTCAGAGAGAGAGGAGGGGCGCCTGGGTGGCTCAGCCGGCTGAGCGTTCCACTTCAGCTCGGGACACGATCTCACGATTTGTGAGTTCAAGCCCCGAGTCCAGTTCGCTGCTGTCCCCCTCTCTCTCTGCCCCTCCCCTGCTTGCACTCCCTCAAAAACAAATAAACATGTAAAAAAAGAAAAGAAGAGAGAAAGAAATCCCCCTGCTCCTTTTCCAGGTGCAAACTTTCAGTTATAAAATAAATAAGTCACGGGCACGAAAGGTATGGCATAAGGAACACGGTCACTAGGGTAATTACGTTGTGTGGTGACACGGGGTGGCTACACTCACGGTGGTGAGCACTGCGTAACACACGGACTTGTCAGATCAGCATGTCCTATGCCTGCAACTGCGTTAACATCATGTGTTGACTATACTTCTGTTAGAGATTTTAAGAAAAACCTGCTGCAATATAAGGGTAGATCACTGGCAATTGCTCGAGGATCGTACAAATCAGAGCAGCAAGACAGAAGGAAGGGACGAAGGAAGAAAAAGTGATTCATCCCAGATGAAGACAACACCGAATCACTCCTTGGGGTCCCCAGACAAGACGGAAGGCCCCAGAGCTCTCTGGAACGTTCTGGGGTGAAGGGAAGGCACCAGCAAGCAGCCTGGGCTGGGAAGGGACATCTGGTCCTTAACTGCCCACAGCGGGGTATTAAAGGATTGTGGCTGGCGGGGGTGGGGCCCTCCTGGCACAAGCAGGTGACCCTCCTCTTTGCTGGGGGGGCTGGAGGGGGCACACATGCCTCTTCATAAAACCCAGATTTTCTCCCAATAAATTCAAACAGACAGCAGTGTGTGCCCTCCCTCGTCCCTGCTGCCCTCTCCCCCACCTGCCTGCCCCAGGAGCGAGGGTCTGCAGATTCCCAGAGACAACCACCACCGCCACCGCCCACAGGGGCTCCACACACACACACACACACACACGCACACGCACACGCACACGCGCCCACGCCACACTGCCCAGCATTTGGTTTTTCCAGTCCCTCTTCTTCGGTTAAAAGAGCCAGGGATTCTGAGTAAGCGAGTCAGCTCTCAACAGGTGTTGGGCATTCTCTGCTCCCCGCTTACACACCCAGTCTCCCCCCGCCACCTCCATTTTCCCTCCCCTTCACCCTCCCCAAGGGAACACTTCCCCTGGCCGCTGAACCGCATCTTCCCCAACACCCTCGTCCGATGAATCAGGAGGAAACTGACCAACAAGACCCCAGCGAGCCCTGCACCTTACTTTCCAGACGTCTCCTAGATAAACAACCTGGGGCCCCAACTGGCCCTGCTGGGAAAATGACCTGAGGAATGAGCCCCCGCCCCCGGCAGATGAGCCCAAGGCCAGCAAGTGCGTGGACAACCGGACAAGAGACAGCGTCCCTGATGACCCCACGCCCTGCATTCTGGCTGTGACAACACTACCCCCAGGGAGCGTGTGTTTTGTGGCAGATGCTCTTGTGGCTTCAAATATATTACTTCACTCTCACGTCAACCCGGAGGGACAAACGTCACTGCCTCCGTTGACAGACGAAGCGACCTCTGTTAGGTGAAATCATGCGTCCGAGGTGCTCCAGCTGGTAGGTGGAGGCGGTGACTCAAAAGCAGGTCTGGGGGAGCCAGGGCCCCAGTTTCTCCCCACTCCACGCTCTCTCTAGCCAAAGATGTCCCCCCTACTCTGCTCGTAACACCCCCACACTTATTTCAGGGGATGCCGCGAGCGTAGTAAACTGCAATTGGATTCATCTATATGCACAAATGAAAACGTGACCGGGGCACGGAAATCCTGTGCACGGATGTGGAGATACACGGACGCACCGACAGCCTGCGCTGAGAACCCACTTAGTAGCTGTGTGACGTTAGACACGTTAGGGAACCTCTCTGTGGCTCGGGGCTTCCCTCGTCTGCAGCATGAGTAATCCGCTCAGGGAACCGTGGTGAGGAGGACGTTAGTTAACACAAGTGAAACGCTGAGAGGTGCGCTGGGTGCGTATTAAACACCCAAGCCCATGCCACCCAGCAGAGAACCAGGACTGCTTCCTCTAAAGAGAGTTTCCGCCAGAGGTGTGATTCTAATGCCAATTCCAGGCGGTGACAGCCGGTCCCTCAGAGTGAACTGAAACTTTAGATCATCTACCTGAAAGAAATCCTTTTTCTAGAATATGCACTGAAAGAAAGAAAGGTCTCTCTGAATTTTGCTTCTGCTAAAGTCTCGCAAATGTTATTTACCACTTTTATTATCATTCATTTCTAAATATTTTGTCATTTCCACTTTGGATTTTTTTTTTTTTACATTTTATTTATTTTTGAGGGACAGAGAGAGACAGAGCATAAACAGGGGAGGGGCAGAGAGAGAAAGAGACACAGAATCCAAAGCAGGCTCCAGGCTCTGATCTAGAGGTCAGTACAGAGCCCGACACGGGGCTTGAACCCACAAACCGTGAGATCATGACCTGAGCCGAAGTCAGATGCTCAACTGACTGAGCCACCCAGGTGCCCCTGGCTTTTTTTTTTAAACTTTATTATTTTTTTTTTATGTTTCAATTTTAGAAGGAGAGCAGGGAAGAGGGGCAGAAGAAGAGAAAGAATCCCAAGCAGGATCCACGCTCAGCACAGAGCCCAACGCGGGGCTTGATCTCATGAGTCTGGGGTCATGACCTGAGCCAAAATCCATAGTTGGATGCTCAAGTGACTGAGCCCCCATTTTGATTCTCTCTTTCTCTCTCAAAACAAACTTAAAAAAAAAAAAAAAGAGGAGGGGAACATGTCCTCTGGGCAGAGGTTGTCCATACAAATGAGGGATCTGTAGTAGTGAGATTGTCACCCAGGGTCACATGGCTAATACGGAACAAAGCCAGGATAGAACCACCGTCTGGTCCAATCCACTGAGTTCACAGTGCGTTGACACAGAGATGCTGGGGTCTCCTAGCCACACACCACACCCACACCTCCTCCTTCCCACTACAAGGTCTGATGCATTCACTCCTTCATTCACCCATGCGCAGACCAAACTCCGCAGCCCCCGCTCTTCAGGGCCTCACAGTCTCCGATGAGAGCCACACAGGTCTTTACAACCCCATGTGGTGAGTGAGGACAGCACTCAAGACAAGCAATCTGGGGCACCTGGGTGGCTCAGTCGGTTAAGCATCCGGCTTCAGCTCAGGTCATGATCTTACGGTTCGTGGGTTTGAACCCCACGTCAGGCTCTGTGCTGACAGCTAGCTCAGAGCCTGGAGCCTGCTCCAGATTCTGTGTCTCCCTCTCTCTCTGACCCTCCCCTGCTCGTACTGTCTCTCTCTGTCTCTCAAAAATAAATAAAAAACAGAAAAACAAAGTTTAAAAAAATAAAGACAAGGAATCATACACCTAGGAGAAGACCCCATACCCAACCTCACCAGAATCCAAAGCAGACCCTGGGGAGGATGGAAGCCTATAAAACAATGTGTGCAAAGGTGACTCCTTGGGAAAGATGAGTGAATTTACCCAAAGGATACCTCCAGGAAGGCCACCAGAATAAGAAGACCACACCTTTTTCCTGCTCTCTCTCATCCCAGGAGCCAAAGACATTGAAAGAGTATCTTCTGCTTCCTCCTGGAGAGTTCATTGAGATTCTGTTCTTCAGTGATAAGGCTTCTCACTGGCCCATGATTTCTTTCTGGGACATTCTTCCTCTCCTACTCCAGCTTCCTTCGCTCTTTTCTGACTTCCTCTCCCTCCCCACGCCCCCCACCTCCCCCACAAAACACCCCACGGCCCCAAGTTCTCAGGGACGCAGCATGGAGGAACTAATAACCTCTTCTCTACTCAGCTCCAGCCTTCTGCCCAACACATCCTTTCAGCCCCTGTGCCACAAGCCCCCTCCCATCATGATCCTTCTAGAAAACACTTGACTATATATTAGGTAACATCTACTGGGCACTCCACAGGGGTTGAGGATTCTCCCAGGCCATGCACTTTATATATACCATTTCATCTCTACGATCTTTTGGGGACCCTCTGCATCTTACAGCCGAGAAAATTAAGGCATAGGGACGTCAAGTACCCTGCCCAGGACGGCGCAGGTGGTGAGTGCCACAGCTGGGAGAGCCCGGGCAGCAGGCTGCTGGGCCCTCGCTGTCAACCACCGTGGGCGATGCCCGCTACTCCTCCCGCACGCCAGGAGCAGCACCAGCCCCTGGAAACACACTTCCGAAGTGTGAAAACACAGGAGCTGAACAAACAGACAAGGCCATGGAAACAAGGACTGCCTGAGAAACTGACCCAGGCCCGGCAGGCTAGGAAAGCATGATACCTAACTGCAATGTGGTATCCTGGACTGGGCCCCAGATCAGCAAGAGGGCCATTCACGGGGAAATGAGTGGAACTGAGTCTGGAGTTGAGAGGATAGTAACGTGCCAACATCGGCCCCCGGCTTTTGACCAACGTACCATCATAATGGAAGGTGCCAACAAGGGAGGACACAAGGTGGGGGTGGGCAGGGACCCCCTGTGCTGCCTTTGTGACTTTTCTGTTTAACGTTCGTCCAAGAGTAAAAGCATGCATTCCACTGGTGTCCTTTAGGTTGAACTGCACTTACAGTGGCCTTCCGGTCCGGGGGAGGTTGCCATGGAAATGGCCCAATGCCAGTAAACAGGCTGACTTGACCATGAACTCTAGTCACGGCGAGAAGGTGCAGAGGCCGGATATTAAAGCGGCTGCAGGTAAGGCCCCAAAGGGACCAGAGACTCTGCAAGTAAGCTCGTCTGCAGAACGTGCCCACTCATTCACTGGACAGGGAGGTCTGCGGCTTTCCCCGCTGTGGGCTGGGCCGTGGAAGTCCAGGGGGAATGAGGCCCGCATGGTCTGTGCTCCCTCACACAGCCGACAACCACGGGGCAGGCGGCTTCTGGAACCCTGGGCCGCTACTGTCACGAAGATACAGAGTTCATGGAATGGCAAATGCTGTCAGCTCAGGGCCCGGAGGCTTCCCTGTGGTGGAGTGGTGAGAGACGTATAAGATTTGGGGGTACCTGGGTGTCTCAGTCAGTTAAGCGTCCAGCTCTTGATTTTGGCTCAGGTCATAATCTCATTGTTTGTGAGTTCAAGCCCTGTGTCAGGCTCTGTGCTGACAGCATAGATCCTGCTTGGGATTCTCTCTCTCCCTTTCTCCCTCTCTGCCCCTCCCCCGTTCACTCACTCTTTCTCTCTTAAAATAAACAAATAAATAAACAAACTTAAAAAAAATTTTTTAAAAAGATGTATTAGATTTTGCCAGAGGAAAAATGGGGTAGCTAGATTTTCACCATGGCATCCACATCTTCTTCATTGTCTTTCTGAACGGGGCAACCTCCATGATAAAGTGAGCTGAGGGTTTAGGAATAGGTAGGAGCCTTGGAATTCATCCGCCCTTGTCCTGGAGGATGGAACCGGTGACCTCTGGCTTCATTAGCAAATTCACGGGCTCCCTGAATAAACGCTGCCCATCTCTAGCCCACAGGGAATGGAGAGAAAGAGTAAGTCCCAACCATGAGCAAGAGATGTGGAAGGGCCAAGCTGTCGATTAGTCAATCATCAGTCAGATAAACATTTGCCAGATAACCACCATGCGGAGCACTAGGCACTGAGTCCCAGAGAAACATCCTTTCTGCCACTACATCAAGGAGTATGCGGTGTAGGCAGGCACATGATCAGACAAAGTGCAGGGAGATATTAAAAAAAAGCAAGACAGACACGTTCGATCTTGATCCCAGCCTATCCCAGCTGGGGATCTCCACCAAACATGAGCCTCAACTTCCTTACCTGTGAAATGGGAATAATGTAAAACACCACCTTGCCTTGCATGGCTGAAAGGATTAGAGACAACGTATGGAAGGCACCTCACACAAGTCCCATCAAACGGTAGTAGCCGCTCAATAAATGATCAGTCTTACTGCAGCTGGTGACATACTGACAATAAGGAAGCGAGGCATCGCTCTTTCTTTTTTTTTTTAAGATTTTATTTTTAAGTAACCTCTACACCCAACATGAGGCTTGAACTCACAACCCAGAGATGAAGAGTCACACACTCTACAGACTGAGCCAGCCAGGTGCCCCCAGAATCCTCAATCTTAAGGACAATAGGACTTAGGAGGCAGAGTCCAACTCTTGAAAAAACAAAGGAAGGTAGTTTCAAGCCTACTCCATGGTGACAAAATCCCCACAGGCCTAACAGGAGAGAGGTATTTGGTGCAAAGCAATATTCGGCCCTTTACGGGCAACTGGAATGGAGGGAGATTATTCTAGGCTGCAGTTAGGGAGGGTAAGTGGAAAGAATGTGTTTTGGAAGATGGGTAGAAATTCTGACAGTAGGGGAAGGGAGAGAGGGCGCCCCGGCTTCTGCCAGGCCCCGGCCTCCCCCTCACTCACAGGAACAAAAATAAAACTAATCCCCTTCCCTCCTCCAAGCGTTTTCTCCTCTGGCCTCGGCCTGATGAGTCGGTAATCCCTGCTCAATCCCCTGTTACTCATTTTAGCCCGGCCTCCCAGTCTGCTCCACTAAATCGCTCTCCCGGGGCGAACCCTCCCAGGAAGAAATCACAGGCCAGTGAGAAATCTTATTACTAAAGAACAGAATCTCAGTGAAGGGATTCTCAAGTCAGGATGTTAAGATTTGGTTAGGATCCAAAGCACCTGGTACATGGCTGGGGCTCAGTATCTATGTATTAAATGAATTACGCTTTAAAGGAGAAGTACAGCCCCGTGGTTCCGAGGGGGTTATACTCTAACCGTTAACATCAGGACCTCTGATCCCGCAGAGATCCGGACCATCAAATGCAGCAGGAGGCCAAGGAACCCTTCAGGATGCAGCAAGACACAAGAGAGAAGAGAATGAATAAAAAGTCACTCTGGCCTTTTAGAGTCCCCGGTGGTTGATTTCATTAGTGCATCCCTATCAGCACTTGCATTGAAGGGGCCAGTGTACCCCAAGTTCTTTCTAGTCCACCAAAGACCAACCCCAGGGCGTCCAGAGTTCTTAACCTCTTTTCTCTACATCACTGATTTCTGTGCTATCATTATCTACCTTTAATTTGTGAGTTTTTCATTCATGACTATTTACTCTTTAAGACCAGAACCTCATGTAATAATTCCGCCTAACATGCTAACCAGCAGGAAGAGGTCAGGAAGGAGGAATTGAGTGTGCCCCAGCACACCGAAGTCCAAAAGCACCGATGGTGGTGAATTCGGAGCACTCACCAATGAGAGAGTGGCTGAGAAAATCCAGGATCCTTGCCTCTCAGGAGACTCTATGTGCCATGAAGAGACTGGACTTGATCTTAAGACCTGAGCTCAAGCATCACTTCTGGGCAGCACCTGCACTCCCTAGTGTCTTGTCCCCAGACGCCAGTCAACAGGGTCTTCCCACAGTAGCTTCTACCACAAGGACGGTATCATCATTTTCTGCTTCTTGTGTGTCTCGCTATCTGACTGTGAACTTCTATGATCCAGGAATAGGTGGAAATCACCATTATAACCCAGCACCTACTGCAGGGCTTGGGCCACAGTAGGTGCTCGGTAAATGTCTGCTGAATGAAAAGAGGGCCAGGCAAGAGGTCCCTGGACAGTAACTGTGTGGACTCAATAGATTCAAAGTTCAGCTTGTGAGACGGCCTGCGGGGGTAGACACCGTGCATTCCTGGCAAGCCTGTCCTATTCCCTGAAGAAGCAGGCTGTTGAGGAAGCCTACCAGGAAGAGCAATGCAAGAGAGGAGTCAGGTTTGTGACCATGGCCTTGGGAAGGTATGCCCCCTCAGTGTGGATGCTGCTCCCCGCAGGTCACCTTGGGGAACGCACATGCACAACGGTGGGTGGTTACCTTGGATTATTTCATTCAACCTCCGCAAAGGCCCTACAGGGAAGGTATGCTGACCCACTTTACAGGTGCAATTCTGAAACCTCGGTCCTAGAAACCCAAGAGCCTCATGGTGCCTAACACAGGATCACAGACACACAACAAAGCATTTTAGAGAACCACACATCATCAAGGTGGATGAGGGCCTGAAATCTTTGTCTGCTTCTCCATCCTCAAAGAGCTGCTCAAATTCCTAGAACATTGGACACCCCGCCAGCTTCCTGCCTTGTCCCAGGCTTGAGGGTTCCCGACCTCTCTGGCCAGCCCCTTCTGTCCCTGGGCAGCTCTGACTACTGAGAATGTTTTCGTGCAGAGAGTCCTTATTTCTACCCATCAACTTCACATCTACTCCTGGCATCCGTGCAGAGGAAGGCTAATCTCCTGCACATGACTGCCCTTCCCCAGTTATCACCTCGCCTCCCCCAAAGGTTTAGAAAGATGCCACAGAGGAGATTACACAGGCTGCTGAGTATGAAACTGGCTTCATGCACAGGATGGGACCAACCAACGTCTTTCATTGATCAAAGTAATCAGAGATGGTTATCTTGTTGCGGTGAAGGCATCACTCCCCGAGAGAGGGACCGGGGTGGGGGTGGGGGGTCGACTAGAAACCAAAACCCATACAAACTTGAACTATGGTCTACGTGGAAGATATCAGTATTGCCAGGAGGGGGCTTCTGAGGTGAACCAAACTTCTGGTTTTATAAAAGGAGAACGGAGAAGCCAAGAGGTAAAGGGTACAAAGGAGCACAGCTGTTAAGTGGCAAGGCACCCATCAGAACCTTTGAACCTGTCACCTGGTCCTCTTTGCTGGGTGCCACCAGCCATGTCTCTGCTCCAAAACCTGTGGTTTCAGAACAGCACCCCCCAAGTGCCCAGTCTCCAGGGTGGCTTTCCCATCCCCCAGAGGCAAAGCCCCACCCAGAGGGTCACACTGAGCCTCCGGGGAAAGCCAAGGGACTTGCTCGGCTTTCCTGGCAAACTGAACTGATGCTCCGAACTCACGGTTCTTTGCTACTTGTTGACAGCGGGCTCGAGAGGGGCTGTGGGCTGTCTTCCTCTGGAAACGGATTTCCTAACACAATGAAGGGAGTCTCCTGGGCCTGCCGTGCAGTTCCGCACTGTTTTGTGATTGCTGGGGGTGCTGGCTGATGTAGGAAGGTCTCCAAAACCATGCTCCTCCTTCCTTTCTGCCTCCCCAACCTCGAGCCTCGGGGAAGGAGTGCGGCAGAGAGTGTCAGGAGACTGGGTTCCTCTCCGGGCTGTGCTCTTGCCGGCTCTGGGACCTGCGACACCCCTCCTACCCTAGCCGAGCTCTACTTGCCTCTTGCATACAAATAGGGGCAATAAAATCTGCCCTGTCCGTAAAGGGGATGTCATGAAACTCTGATGACAAAGAGAAAGCAGGAGGCGGGAGGCTCCCCACCCCCCACCTCTGCAGCTGGCCTCTTTTTTCTCTCACTTCCCCATCACCTTCGCCTCCTCTGCCGCGTTATGATCCAGAGCAGGTGAAAGGGACGCAAAGGTCTTACCCAGGATAAGGGAAGAGAAAGAAAAGGGACTGTCACAGCATCTCGGCAGTGCCTCACCCTTGCACAAGGCCTGGATTTCTGCCCAAAGAGCTTTTACAGCCATAGGCATAGTGTTTAACCACCTATTTATCCCACGCACGCCCTGCATCATGCAGAAGGCTCTGTGTGCTCCGTTGCTTTTAGTCCTCACAACCACACACTTCACAGGCGGCAGAACTTAGGCTCAGAGGTGGAGGGACAGCCAGTAAGCGGTGCAGCCAGGAGGCAACTCCGGTTCTATCCATTCCCACGCTTCCCAAACTTCCGTGTGTTCCTGCATCCCCAGGGGAGATTAGAGAGCAATCAGACTGATTCTGTAGGTACATGCTGGGGCCAAAGCTTCGCACTTCTCACAAGCTCCCAAGAAGAGGGACTGCTCTGTATCTATCAAAGGCTACATTTTAAAATTCCATATAGACAGAGTCTGTGTCTCCCCAATCCCCAGGGCTTAGCGCTGGGCCTGCCCCATAGAATGTACTCAGTAATTATTTGTTGAGTGAGTCAATGACTCAAAAACCCACGCTTTAACCATTCTCTGTATCGAGTTCCATTAGATCATTTGATCTCATAACAAATCTCCAAGGGATGATCATCCCCGTTTGACAGGTTAGGAAACACAGGCTCAAAAAACTAAGTAGCTCAGGGTTTTACAGCTTTTGTGCAGCAGGGCTGGAGGCGGTCTACCCTCAGATTCTGTGCCCTGACCACAACTGTTCAGAGGATGAAGGAGAAATTAATAATTATAGACTTCGAGATGGTGAGGTGCTGGGCCCATTCTGGCACGTGACCAGCTCACAGCTCAGGTCACCCAGGAGCTCTGAGCAGATCCTGGGGGAGGGGCAGCCAGACTCGGCGTCCCCCCACCCAGAAGGGAGACAAGAGGTGAGTAGGAGAAAGCTGATCTGGGCATAGTGCCAAGCAGCAGGCTGGTGGTGGTGACCCCTGACCTCACAGAGAACCCCTATGGGCTCAAGCAGCCCCTACCCCTGGACTGACACTGCCCAGCTTGGGGGGAGGGGAGGGAGGCATCCAAGGAAATCGCAGCCTAGGGATGAATCACCGGCACATGACTCCGAAGCGGAGGCGAGGGGTGCGGAAGGGGCGCGGATGCGGCTGGAACTCCAGGGGCGCAGGCCTGGCGCCCCCCCCCCTCTAGCTCGGATTTGGGGAGAAAGGGAAGGCCCTCTCCTGCGCAGCGGCTGCCCCCGGCCCGACAGTTCCCGGGTGCGGCGGGACTCACGGCCTTCAGCTGCTCCAGCCGGTCCTTCATCCTGCTGCCCAGGCGCCCGGAGGCAGGTGAGCGCGTCCCAGGTGAGCGCGTCCCAGGTGAGCGGCCGGAAGTGGCGGGCGGCCGGCCGGGCCGGGCGCAGGAGCTGGAGGCGCAGGCGGAGGCGGGCGGCGGCCGCGGGCTAGGAGGAGCGTCCGAGGCCACGGGAGGCTCCGCCGCGCCGCCCCCTGTGGCCCCGCCGGCGCCGCGCGCTCCAAATCCGGCTCCCGGGCCGGCGCGCAGCGCAGCGCAGATCCGCCCGGCGGGCCCGCCCCTCACCTGCGCCGCGCCCCGCGCTCCGCCTTAAAGGGCCCTCCGCCCCTGCGGCTCCGGCGCGGCTGTGGGTGGGAGGGTCCCGGGAGGGGGGCGGGCCCGAGGTACAGCCCCTCCTTTCCGCCCGACCGCCGCTCACGGCCCGCATCGGACTGTGCCGGGCCCGGCCGCACACTGACCCGGGGACCGAGACCTCTGACGACGCGCTGTGCGCCTAGCAAGTGGGAGGGAGAGCCAGGCGCGTCCCCGACCTGCCCCCCGACCCGAGGAAGGGCGCTCCGAGGGACGGAGCTGGCCGTCCGGGGAACTGCGGATGCCGCTGGGGGCTCCTGTTCCTGGAGGAAATAACTGAGGGTGCGGCGGGGCGGGGGGCGAAGACTTTGGATTTGACGCTGGTGGCAGTCGCGACCCCTCCGAGAAATGGGAGCAGTCCAACGTTGGAGTCAGCACCTGCCGCTAATAATCTGTACAACTCTGGGAGTGGCGGTTTCCCTAGGAGACTCCGTTTCCGGCGGGGTCTGGTTCGCACCGCACAGAGCCAGGGTGATCGGATGGGAATGTCTGTATGGAGGTCTGTTTGCAAAGCTGAAGCGGTCTCGGTTCCTACGCGGTGTAGACTCCCGGGAGGGATAGGTCGGCCGAAAAGGTGGACGGGGTCTTCGTGCTGCCTCTCCCCACCCTTTTTTCCCTCTTCCCGGTTCGTCTTCCTCTTTGGGAACCAGTGACCTATCCAGCAGAGGGCGGCGCTCAGTCAGTGGGACTGGCAGACCGAAGACTGAATTCTCCAGTCCCGACGAGAATGTGCTCTATGTATTCAGGCTAAAAGGCTGTAAATATTTTCGTAATTCTAACAGAACTTTGCCCTCTTCTGCGATCTTAGTGCGTGCTCCAGGCTGACTTCATCGCCTCTCATAAAGATACCGTCTGAAAGCGGTCGGGCTGGATGAACTCTGATTCTCAGCTCTGATCCACCCTTCGGGCTACACTTCCTTCCACCCCCCGGCGTTCCCTAGGTGCGTTCCCGACGTTGGTAAAGGAACGCTTCTGCGCCCCCTGGTGGTCATAAGTGGAAAAGGTGAGTAAGTCGCACACCGTATCTCCCCATCCCTGAACAAATTTTTGTTAGTGCGCATTGATTAGCGCCTCAGGAAAAGAGAGTCTCGTGAGGGAAACAGAGATGTGAACAACTCTTTACATTAAAGTCTGGGAAGAGTCACAGTAGTCTGGAATAAGGATCAAGGATGGCCATACACTTTCTGCCTGGACAAATCTGGGGACAGAACATCCAAGACCTCCTAGTTAAAATTGTTTTCAAAAAGAAAAAAATCATGACTCTCAGTCAACTACAAAGTGAACACACATCAAAGATTTTACTTAACTCATTAATTAACGATGGGACGAGTAAAGTGTCTAAAACCTATTCACAGAAGGACCTAAAAAACAAGACACTTAAAACGCAGGCAATCAGGGGCGCCTGCGTGGCTCAGTCAGTTAAGCGTCCCGCTTCGGCTCAGGTAATGATCTCACGGCTCATGGGTTCGAGCCCCGCATCTGGCTCTGTGCTGACAGCTCAGAGTCTGGAGCCTGCTTCAGATTCTGTATCTCTGACTCTCTCTGACTCTCCCCTGCTGACACTGTCTCTCAAAAATAAATAAAAAATGTTTTAAAGAAAGAAAAACACACACACACACAGGCAATCAGGAATGCTGAAATGAATATGTTAAATGCAAAACCTGCTTCTGGGGGTGGGAGGAGATCAATGGCACCTGGATCAGGTGTAACCTTAAACTAATACCATGTAACATGTTAATTATATCTCAATAAAACTGGGAAACCAAAAAGAAATTTGATTTCCTACGAGATGTTTCCAAGAAGAAAACATATAATAACCTTTTAGTTAGCCTATAGGCCCATAGCAGAAATGACTGTATCATTTCCCTTAAACTTTTTAAAATATTGAAAATAGTGCAAGGAGCCCTCTGAACTCTAGCTAGAGTCCAGGAACCCAAGAGAAAAAAAATGTCACCAGCCTTCTTTTATCTTGGCCTTCCACTTGAAGGTTAGAGACATCAAGCTTCTTTAAAACTCTCGTGAGGCATGAACCCTATTTTGTTTATTTTCTGTTACTGTGTTAGTATTTGCTCTTCCCTGACAGGCAGAAAGTTGGATTTTACCTGCTACATGTGTACAAGAAACTGGGAGAAAAAAGTCAAGTAACGGGAATATGGGACCTGGGCAAGGGGAGTCCGGAAAAAGACTCTTGATGTTGAGCCCAGGTGGACTCTAGGGTCTCCGTGTAGCTGTGGACGGGGACTTGAAGTCCCAGGCTGATGTACTTTTATTTTCTGCCCCCCAGTGGAACTTGGGTTCCCATTCGCTGTGTCTCGGTGCAGCTGGTTCCCTGTTAAACAAACATAGCCCAGACCAAGTCAAGTGTTTGCATTTTGGCTATATGTAAATCAGCCAAAGAGAGGCTTAGTTTCCCTTTAACAGAGGAACCACAGAGAGGATCCTGGCATTTGGCCACTCCGCTTCCTTCCCTCTCCGCCCTCCGAGCCTACTTCTTTCCCATTGTAGCACAGGACCGGGCCTTGTCCCTTCTGGACCTCCAGAGCCCCCTGCACCACAGGTGAGGCCTCTACAGAGGACAGCTCACAACATGGCAGCTGGCTTCCATCGGAGCAGACAGGGGAGAGAGGGGGGTAGAAGCCAAAGTAGTTTTGAACCTGATCTCGGCTGTGACGTCATTTAGGCTGTATCTGTGCATTGGAAGTGACCCACACTCACAGCGAGGGGATTGTACAGGACGATGAAGACTGGGAGCCATCTCAATGGCTGAGTACACAGTTCGAATCCCAAATTAATGCCAGAGTTATGCTCTTTCACTTTCTTACAGCTCTCCCCCCGCCCATACCTGTCCAGGACAACGCTGATACAGTCTCCAGGCTTCAGAGTAAAAGCGTCACCCTCCAGGATTGAGTTAAGTGTCCCTCAAACGAGTCTCTGTGACACCCTGCACTTTATCATAGCCCCTACCACACTGTGACTTCCGTGGCCACTGGTCTGCCTCGCACGCCTTCCGACGGAAGCTCTGAGGACAGCAGCTTGTCTCTTCTCTGCACTGATGTGGACCCAGACCCAGGCACAGGCCCAAAAATGTAGTAGGTGAAGAGCCAAACTAACGCCATGACAGGCTTCAAATAAACCTCAGAAACTAGAAGGCCTAAGTTACTGTTTTCCCAGGAGTGACTCAGCGCGGTAGAAAAAAAAAATGACCCACAGCCACCTATTGTCCCAGCGAGCACCACCCCTAGCCCGGGCCAATCATAAAATGCCTGATGTTCCTGCTGTTTAGTGAGCCCGCTTAGTTTTAAGTTAGCCAACCACCCCGTGCCGCACCAACCTCTACTGATGCGCCGTCATATCATCTTGTACTCCCTGCCCCTCACCCCAGCTTTCACCCCATCCCTTGCCCCCAACTGTAATAAAACCCCTGCCTGACTGATGATCAGGGCTCTCAGCACGATCCACTGCATTGGTGAGGTCTGAGAGACTGAGCTTAAGCCCAAATAAATGCCCTTTGCTTTTGCATACGTGACTCGGACTCCCTGGTGGTCTTGGGTTTTGGGGACCCTGTAATCTGGGCATAACAGTAGGCGGTTGGGTTCATGTTTACCAAACTTAGTAGATGCATCTTCTTATAATATAGCTCCATTATGTCTTTCTTCTGAGTGAAGCTCATCAGTGGCTTCTCATTACGAGTAGGGAGTACAGACTCTTCTTAGAGTGGCATTCGCCCAATCTGGCTGGGCCCCCTCCACCCCATGACACACAGGGCCCCTCATCAGCCTCACCAAATGCCCACCTCTTCTCTGAGCCAGATGCACCAAGGATTTCCCACCTACCTCTGCCTAATACGCCCTTAACCCTTTTCGTGTCTAACAGATCCGTGCTCCTCCTTCAAGACCCAAACTCCGGTTCATTCAGGTGCCCCCTTGACCCCCCTGCCTGCCTGCCTCCAAGAGAACGTGTTCAGACCTCTTTTCAAAGCACACCCTGGCTCCATTGTTAAGCGTCTAACTCCGGCTTAGGTCATGATCTCATGGTTTGTGAGTTCAAGCCCCACATCAGTCTCTGCATTGGCAGTACAGATTTCCTCTCTCTCTCTCTCCCTCACACTCTGCCTCCCTCTCTCTCTCTCTCCCTCACACTCTCCCTCCCTCTCTCTCTCTCTCTGCCCTTCCCCCACTCTCACATGCACACTGTATCTCAAATAAACTTAAATTGATAAAGCACGCCCTGTGTTGCCTTGTACCTCGCCGCTTACCCGTCTGTGTCCCTGGCTAGACCATGAGCTTAAGAGCAGCAAACCAATATTATTCACCTTCCTGGGCTGCTGTGAGGTAGGTGGAATGCAAATATTTGGAGAATAAACCTAAGAACAGTTGGCTACTAACACACACACGTTCCCTGGAGATCCTCCTCTCTTCTCTCGGAGGAAGAAAGATCTTTCCTGGATCCTACCATTTAAACGTGCAATTGCAACTCCCCGTGTTTTGGAGAATGAGTTCTGTGTCGCTGAACGGAGGGTTTAAAATAACATGTTTTAGGGGCGCCTGGGTGGTCAGTTGATTAAGTGTCAAACTCTTGATCACAGCTCATGAGATCCAGCCCCGAATCGGGCTTTATGCTGACAGCATGGAGCCTGCTTGGGATTCTCTCTCTCCCTCCCTCCTTCTCTCGTTGCCCCTACCTTCCTCATGCTCACTCGCTCTCGCTCTCAAAGTAAACGTTTTTTTTAAAAAGGGCAATAGGTTAAACAGTGGAGCATAGGTGTAAGGCAACGGAATAACTATGGCTTTAAGATGCTAATACTGGGGCACCTGGCTGGCTCAGTCGGTTAAGCAGCCGACTCGGGGCCCAGGTCATGATCTCACGGTTTGTGAGTTCCAGCCCTGCATCAAGCCCCACTTCAGGCTCTGTGCTGACAGCTCGGAGCCTGGAGCCTGTGTCTTCAGATTCTGTGTCTCCCTCTCTCTCTGCCCTTCCCCTGCTTGCACTCTCTCTCTGTCTCTCTCAAAAATAAATATGTGGTCACTCATAGGTCTAACAGGAGAAACCTAGTAGGGGACCATGGGAATGGGAAAGTGGGGAAAAGAGTTGGGGAGAGGGAGTGAGGCAAATCATGAGAGACTTTTGAATGCTGAACACAAACTGAGGGCTGAACAGGGAGGGGGAAGGGGAAGGAGGGGAAGGGGGTGTGATGGTCATGGAGAGGGGCACTTGTGGGGAAAAGCACTGGGTGTTATATGGAAACCAACTTGGTAATAAACTATAAAAAAACAAATAAATAAACATTTAAAATATAAATAAATAAAAAATGAAGTAAAATGTTTATAACTAAAAAAGCAAGCCATCTAGCATATTTCTCCATTCGGATATTATTTTTTTAAAGCGGGCCCTGTGCCCAATATGGGGCTTGAGCTCACAACCCTGGGATCAAGAGTTCCATGCTCTACCGACTGAGCCAGCCAGGTGCCCCTCCACTTGAATATTAGACTAACCATGCTGAATCTTTCATTGTACTTTTATAGCTTTTTCTCCACCACCCTTTAAGATCTCACAATAATTCAGGGAAGTAGAGTAGATGTTATTCCCCTCATTTATTACGAAATTAAGTACAGAAGAATGAAGGGCTCCCCACAAGCTCCCAGAGTACAGCGATGGCATGGTGGGGTGGCAGTTTTGTCCTTGGACTTGGAAACCACACCATCCATGTCAAATCCCCCATTCTGCCTCTCCGGCTGTGTGACCTTGAACACCTCACTTCAATTCCCTTGTGTCAGTTTCCTTATCTGTAAGCAGAGATAAAAAAAAAAATAGTACTACTCATGGGTTCTGTGATGATACATGGGCTAATATATGGCAATCCTTAATTCTCTTCTGCAATCACTTGAAAGAAGCCCGCTAACTTGGGATGCTGCTTGTTTTCCCAAGAAGCATGATGGGGAATTGAAAAGTGCCTGGAATATTCCCATCACTAGTGAAACAACCCTCTTGGTACTGAGTCCGCATCAGTTAAGGCAGCATCTTCCAAAGTAGGTTCAACAGGATAAAAGGCTTCATAAGATACTCTAAGGAAGAGAAGAGTTTAGTGGTGACAGAGCTCAGAAAACATAAAACACATCCCTCATCTTAGCATTATAGCCGCATGTGGGCACGTTATAGGAACCGAGCGAACCTGGTTGAGGTTTAATAGGAGTTGAGGTTTGATCGGCACGGTCATCTTCATGCTTGTTTGACCATATGAAGTTGGTCTCTCTCAAACACCTGTTATTCAACAAGACGAGTGTCCGGATAACACTGACCTCGTAGAATCGGGTTTCTGCCTTTTAAACCTGTGATACATTTTCAGGAAATAAGGAAACAGAGGCACGAAGAGCTAATTCTCTCTTCTGTCCTCACAATCCCCATCTTCAGAAATGCTCCCTGCTCCTCTTTGCACACAGATCTGGACACCTGCATGGTGCAGGTCAAATGCCACCTGCCTCGTCAAACTTGCCTTGATTCCCTTTGCTGTCCCTCCTCCGGAAGCTCGTAACGTTGTATCACTTGCCCTTGGGCTATCATGCTTTGTGTTCCTTTTTTTTTTTTTAAGTTTATTTATTTATTTTGAGAGAAAAGAGGAAGGGCAGAGAGAGAATCCCAAGCAGGCTCCACACTGTCAGCTTAGAGCCCGATGCAGGGCCTGATCCCACAGACTGTGAGATCATGACCTGAGCCTAAGTCAAGAGTCAGACGCTTAACCAACTGAGCCCCCAGGCACCCCTGGCTTATGTTTTTAAATGCCACTAGATTTAACTTCTTTCAAGGCAGGAGCTGCCTCTTACCTTTCCATTTCTTGCTCCACCTACCACAGGTAGGTACATAGTAGAGTTCAAGAAATAGTTGTTTCCTGTCTTCTTAAATGTTGTTTGTTGAATGAATACATCACTCACTATTTTTTTCAAGTAGGCTCCACACCCAATAGGGGGCTTGAACTCAAGACCCTGAGATCAAGAGTTGCACACTCCACCAACTGAGCCAGCCCAACGCCCCAGTAAATCACTCGCTATTCGACACAAGTAGAGAAATAAATGAGCTTCCGTCACCCCACAAAAGACAGTAAACCATCTATGTTCGGATACCATTACCCTGAGACCAGGATCATCGTGAAACGGTCACCCTCCTGCTCACAGCCACGTCAGAGTCCCTTCCCGTCACTGTGTCCAGCCAGTGTTTGTCTTCCCAGAACTAGCTTTGTTCTACCTGAATCCAGATTTGGACCATTACCCCTCGCCTACTCAGAAAGGCTCAATTAGAAAAGCAGTCTTTCTGGGGTACCTGGGTGGCTCAGTCAGTTGAGGATCCAACTCTTGATTTTGTCTCGGGTTATGATCCCAGGGTCGTGAGATGGACCCCCAAGTTGGGCTCTGCCCTGAGCATGGAACTGCTCAAGATTCTAACTTTCTCTCTCTCTCTCTCTCACACACACACACTTGCTCATTTGTGCGTATTGTCTATACTTAGTGTCCTTCGTCCGTGTCTTCCTCAGTGCGGGCTGCCAGGACAAAGTACGACAGACTAGGTGACTTTATAAACAACAGAAATTTATTTCTCGGAGTTCTGCAGTCTGGAAGTCTGAGGTCAATGTTGGATGAGGAGCCTACCCCAGAATTTAAGTCTGGTGGGCATTTTAATCCCCATTTTAGAGATGAAAGATCCAAGGCTGAGAAAAGAAAAATGACTTTTCAAAAATAATATAACCAGGAAGAAGTAACAGTACAAAACCGGCTATCTCTTAGCCCCCGTCTCCTTGTCTTTCAGAAGGCATTCTCATTGGTTCCTTCCCAGGGATGTTGTCCAGAGCGTTCACTGCGTTTAGGACAACAGGAACCTCATCATTGTTCTCTTCAAAGCATCCTTAAGCTCTCTGTTTCTCATGCTGTAGATCAAGGGGTTCAGCACAGGGGTGATGAATGTGTAAACCACAGACACCACCTGGCCCCTCTCTGGAGAGTACCTGGAGCTGGGGCACAAGTAGATGAGGCTTCCACACCCGTACTGGAGCAGGACCACAGTCAGGTGGGAGGAGCAGGTGGAGAAGGCCTTGTGCCTCCCGTCTGCCGAGCGGATCTTCAGGATGGCGGCCATGATGAAGACGTAGGAGAGGGCGATAAGCAGGAAGGGGATGGTGAGGACGGTGAGGCTGACCACAAACAGAGTGGCCTCGTGGACCCAGGTGTCTGCACAGGCCAGTCTCAGTACAGGGAGGACATCGCAATAGAATAGGCTGATTTCTTTGCTGCGGCAGAAGGGGAGTTGGAAGATGAGCACGGTCAGCTGCATGGCCAAGATGAACCCCAGCACCAGAGACCCTAGGGCCAGCTGGATGCACAACCGCCAGCTCATCATGAGGGTGTAACGCAAAGGGTGACAGATGGCCACAAACCTGTCATAAGCCATGACGGCCAGTAGAATGCAGTCAGCGCTGCCCAGGAAGATGAAGAAGAACATCTGGGCACCGCATCCAGGCAGGGAGATGAGCGCTCTCTCCACGGACAGGATGCTGGCCAGAGTCAGAGGGGCAATGGTGGAGGAGTAGCAGATCTCCAGAGCTGCCAGGCTGGCCAGGAAGAAGTACATGGGGGTGTGCAGAGAATGGCTGATCCAGATGATGAGAGAAATGGAGCCGTTGCCGCCAAGGCTGAGCAGGTACATGACGAGGAAGGCCACGAAAATCAGCATCTGCACCTCGGGGAGTTTGGAGAAGGGGCGGAAGTGGAAGTGAATCATTCCAGTCTGATTTGTACCCTCCATGTCCTCACTGCACTGAACCTGCGGATGGTGAGGTGCTGTCCTCCCTGAAGAGAGATTAACGGCAGGATGAGAGCTCCTCCAGGGTGACCCATTCAACCCTTGGCCTCTCCCTTTCTTGATCTCCTCAAACCCAACTGTCTTTACCTCCTGTCTAAAATCAGCAACTCGCTTCTAAATCAGACTTTTTGTTGTAATCACCCAGAAGTAGTTCACCGCAGAAATCTCTCTTTTTTGTTATGATAAAATATACACGTATAATACTTCTAAGTTTAGCCATGTATAAGTGTATGATTCAGCGGCATTAAATACATCCACCATGTTGTGTAACCATCACCTCTATCCATAACCAAAACTTTTTTTTATCATCCCCAACAAAAACTCTGTACCCACTAAACAATAACTCCCCAAATGTCATCTTCCCAACCTCTAATTACCTCTATCCTGGTTTCTGTCTCTGTGAGTTTGCCTCTCCTAGGCGCCTCATACAAGTGGAATCATATGGTATTTGTCCTTCTGTGTCTGGGTTATTTCACTCAGCATAATGCTTTCAAGGTCCATCCATGTGGTCGCATATGTCAAATTTCCTTTATTTTTTATGGCTGAATGGTATTCCATGGTGTGTAAATACCACATTTTGTTCATCCATTCATCTGTTCGTGGACACTTGGATTGTTTCCACCTTTTGTCTATAGTGAATGATGCTGCCATGAACACAGGTGTGTAAGCATCTGCTCAAGTCAGCGCTGAAATCTTAAATCACAGAATACCATACTCAGACCACAAATTCCTCTGTGCCCTCATCCCTTGCCTGGTTCTCAAGAGCACAAGCTTGGGGTTGGGCCATCTAGGTTCTAATCCCTGATCTCCCATTGACCAAGAGTATGACCTAGAGCAATTTGACGAAGACTTCTGCTTCAGTGTCTCTATCTATAAAGATGACAGTAGGACAGATCTCTTGGGATTGTTGTGGGAAGTAAATGTGTCTGGCTCCTGGTGAACTCTCCATGAGTGTAAGCAATAATCAGGAATACTTCTCTTTTTCTACCTCTTCAAGCCCACTTTGATACCTCCAGTTCCCCCCAAATAAGCCTCCTTTGGGCTTTGCTCCCTTCCTTACCCAACCAAGACCTATGGTTCATATATTCCATTAGTCTTTTGCCAATGTTACCACCATCTGTGGCTCCTTGACTTTTTTCAACCCTGTTACCTTCTGTAATATCCAACCTACCTATTCCAAGCAGAACAGCACTAAAGATTACAAAATCCTGCTGAGTGGGGCCCCAACAAAGGGGCATTATCAACACCAGCACAGACCCCAGTCCATTCTCTCTCTCTCTCTCCCTCTCTCTCTCTCTTTCCCTCTCTCTCTTTTTCAAAAATAAATCAACCCTTGAAAAAGCAATGTTTCAGTCACTTGACATATATTCATATGATGAACTATTATATTGCCATTAAAATTGTTATAATTAAGAGGTTTAATAAGGTGAGAAGATGCTTATAATATAACACTGAATGAAGAAAACAAAGAGGCAAGACTATGCATCGCATGAACAAATTGTGCGACCAATATAAAGGAGGACAGTAACTCTTAGTGGTTTTGAGAATAACGAGTGATTACTGTTTTCTTCATGCTTTTCTCCACTTTTCAAATTTCCTTCAAAAAAAGGGTTTTTATTTTTTCAATTATAAAAGTTTCATTGATTTTTAGAATCCCTGTTTGAGAGGCAAGGAAACGGAAGTTCCTAACACGCCCCTAGTTATACAAACAGTCTTTGTTGGAACCAGGATTAACGTCCATATACAGACTGAGTTTATTGTTATGAACCTCCCTTCCTTCTTCCCTTCCTTCCTTCCTCCCTCCCTTCTTTCCTTTCCTTTCCTTTTTTCCTTCCCCCTCTTTTTTCCTTTATCCTCATCTCTTCTTTAAGTCAACCCTCTAGATTTAGCTCATCATTCTAATCTATCAAGATCATATTATTCCAGTGAGTAATCAATTTTGCTCCCACTGTCATCTACAAATTTAATGAACATGTCTCTCAAAGCTATAACTGGGCGTTAGACATAACTCCTAGAAGCCACATCTCTCAAGCATACTACCTTTAATGCTACTCAAAATTTTCTTCAGAACATCAACAGGTTTTCAGAGAAATTTAAAAATAAAAAGTTCTCCCTGTGGAATGTCTTAAAAACTATAGTGAATGCCACTGCAATACACAATCATGTTGATTACAGACAGGATGTTCAACATTCCTTGGATAAGGAATTCAAATTCTAATTCTCATTCCTTAGACTCGCCTGAATTCACAACCCATTCCCCACACCCCTGGCCTGACACACACATTTCTCTCTTAATAAAATACACGTCATCCTACTTGACTATTAAAGCTGCAAAATTCATGTTTCCCTTTTTACCTTAGCTGCTAGGAAGCCCAAAACTAAGTTCTATATTTAACTGCTTATCATTCCTCAACTCCGGTAACTACATTTCTATTTCTCTCTTCTCTTCTCTACTGTGCAAGTTGATTTTGATCTTGCCATCACTAAGGTTTTATTGCAAGGCACTCTATTTTTAGGAGCATACAAAGCATAATAAATCTATTATATAAATAAAAAATTATTCTTGCCTTTCGTGTCTTTATCCAAGGTGTTGATGAGTGGATGAGAAATCTCTCCACCATTCACTCCCAAACTTACTTCTCCTCTGGGGTCCTCTCAATGGTACAAAGATAAAAATCCTGTGGGCTTGGTTGTAGTTAAATGTTCTCTTTCATTGTCTGCTTTTTTCTGCCTTTGCTGCTGCATAATCCCTTGTTACTTACAGGTTGGATCAGAGAATTCCAGCTCTCTTCTCACCCAGGAAATATAAACTCCCAATAATGTTGCATCTTCTTTGATGCGTCTCTTGGTACCAGTACTTCTTCCAAAGACTTGGCAAACATTCACAGAGAGAGCCTTTCCTCTTCCATAAAGACCTTTGCATACTCCTCCACCTGCTTCCCTTACAGGGTGTAATTAGCAGGACTACTCATGCATTCACTCGTTCAACAAGTATTTTCTGAGCATCTACTATCAACCAGGCATGGAGTGTGTAACCTGGAAACTGAGTAGATTACACACTATTTTCTGGTGCCCCAACAAGCGTGGACTCCTCCTCTAAGGACGGTGGATAACTCCTTCTCACCACTCTCAGGCAACCTAGGAAATCAGTCACATTATGAGGGAGAGACAGACTATTCTCTCGCCCCCAGTAGTGGACCATTTTGAAGACTTATTTGTTAGAATATTTGGCATAAACACAGTCTCTTAATTCACTCCAGGAGATTGTATGAATGTTCCCATCCAATTTTAACTTTACCCCAGGCAGACCCTCACAGGATCAGGGAATCCTAAGGTCCATTCCCCGGGGGTCTAGACCACACAACAACTCATCAGCGTGGTCTTCCTTCTACTCTCCTTACCTTCTGCCTGGAGAGGCTGGCACCCACATCCTTCCCTGAGGCTGAGAGAAGGCCACAGTGGAATCCCCTTCTTAATAATCTTGGGAACCATGGAGACCAACTCTCTGAGAAACGGCCCAGCAGTGAGGGGAGCACACATCCAGACGCTGTTAATCCCTCCCTGCTGCCTCTTCTCAAGGGAAAATCATGGGACTTCAGCCCTTGCAGAGACGGAATTCTGGGTTGTCTCTCTCAGCTCTCGGTTCTTCTCCTCTTCTTTCTGGGAATTCCCTGCTGGCATTGGTTCCGTAAAGCCCCAAGAGGCTAACTTAGCTTTTCACTTGACCATCCCCTGTAGGTCATTGTTTGAACACAAATAGGAGTTGTTTGGAGATGTGATATTCCAAACTGATTTAACTGCTACTAGACTGAGCTATGTTCTAATCATGGCTTAATTTTTACTCTCCAAGCTTGAGAGAGTTTAAAAGATACACAATTTTAATGTTTTTTTGTTTGTTTTGAGAGACACAGAGAGACAGCACGAGCAGGGGAGGGTCAGAGAGAGAGGGAGACACAGAATCTGAAGCAGGCTCCAGGCTCTGAGCTAGCTGTCAGCACAGAGGCTGATGCAGGGCTTGAACCCATGAACCGTGAGATTATGACCTGAGCCGAAGCTGAACACTTAACCAACTGAGCCACCCAGGCGCCCCTATACAATTTTAATTAATCCAAATGGATATTAATATTTCGTGCACCTAGACAAATTCCAGGAATCTTTCAGAGCTCAGCCAGGTGTCATCTGTTACATAAAGCCATGTTCTGATACACAGACCTTCCCTCACCCTCCTCCAAAAAGGAAAAGATCACTCCCTGCTCCATGCTCTGTGGTGGCTTTGTCCTCACCCCAATTATAGCATTTATCACTCTGTTAATTTCTTTAACATTTATTAATTTTTGAGAGACAGAAAGAAACAGAGCATGAGTAGGGGAGGGGCAGAGAGAGAGGGAGATATAGAATCGGAAGCAGGCCCTGAACTGTTAGCACAGAGCCAGATATGGGGCTCACACTCACGAACCTTGAGATCATGACCTGAGCTAAGGTCGGACGCTTAACCAACTCAGCCACCAGGCACCCTTGTATTGTGTCTATTATAATACTTGTTACTCCATCCCACTTGGATAGGTCCTCGATGGGAGCAACTAACTCAACTAGGTATTGCATTGCATGGCGTAGGCAGTGCTAAGCACCTAACAGATGTTTGGTTTTCATGATTGCAGAATGTTAGAGCACTGGACATTCCTTTCTTTATTCGCCAAATATTGTTCAAACCCTACCACACACTATAAATTGTTCTTTTTACCAATAGTTGATAGTGATCCTTGTCAAGGCTATTATAAAATGTAGGAAGGAAATTTAGTATTTCAGTTATTTTTTAATGTTTTTTATTTATTTTTGAGAGAGAGAGAGAATGAGTGGGGTAGGGGCAGAGAGAGAGGGAGATACAGAATCTGAAGCAGGCTGTAGACTCTGAGCTGTCAACGTGGGGCTCAAACTCGTGAACCGTGAGGTCATGACCTAAGCCGAATTTTGCTGCTTAACTGCCTAAGCCACCCAGGCACCCCTCAAACTTCAGTTATTTATGAACAATCTTTGTGGTTTACGAATTACTTAGTGCCTTTCTTTCTTTCTTTCTTTCTTTCTTTCTTTCTTTCTTTCTTTCTTTCTTTCTTTCTTTCTTTCTCTCTCTCTTTCTGTAAGTATTATTTATTTAAGTAATCTCTATACCCAACCTGGGGCTCCAACTCACAACCTTGAGACGAAGACTCTTCCAACTGAGTCAGCCAGGTGCCCTGAATTACTTAATGTTTTTTTTAATGTTTATTTATATTTGAGAGAGAAAGAGAGAAAGAGAGGGAGACACAGAATCTGAAACAGGCTCTGAACTGTGAGCACAGAGCCCGACATGGAACTCAAATTAGCAAACCACGAGATCGTGACCTGAACTGAAGTCAAACACTTAACTGACTGAGCCACCCAGGCACCCCAATGTTTTTCTTGACTTCAATTCAATTCACTCACTTGTTACATATCAGCATGTATCACGCTGGTTCTATTTTGTAGTGTCTCATGTTCATTCATGTGTCACCTAAACTTTTCATTTCAAGAACCAGTAACTGAAAACTCTCTGAACATTGTTAAAAAATCAAGGCCTACAGAGGCTCCTGAGTGGCTCAGTCTGTCAGTCGTCCAACTCTGTACTTTAAGCCCTTGGGTTTAAGCTCCATGTTAGGCTCTGTGCTGACAGCTGGAAGACCCGAAGACTGCTTAGGATTCTCTCTCTCTCTCTCTCTCTCTCTCTCTCTCTCTCTCCCTCTCTCTCTCCCTCCCCCGCCTCTCCTCCTCTCTCTTTCAAAATAAATAAACAAACTTTAAAAAAGTGAAGACCTACAGGGATGTGTATATGTGTGAGAATGAGAGAACTTGGCAGGAAGTTGTCAAAGCAATCTAAAAAGAAAAATGCAAACCAGTTCCTGAAAGCAATCACCAACCGTTTGAAAGCCTAACTGACCTTGAACATGTTTTAGAAAGGATACATGGGCAGGTGTCCACTCAGAGAAGAGCCCACGAAACCATTCTTTCTAGAGCCGAAGGTGCAGGCTGCAGGCCCACAAACCCCCGGCAGCCTGCGGGGAGCGTTCTGGTGGCCTCTGCCCCGTCCAAAGCCCCAGAATGCAACACAGCAGAGCAGCAGTCGAGCCTGAGCTGGGACTCTGTTTCTTTGGAGCTCAGCCCCTTTCCCACTGAAGCCAGAGCCACAGTCGTGAGTGAGACCGAGGGCAAGCTGGCAGTAGTTTACTAACTATTCCTCTCAATGCCAGCTCTCTCTCTTTCCACTTCTTTTCCCATCTTTATCTTTCTCTTCCTACAGCCTGAACAATGGTTTTCTGTTGGCCACATAATGTGCCTGTGCCTCACAGGTGGTAAATAAATATCATTTTTAAAAAGCTGCCAGGAGGGGCGCCTGGGTGCCCCAGCCAGTTAAGCAGTGGACTGTGGCTCAGGTCATTTTGTGAGTTCGAGCCCCGCATTGGGCTCCGTGCTGACCACTCAGAGCCAAGAGCCTGCTTCAGATTCTGTGTCCCTCTCTCTGCCCCTTCTCCACTAATAGTGTGTGTGTGTGTGTGTGTGTGTGTGTGTGTGTGTGTAAAATAAATAAATACTAAACATAAAAATAAAATAAACGAAAGGGAAAAAAAATCCACTGACTAGCACCAGCTCAGAGTCATCTTCCACTCCTTCTAGACTCAGACTCTAGGGAGTTTGGGAGAGAAAGTGACTGCACCCAAGGAAGCCATGAAGCGATTTCTATGACCAATGCACCTTTTTCTAGAGTGTCTCTTAACATTCCCCAGTGAGTCACTGAGTGCATCCAGGGGACCCCACCATCCAATCTGGTTCTCCCACAAACCACACTGGACATAGTCAGTAAATGTGCTATGTTTCCATGGGATGAGGGAGCTCAGTGAATTTTGCTGTTGGTAGGGGAGGCCTTGACCTTCACCACGATCTACACCCTACCTCTCTAGAAAGAGAAACCAGAAAGATGCTGCAGCAAATGCTGTGTGGCCCCAAAGATCATTTTCCTGAGAGCAAAGACCAGGAGTGGTAAGCTCTGAATTTCACTATGAATCATTTACTCATTGGGTTTTTACTATTCTTTCTTGAAGGATTTTAGTTTCTAGGTCAAACTTACCTGATTAAAAATTGAATCTTAAAATATCCATAAAAAGATTTGTGTTCAGTAACGTCCATGAGTGAACAGATTGCATTTTCAATTTGCTTGTGAGTTTTACTTTCACACAGCCTGGCCTCTGTCACACCAGACTCATTTTATTCAGAGCCAAGCCACCATTCCATCCGATACACTGTTGGTCTTTTATAGAACCATTTCCTTAAGAGCTTTCCCAGAAGATGATCTTTATCAGGCGAAGTGTATTAGGTGAGAAAGGAAGGAAGGAAGGAAGGAAGGAAGGAAGGAAGGAAGGAAGACTGATCCGTTGTCTGGGGAAGCCCCAGCCCTACAAAGACTGCTCTGTGGTAAAGTCTTCCAGGTAATGTGCTTGTGAATCTTCAAGAGGAAAGTAAAATATGCACTCTTCCCACCCTTAGTTACTCTGGAGAGTAGGCGGAATTGGAACACAGGAAGGAGGCTTCCCCATCCACACTGGAGCAGGACCACAGGCGGCGGGGAGGAGCCGGTGGAGAAGGCCGTGTCTCCCCCTCTGCCCAGCCATGAATCATGACCAGATGCTCAGCTGACTGAGCCACCCAGGTGCCTCATTCTTGACTGTGTGTTTTTAACATTTGTATCCAATGTATTTTTTTTTTTACATTCGTGCTTGTTTTATTTTTATATATATTTTAGCTAGCTAATGCATAGTACAATATTGGTTTCAGAAGTAGAATTCAGTGATTCATCACTTACAACACCCAGGACTCATCCCAGCAAGTGCCCTCCTGTTCCCATCACCCCTCTAGCCCATCTCCCACCCACCTTCCCCCATCAACCCATCAGTTTGTTCTCGATCATTAAGAGTTTCTTGTAGTTTGTTTCCTTCTCTTCTCTTCCCCCCCCCTCCTTTATATTCACCTGTTTTGTTTCTTAAAGTCCACATATGAATGAAATCACATGGTATTTGTCTTTCTTTGACTGACTTACTCTTTAGCTCCATCCACATTGTTGTCAATGGCAAGATTTCGTTCTTTTTGATCACTGAGTAACATTCCATTGTGTGCTTTATCTACTTTATCTACTCATCAGTAGATGAACATTTGGGGTCTCTGCATAATTTGGCTATTGACAATGTTACTATAAACATTGGGGTGCATGTACCCCTTCAAAGCTGTATTTGGGGGATGTTTATTTTTATTTCTTTTACATTTATTTATTTTTGAGAGACAGAGAGAGACAGAGCATGAACACGGGAAGGGCAGAGAGAGAAAGAGGCACAGAATCTGAAGCAGACTCCAGGCTCTGAGCTAGCAGTTAGCACAGAGCCCGACACAGGGCTGGAACCCACGAACCATGAGATCATAACTTGAGCCGAAGCTGGACACTCAACCGACTGAGCCACCCAGGCACCCCAAATCTGTATTTTTGTATCCTTTGGGTAAATACCTAATAATGCAATTGCTGGATCATACAGTAGTTCTAAAGTTTGGTTTTTGAATGTATCCAGTTTATTTTTAAGCTGCTTCACATCTTTTGTGGAAGCATACTAGAAATAGAATTAATTAAAACTGGAGAAGTAATATATTAATTTCACCAAACACCATTGCTATCAATAAAATATCCATTGAATCCCCACACAAGCACAAGTAAACATATTTGGATGCCCCAGTAATTCTTGCCATTTGGTTCCCATATTCCCCCTTTTTCTCACATGCAACATAATCAGATATGGAATAGGCTGGTTTTTATCATCAATTGCTTTGCAGATTGAGAAGAGAATGAGGTTCTCTTCTTTTTCCCTTGTTAAGAAAGATGTGTTGGAAATACCTTTCCCTACCCTCAGCCCTTCATCTGGTCCCTGCCACCAACCTCCCTGACAGCCCTTCTCATTGCCAACTGGGGCTTGGGCTTCCCCTGCAGGAATCACGGAGGCCATCTCCTGCCATGAGAAGCAGGTGTCTCAACTCCTTCGGGAAAGGCTGATGACCCATCAGGAAGGCAAGCCTTGAACAACTTAGTAAAAGTGGTTCAAGTGCAACTGACAGAGGACTCAAATACATACATACACACACAATGATCATGGCTTTTTCCGTACTTTCCTATTCTTCTTAACTTTTTTAAATGTTTAGTTATTTTTGAGAGAGATACAGAGACAGCACAAGTTGGGGAGGGACACAGAGAGAGGGAGACACAGAATCCAAAGTAGGCACCAGGCTCTAAACTGTCAGCACAGATGCAGGGCTCGAACTCATGAACTATGAGATCATGACCTGAGCCAAAGTTGGATGCTTAACTGACTGAGCCACTCAAGCACCCCTGTACTTTTTCACTATATTTTTACACATCCACGATCACACTTGACTGTCAACCCAACCCCCTAGAAATATAAAGACTGTTGTTATCACCATCCTCTTTTTTGCATAAAGGAAAGGTGAGAACTAAAGTCCATGGCTGGACACTACGGCTAAATACCCACCACTTGCCAGAAAATACAGAGAAAGAATAAGCCATTTCTTCTATGCCAAGGGGCCTTATAGACTTATTCTAGAGGCAACACCGAAACATGTGAAACTTGGTTGTACAAAAAGAAGATGATTTTATTTTTATAAAAGTCAAAAAAAGTATGATTTAGTGAGAAGTGAAAGCCCACTGTAGGAAGAGTGGCCAGACAGACTTTATTAAGGCAGTGGGACTTGCGCAGGCCTCAAATGGCAAAAAGAAAGGTCAGAAGACTTTGAGTATTTTAATTCATTGGGTCCCTGTACCATCAGGGATGTAGGCTCTTAAAGCAGGTAACAGAATGACTTTCATTATATCAACTGCTATTGTCTCCCTGTCCATCCATTTATTCACTCTCTCCTTCACTGATACTTCTGTCCAGTTCTCATTCTATGATGAGAGGGGAGGCTGACTAAGTAATCAGGGCCAATCCAGGGCTTCCTCATTGGATCTTCCTAAAAAATGCACACTGATGAACATGTCACAGGCTGAGAGAACCATGGAGACAGTCATCTCTCCGCTCCTTCCTTTTTGCTTTGGAGAGTTCTGACCTTCAGATCATCCCTCTACTAGTGTGGGAAATACTTTTCCTAGGAAGGAATATTTCTGGTCTCCTGAACCAGCATGTTCTTACCATTAGTCTTCTTACTGCATCAGTCACCTCTTGATTTCTTATGCTATAGATCAAGGGATTTAGCACTGGTGAAAAAAAGGTGTAGACAACAGACACTGCCCGGCCCTCTTCTGGAGAGTAGCTGGAGCTGGGGCGAAGATAGATAAGGGTGCAACACCCATACTGCAAGAGAACCACGATGAGGTGGGAGGAACAGGTGGAGAAAGCCCGGCGCTTTCCCTCAGCCGAATTCATCCTCAGTATGGTGGCCACAATGCAGCCATAGGAGAGGCAGATCAGGAGAAAGGGGACAGCCACTGCGGCCACACTGATGGCATAGAGAGCTGCCTCGTGCACATGGGTGTCCACACAGGCCAGGCGCATGACTGCAGGCATGTCACAGAAGAAGTGGTAGATTTCACTGTGGCCACAGAATGGAAGGCGGCAGATCAGAATGGTCAAAGGCAGTGACAACAGGAATCCCAGCCCCAAAGAACCTAATGTCATCTGCCCTCAGAGTTGCCAACTCATGATGACGTGGTAATGCAATGGGTGGCAGATTGCCACATACCTGTCGTAGGCCATGACAGCAAGCAGGACACAGTCAGACCCTCCAAGAAGAATGAAAAAGAACATCTGAGCCCCACAGCCAGGAAGAGAGATGAGCACATGGCCCATGGAAAGGATGCCAGCCATGGTCAGGGGAGCAATGTTAGTGGAGTAGCCAATCTCCAGCATGGCCAGGACAAAGAGAAAGAAGTACATCGGGGTGTGGAGGGAGTGATCTCGCCAGACTGTGAGCCCAATGGTGACGTTTCCAACAAGGCTTCCTAAGTACAACAGCAAGAAGGCCACAAATAGGAGGGCAGCCACTGCTGGGTCCGTAGAGAAGGGATGGAAGTGGAAGTAGACCACGCCCGTCTGGTTTTCCTCTCCCATCAGACCTGGAACAAGGAAGAGAGGTGGTGGGAAAAGTGACTCTCCTGTAAAAATACACATTCATACAAAGAGCACATGATGCCCGTATCAAGCCCAGAAGGCAAGCAATACAGGTGTTTCCCCATAGCAGTTACACATGTGGACCTGGAAGCCCCTCCCCTGGTCTGTCTGTCTGTTTCTTTCTCTCTCTCTCTCTCTCAGAAGTAAATAAAACATTAAAAAAAAGAAAAGGAAAGAAAAGAAAAAAGAAAAATATTTGTCTCAGGGCATCTGGGGGGGCTCAGTCGGTTAAGCATCCAACTCTTGGTTTTCAGATTAGGTCATGATCTCATGGTTTCGTGAATTCAAGCCCCACATCAGCCTCCCTGCTGGCAGTGCAGAACTTGCTTGGGATTCTTTCTCTCTCTCTCTCTCTCTCTCACTCTCTCTCTCTCCCTGCCCCTCCACAACTCACTCTGTTTTTCTTAAATAAACTTAAAAAAAGAAAAGTATTTGTCTCATCACAATTGACCACCGCCTGAGGAAAGTATCTGCATGAATGCACTTAGTTCATAGACTGTAACTTACCATCAATCCCCTCAGAATGGAAGCAATGGAAGTTTCTTTGTCCGGCCAAGCCATCCTGCTTTCCTTGAACGCCTGCGTAGAACAGCCCCTGTACCACCACTGTTCCAGAGAAGCAGCCCCCCCAAAGCCACGATAGAGCACCATACACCCCGTGTGGTCTGGAGACTCCCAGGTACGGAAACTTGAAACTGGTTCTTCACACTCGGTACGTAGACAACACATCCCCTTCACTCTATGTTGTTCACTCTTGAGTTATTCGTGTACATGTCTGTCCCCCTGGCTACACAACACACGTGTAGCTCCTATATTTTGTGTGTACACACACACTCACACACACAATTTGCCAAGAGAAAATGCAACTCAACTTTTTAAAAATAGTTCAGCCAGCCTGACAAAGGCCAAATGTCCTGAATCACAGCAGGGAAAACTGGAAAGAAGAATAAGACTAAAATACCAGCCAACACGTAAGGAGTGCCTCTTGCTGTGTTACAAATAATAATAATTAACATTTCTTGGGTGTCGGGTACTATTCTAAGCACTTTATGGCAATTAACTCATTTACTTCTCATAATAAACTCATGAGGTAGGTGCTATTCTTTGTAGGTTTTGTTGAGGTAGGTGCTATTATTGACCTTATTTTACAGATGAGGAAATCAAAGTGCAGATTTCACCCCTGATCAAAAGGCTGAAGATTGCATACACTTACCCACTGCTCTGTGCGACATGTCATGAGTATCTCCCCACATTTGTCACCTCGGCATGGTGAATATATATCTGGACTTGTGGGAGAATGAAAATTTACTGTATTCCATCTACTAGTGGGGAATCTTAAGAAAAAGCTCAGGTACTTAATATACCCACTGCTGGGAACTAATTCTAAAGAAGCAAGTCAAAGGAATAAAAAAACATTCATATAAAGCCATTTGTAGCAGTCTTGTTTTTGTATCTAAAAGAAAAAAGCAGGGGCACCTGGGTGGCTCTGTTGGTTAAGCATCTGTCCAACTTCGGCTCAGGTCATGATTTCACAGCTTGTGAGTTTGAGCCCCAAGTGGGGCTCTGTACTGACAGCTCAGAGCCTGGAACCTGCTTCGGAGTCTGTGTCTCCCCCTCTCTCTGCCCTTCCCATGCTCATGCTCTGTCTTTCTTTCTTAAAAATAAATAAGCTCTTGAAAAATTCAAATTAAATTAAATTAAAAAGAAGCAAATCACACAGCCCACAAGGAAGTAAAACATCCAGGTGTGTGGATTCCGTGGATTAGAAGACCTTTGCTAAGACTAGAGAAGACAGTGTTAAAAAATGGGAAGTGTAAAATAGAGGGCTGTCGGTTTAAAAAATATAAACAGAGAAGGCTAAGCACCCTACCCATCACAATCACAGCACTGTGAAACTTTATAACTGGACCAAAACCGTAAGAGACCATAGACATTTGGGGCATCAGGATGGCTCAGTCGGTTAAACATCCTACTTCAGCTCAGGTCACGACCTCATAACTTGTGAGTTCAAGCCCCATGTCAGTCTCTGTGCTGACAGCTCAGAGCCTGGATTCTGCTTCAGATCCTGTGACTCTTGCTCTCTACACCTCCCCTGCTCAAGCTCTGTCTGTCTGTCTCTTGCTCTCAAAAATAAACATTAAAAAAAAAGAGAGACCATAAACAGTTATAAATATATGTTAACAGAAATGAGTATGTTTGCATGGTTTTTGCAAATTTCTTGTACATTTGTCTAATCACCTATATTTTTTAAACAGTATTTTTTAAATAAAAAGGAGGGAACTCATCATCAAAGAGGCTTTTTCTAAACAAAAGCTAAAACCTACCTCAGGCAGGTTGAAGATCACTGGAAGGGTAAGTCAGCAGAGGGATCTTTAACATTTATCTCCTTCAGAGCTTGGAAACATTCCATATCATTCAGGCGCCAGGGAGGCCGAGCTGCTGCAGTCTCCTGAAACTTCTCCTCAGGGATGCCAGAGCCTGACGTTAGCCACATTCTGTCTTCCCTTCACAAGAGCCCTCACTGAGTCCATTTATCTGACATTTATTTATTGAGCATCTACCTACTCTGGTCCCTGACACTGAAGTGGGAAATGGAGATAGAGCCATGAACAGGAGAGGAAACGTCCTTTTATTTTTTTTATTTTTTTAATGTTTATTTATTTTGAGAGAGAGAGACAAAGTGCGAGCAGGAAAGGGGCAGAGAGACGGAGACAGAATCTGAAGCAGGTTCCAGGCTCTGAGGACTTGGGACTCAAACTCAAGAACTGCGAGATCATGACCTGAGCCGAAGTCGGACACTTAACCAACTGAGCCACCCAGGCGCCCCAGAAATGTCCCTGACCTGATGAAGTTTACATCCTTGTGAGAAAGGACAGACCAGAAATGAGAAAAAAATCAATCATATACTTTTAGGGAATGATAAATGCATGTGGAAGACAGAGCTGAGGGGTGGGGTGGGCGTGGGCAACTTCAGCTAAAGGAATCAAGGAAGACTCCTCTGGAGAGGTGACATGAATGATGGCCTGAAAATGTAAACAAGGAGAGCAGGTGCAAGATCACTACGTTCTCGAATTCTTCTGTACAACATCATGCCTATAGTTAATGACCACATATTGTACAGTAAATAGATAAAGGGGATTCGAAGTACAAACCTCCAGTTATAAAATAAGTAAGTCACAGGGATACAAAGTACAACATGAGGCC
Organism: Mungos mungo; assembly: GCA_004023785.1. NCBI lineage: Eukaryota > Metazoa > Chordata > Mammalia > Carnivora > Herpestidae > Mungos > Mungos mungo. Next base: position 82,913 of record PISW01002696.1, read on the forward strand.
CATGGTCCATAAGATTGTGATAACTTTCTGTGGTGATAGACGGTAATTACACTTATCACAGTGAGTATTTCCTAATGTATGTAATTGCCGGATCACTATGTGGTATCCCTGAAACTAATATAAGACAGCTTTACTTCAATTAATTTTTTTAATTTTTTAAGGATTATTTATTTTTGAGGGAGAGAGACACACACAGAGTACAAGCAGGGGAGGGGCAGAGAGAGAGGAAGACACAGAATCTGAAGCAGGCTCCAGACTCTGAGCTGTCAGCACAGAGGTCAGTTTGGGGCTTGACCTCACAAACCGTGAGATCATGATCTGAGCCAGAATCAGACGCTTAACCCACCGAGCCACCCAGGTGCCCCCAAAATTTTTTAAATCACACAAAAAAACGTTACTTTTTAAATTTATTTATTTTGAACGAGAAAGAGCACACAAGCAGGGGAGGGAGAGAGAGTACATGAGCTGGGGAGGTGCTAGAGAGAGAGAGAGAGGGAGAGAGAATCCCAAGCAGGCTCTGTGCTGTCAGTGTGGAAGCCTGACACCAGGCTCGATCCCATGAACTGTGAGAGCATGACCTGAGCCAACATCAAGAGCTGGACACTCAACCAACTGAGCCCCCCAGGCGCCCCTCAACAGAGATTCTTTATAAAAGCTCTGAAGAAAATAGGACTAGAAATAAGCTATTTAAATATATTAACTTCACTGTGCACCATTACGTTATCCAGGAGGTGCTGTTATTATCCTCATTTTTCAGATAAGGAAACTGAGAACCAAGATGTTGAGTAACTTACTAAGTTCATGTAACTAGCGAGCGACGGCTCAAAATGCAAGCCTATGCTGTCCCTAAGCCGGAATCGTCAAAGTGGGGTCTACAGTCACATCTGTGAGCTGCTTGTTTTTGTAAATGAGGTTATTCAGCTCCCTGTTGTCTCTGATTGCTTTCGTGTGGCCCCAGCAAAGGGAAGTAGTTTTCGTGTGGCCCCAGCAAAGGCTGCGTGGCCCACAAAGGCACAGATACTCCCTGGGACTTCACAGAAAACACTTGCTGGCGGACTCCTTCCGCGGAGGCTGACGCTTCATAGGGAAAACGATACTGAAATCTCTCAGCCGGCAACATTCTACACGGTGGATCAAGCAAACCGTGTTCATAAGGTAGCAGGTGCTAGAGGGGACTCTCACTATCGCCATGGCTACTCAACACTTTGGAGGTTCTAAATGATGCAGTAAGACAAGAAAATAAAATAACTGGTCTCAGATGATGTGATTTTACCCCTGGAAAATGTAAGGAATTTTAACTTGAAACTTTTACATGGTTAGTGGTCTGGGGCGGGACCTCAGAGTCTGCACTTGAATCAAGCTCCCAGCGGATGCTGATTCTGCTGATCCACATATCATACTTTGAATACCAGTGTACTTATTGCAAACACATGGTCTAGAGTGTAGCTTTGAAGCCCTTCAAATTGGGTTCTATTCCTAGCGTTTGCTCTTTTAAGATACCTAATTTTGGTCAGTTTACTCCGGAAGCTCCAGGTTCATCATCTGTGAAAGGGAGGTAATCGTGGGTAATAATGCACATGACATGCTTAGCAGACAATCTGCCCGTAGTAATATCCAATAACTGTCAGCTCTGATATCTCTTACAGGTCAAATTTCCTTTGGATTTCTACTTTGACAACCCGTGGAAATGCAGAGAGCAGGAGGAAATTTCCAAGCTACTTATTCTTTACAAAGCCAGTCAGATGAAGTCATCTGTTGGAGAGGAGAACTACTTATTTTTTCCCCCCACATCTAGACAGACCTCCATATAATTGAGCTTTGAGGGGAGAAAGATGGAGGGTAGAAGTAAGGAGCTGGGTGAGTTTGATTCTGGGGCCACCAGTCATTCCTTTGGCAGATCCAGCCTCCTGACCACCTCCCTGCCTCCTCTCTTCTCTTCTACTATGTTCTCATGACCCCACAGTCATACTTTTAAAGCTAAGAAAGGGTTAGGAAACATAATAAACACTGCACACACACTATCTCACTCAATCTCCACAACTTTGCTATGAGTGAGGAGCAGTACTACCATTTCCATTTTGCAGGTAAGTAAGGCTTAGAAAGTTAAGTCACTTACCCAAAGGCACACACCCACCCTGAGCCAAGGCTTGAGTCCAAGTCTGTCTGAATTCAGACCTACCCTTTGAGTCATTCTTATATACATTGCCTCCAAACCCCATGTTTTAAAAATTACTACCTACCTAATTCTATCTTTTAAATAAAAACACAAGTAATAATAATAATAATAATAATATAAAATTATCCCAAGAAAATGTATGACATGTTTTGAAATATTAAAATAACCTTGGAAACTCCATTAATAAATGTCTTTAATGTTTATTTATTTTTGAGAGAGAGACAGAGTGAGAGTGGGGGAGGGACAGAGAAAGAGGGAGACACAGAATATGAAACAGGCTCCAGTCTCCAAGGTGTCCGCACAAAACTCGATACAGGGCTCAAAACCATGGACCGTGAGATCATGACCTGAGCTGAAAGTTGGACACCTAACTGACTGAGCTACCCAGGCACCCCTCCATTAATAATCTTGAAGGCCCTTTGAGGTATGGGGATCAGAAATGGAGCCATTAAATGTCCTCTAAAATCCCTTCTCATTCCACAATGTCATAAATGACTTAAAAAAAAAAAAGCTCTAGATGGTCCCTCATTTCTCCAAGGGATACTGAAAGAAAACCATGTCTTTGGATGAAATTGAATGAAGCACCATTATTCATTAATCTCAACAAATTTTATTGAGAGACTAAGGTCAGGATTTGAATGGTTCAACACCCAAGGAGATGGCAAGTGGAGGCTCTGGTTTTAGAAAAGTGAGACAGGAGATACTCATCAGTGATGCAGTAGAGATGCCAAGTAGGCAGTGAATATACATACAAGTCTGGAGTTCAGGGGTGAGGCTGGCTGGAAATGACACATTGGAGAGTCATCAGCCTGTTGTTTGTATTTAAAAATGAAGTAACAAAATTGAATCATTTGCAAAAGAAAATAAAAGGTAAAAAGAAAAGAGGACTTAGGACCAAGACCCACCCAAGACCAAGTAAGGGAAAGAGAAGAAGCCAGCAAAGTAGACTAAGAAGTAAAACCAGAGATATAAAGAGGCACGTGGGTGCTCAGGTGGTTGAGCGTCCAACTTCCAGCTCAGGTCAGGATCTCACGGAGGTTGGTGGGTTCCAGCTCTGCATCACAGTCGCTGCTGTCAGCACAGAGCCTCCTTTGGATCTTCCATCCTCCTTCCTCTCTTCCCCATCCTTGCTTGTACTCTCTCTCACAAAAAAAAAAAATTTTAAGCATAAAGAAAAGAGCAAAAAAGGTGATTATTTTCTTTAAATCAGAGCTATAAAGTAAAATTAGGAGGAATTATTTTTCCAGAAGCAAAGGGAGCAGAGGATATTGCAAAATATGCCCTCCCCCCTGAAAAAAAAAAGAAACAAAAGAATAATGCTGCATGTAGAAATGATCTTTCTAAAAACACGATTTCAAGGTAAATCAAATGAAAATAATAATTTTTCTTTCCCCCAACCGACCTCATCATTGAACTTAATCAACAAGTTCCTAAAAGATGATCCTCAGGGAAGATATACCAGTGGAATAATACTGATGCAATTTTAATTCTTAAGGAACACTGTATTCAATCTTGTTGCTTTCTGCTTCCCAGGAAGACCTCAGTCATCTCAGAGGACCAAGCATGTCACTTTAGCCATGTTAGTTATAAATGTCCTTATTGGGTGGTAATTCCAACTCTGAATGTCAGGGGAACTTCAAAGGTAAGTTTTAGGTTACAGAGATGTAGTAAGTAAAGCCCAGACATCACTTTATGCAAAGAAAAAGGCAGCATGGAACATATATTCAGTCTAAGAGTTGATCAGATAGGAATCAGGTTGAGTTTGAGAAGTGTTTTAACCTAGTGCCCTGAATGGTTGAGATAAATGAATCTAGAAGTGATCAGCGCATCTGCCTGGGGATCCTCTGGGGACAGAAGGACCTAGGGACAGAATCCTGGGGTTCTCAGTGTTTAGTAAAGGATCCAGGTAAATCTGCTATGGTTTGCAGTCCACATGAGTCCAGCATAAGGTAAGAATTTCCTCCCAGACACCAGATTTGAGACGACTAGGAAAATCCCTAGCTTGTAACAAGCTGGGCCTTGTGGTGGACAACGGCCAGGGAAGAGAAGCTAAGGATGGAGCTTTTCACAGAAAGAGTCAAAGTCCAGTCCCTAAGAAGAACAAATGTTTTACACAAGACTCTTTCAGGGGAACTCAAGAATACATGTTATACAATCCATGCTCTTCAAAATGATGAATGGCAAGAAGGACGTTCTGTCCAAAAAGGTCAAGGGTTCATACTCTAGATCAGATTTAGAGTTCAACACTAATTAGCACTGACACATACAGATGTCAGTACTTTTAAGGCTTTCTCTAGTTTACAAAAATCCATCACTCCAAACTTCAAATTTACAGAAGCTGAAAAATTAGGAAACACCCACTTCTCTTATAAAAGGAATTACAGGAAGGATCTTTCACATTAAGAATCCCCTTATGCATTAAAAAGTAATTCTAATTACATGCATTTTTCAAAAGACATTATCGCACAGAGATATGCCTGTGTGTCCCGTCATGTTATCCTTTTATGAGAATGCTTAACTGAATTTGACTTTTACTATTTTTACTGCTCTCATTCAATTCTGAACTCTCTGAACACTGACCTCTCATTCTCTACACGTTTCCTCCTTTTCCCAGACACCTGAGCTATGCCTTCCATAGCATAGAGCCTTAACAAATATTTTTTAAAGGATTTATTAAAACAAATATTATTGATTAAATGGGTAGTTGGTGAGAAGGAAGGAAAGGAGGATCCAAGGTACATGTGATCTCTTCAGCTCACAAATGAGGGGACTGAACATTGACTTTGTAATGAACTGAGGAAGGCTTGTGGCATATCACTTTCCAGTGAAATAGTTTTGTTGATAAGGGACAATTAGAATTAAAACATTTGAGGGGCACCTGGGTGGCTCAGTTGGTTAAGCATCTGACTCTTGATTTTGGCTCAGGTGGTGTCTCACTGTTATGAGATTGAGCCCCGTGTTGGGCTCCATGCTGACAGCATGGAACCTGCTTGGGATTCTCTCTCTCTCTCTCTCTCTCTCTCTCTCTCTCTCTCTCTCTTCCCCTGCCCTGCTTGTGAGTGCGCTCTCTCGCTCTCGCTCACTCTCTCTCTCTCTCTCTCTCTCTCTCTCTCTCTCAAAATAAATAAACTTTAAAAACTTAAAAGTTTGTCTTTCTAGGACACCTAACATTCAGCCTTACACATAGTGCATTGCTCAGTGATATATAGTTTCATTTTCTTTTTTATTTTTGAAGGTTATTTATTTATTTTGAGAGAGAAGGAGATGGGGAGGGAGAGAGAGAGTATGGGGAGGGAGAGAAAGAGAATCCCAAGCAGGTTAGGCACTATTAACACAAAGCCCAACTCAGGGCTCGATCTCATGCACCATGAGATCATGACCTAAGCCGAAATCAAGAGTTGGTCACTTAACCTACTGAGCCGCCCAGGCACCCCTATACAGTTTAATTGAATGGTAGAAGCTTAGACTTGCTTCCAGACTGACCTAGCAATTAAGTGCTACTCTGCCATTTAATAGCTGAGCAAGTTCATCAAAACCGGAAGCCTGAATTTCTTCATCTGAAAAAATATGTACAATAAAGGCACCCGTTTAATACTCACTGAAGGACCACTTAAGTGAAATGATCCCTGAAAAATGATTAGCACAGTGTACGAGTGCCCAATAAATGTTACCCACTGGTATGCAGTAGAGGAATAACTTTTGGTTAGATGCCTGAATATTTCCTTTGACCTTTTTAAAATATGCTTGTAAAAGTATTACGTTGAACCATGTAAAATTGCCTAAATGCCACCATCATTTGTTTTCAGAAGCAAATTCCATATGATTCAACATATTAGCAATAAAGCAATACCACATTGGCATTCCTTCTTTCCGATTGCTGCTGCCAGAAAATTCTCACAGAAGACTCTTCCAGAGAGTAGAGCCTCTTCAGGCATCTAATCTCTTCAGATATATAGATGGATATGAAATCTGAATTTCATTTTATGAATGGTATTTATGGATTCATAAGTTCATATATGAAATTCACAGACATTCAGACATATAGAAAATGCTATTCAAGAATATCTTGTAAGGACAAATATACCATCTGAAGTGGGAACATTTTCTTTGAATCAGTACAAATAGATCTTCCAGATGATATGATATGAGTATCTTCGGAAACCACGAACATTATGCTCCAGACAGGGTTTTTGTCCTGTGAATGATGGTTATAACGTTCTTCCTTCTCTGTTCAACCTACAGTCAAAACTCCCAAGTTAAGAGTTTGTCTTCCTCTGCAGGTGAGTCCAACTTTGTGCTAACCGATATGCCATGTGGGTCAAATAGGCCAGATAAAACCTGAAGCCAAGACATTTTCTATAAGCTATATTTTAACTGTAACAACTAATTTCTGAGACGGTGGCCACTCCTCTCTATTCAAAGAGGAATTCTGCAATATAAGGTGACATAGGAAACTAGAAATGGAACCAGAGGTACATAAAATCCTTCCCCAAAACTATTAGATGGACCAGGCATTCTACCCACTCAGCAATTTAAATCTTTCTGTTTCGAGATAGATAATGGAAGGAATCAATGAATCATCATACTTTATACAGTGCCACACGTTCCAGTAAGTTATTTTAGGGACATTGTTCCATTTTCATCTCACAACAATCTTATAAAAAAAGTGAGGTGTTATTCTGAGCACATGGGGTTTTAGCAAGAGCAAGTGACTTAGCAAGATCACAAAACTAGTAAGTAGAAAGCTGGAATTTTAATGCACGTCACTGAATTCCAACATAGCCTACTCTGTACCATCTGTCTTGGAAGTATCATCTCTTCCAAATTATGTGCTTGTTTTATATATGCATTTTCCTAAGATCTAGTTGTCTAACCAAAGAGGCAGTTTACTGCCTTAGTGAAAAGACCACCTTTGAACTACCTTTTCAGCCCTTATTTTAAATGTTGCCTACAGTTTTAATTGAGAGAAACTGACAAGGAAGGATGCAAATGTGTTTTTTTATTTTTTGTTTTTTTATTTTTGCAAATGTGTTTTTAACAGAACAAGAATACGGGGAAATCTGGCCAATAGCCTTGTTCCTGTGACTGCACAGAATTGATGACATCTTTAGTCATCTTTGCATTCCCTGTGGTACCTTGTATATTTAAATGATGAATTAAAAAATTCCTGGACAATTCAGGCAATTCTTTAGGAAGAGATGGACCAGATAATCTGACAGAGCTCTGACTCTGTGGGTACCTGCAACCTTCTATGACTACTAGTCAACCTGGACAGGAATGACATGAAGAAGCCATGTTCTTCATTGTCTGATGGTAAACAGTCTCAGGAGATGATAAAGCATCTTTCCAAAGACTAGCTATCCCCTGAGTGTTTTCTCTGAGCCACACTCATCTTAGAAAATGTTGACTACTACTTAGGTTGTTTTCTTTCAAATAATAAGGAAGGAGACTTACCAAATCAAGATTGTTAATTTGGGAAGTTTGGAAAATTATTTTTCATTGGGTAATAGCCAATCTATGGTCTAAAGCAGTGCATCTAAAGCTTTTCCATTTAAGGACTAATTAATGAGAATGAGAGTCAATTTATATTCCTAAGGACTTGGCGAGCAATCACAAGCAAGAAATCACTTAGAAATCTTATGTTCCTATCCCCCCAAATTTATGCAGATCTTCCTTCCATGTATACTATCTCCACTTTTTTATATGATATAATTTTGCAAAAATGTTCAAGTTATAATTGACCTTTTAAGGAAGTTGCATCATCTTGATTCTGGGACTTAATTTTTGTCTGGGACACAGCTTTGTAACCTATACATTCTAGAATATATGCATTCTTATTTTTTTTAAGTTTGTTTATCTGTTTTTGAGAGAGAAAGAGCATGAGTAGGGGAGAGGCAAAGAGAGGGGGGCAGAGAGAGAGAATCCCAAGCAGGCTCCATGCTGCCCCAGCACAGAACCCAACACAGGGCTCAAACCCACAAACTGTGAGATTGTGATCTGAGCTGAAATCAAGAATTAAATGCTAAACTGACTGAGCCACCCAGGCACTCTGAATATGATTTGGGAGCATGTATAGCCCCAAATAACCACCATTATCCCTCGGGATTTATATAAATAGTTAGTAAAGCTTTCAGCTATTTATTTGCATGATGCCCAACATTTGGTTCAATATTTTGGTATCATATAGAAGGAATATATGAAAGTCCAAGACCATCTTTTGAAACGTGTCTACTGGGGTTCTTCTTTGCAATAACAAAAGCACTTCACATAACCTATAGTTGATACAGCTTCTAGACAGAAGTTAAGTTACATCTTTATCTTGTCACAATGAAGAAACTACCATGGGTGGGGAAATTTGCATACAGAAATGAAGAGAATATTAGATAGTAAACTGGATACTGTGGCACTTGGATTTCTTATTCAGAACCTCTGGATTTCATAGTATTTCTCTATGTTTGATTTCCGGTTCCCTTTTCTAGACCTTGGACTGAAACAAAGCCAATGTGGCCTATGCATTGCATTTAGACACAAGCGCTTTGAGATTAGGTGGATTTATGCCCAAGAGGTAGAGTAGACTTCCTGTGTCCAAAAAGGTGGTAACTGAGGAAAGAAAAACGAACAGAAGGCACTATTTGGAATTTTCGTTGCTAGTGTCCTTCTTTTGAATTGAGTTATTCATTTGTATTCACCTGCACAGGTTTGGTTCAATCCAAAGCTACTATGTTGGTTTTGGGACTAGACTCTTAGCCACCAGAAGACAAGATATTAAAACTGCAGGCTCCTACGAAGACCCTTTGGGCATCACTCAGAACTCCAGGGCCTGGATCACAGAAGACCTTCTCTTTGTTTCCATGCTGTCTCTCATGAAGGATGAATTAAACCACACTCCATCTTCACCCAAACATAGTTTTTAACCAAATCCTTTCTCCCTGCTCTTTAGAAGAGAAAGGAGATTCTTTCTGTTTCATTGTTATGGGCAGCATTCACTAGATAAAACAACAGTCTAGATTGCAATTGTGCCTCTCAAATCTGAAAATGCTATAATCTAACATTTTTGCTCTCAGATCCTAGGTGCTCTTTTTACCATAGACCATCTAGAGTTCTACCTATGGATGAAAATATAATCAACAAAGTTATTTAGGAAACATAAAACACTATGGAGGGAGGCAGTACGGTATGAACCATGATTAAGCATGAGAGCTTTGTGGTCAAAGAGACTGTATTCAAATTCTTGCTTTCCCATTTTCTACCTGCGTGACTTCACAACATTTCTTGACCTCTTTAAGCCTTCTGTCTTCATCTGTAAAATGGGATGATAGTAGTACAGACCTCCTCCTAAAGTGACTTTGCGGACTAAGTGAACTAACGCATTTAAATCATTTTCCACTGTGCCTACCACTTAACATGGAATAAATGACAATTTTTCATAAGGTGCATCCTCTGTCCTCAGGGAACACAGGATGTAGAGATATAGTAAAAGACAGTGTACTAGCACTGAAATCGTAATACTCTGAGCAACACAGAATTTCAGAGAAAGGAGAGAAGGATTTTCTTTAACTGGAGTGGCCTAGGAAGACATCATAAAAGAAGAACATGACTTTGAATTTGAAAGTTGGGCAGGATTTGGATTAGGCAAAAAAGAGATGATGAGATTTCTGACTGGAAGGAGAGTAGAAGTGTGTGAACCACAAAGAAGAACGATGGAGAAGAGGCCAATGAGTAGAGTAAATAGTACATGACAGGGACAATTGGGGCCATAGTGAGATTAGTCTACAACAGTCAAGTCCAAGAGAAACTAGAATAATAAGCAGAAGAATATGAAGATCATTTAAGCAATAGGAAGGCACTGAAAATGATTAAGTAGGTGGATAATGTGATAATGGAGAACAGGATGGATGATAACGGGAAGAGGAAGGAAAATGGGAGATTAGATAGGAGGCTATCCCAAGAACCTAAATGTAAGATAAAAATGGATAGAAATGACTGGGGCAGTGGAAAAGGACTGAAGCAATAGATATGAGAAATTTTTGAAGAACAAACTATCAGCATTTAGGAACAATTGGATAAAGGAGAGAAAGCAGGATGAATCAATGTTTCTAGGTGTTGAGCTAAATCACAGTGTGTGCTGTAATATCACAGTGTGCCAGGACCACAATTCTCTTTAAATTATAACCTGCTTAAACTTTCCTAAAATGTTTTTGTTTCTTCAAATTTCCCATGATGAATTAATATCCTATTTTATCCATCTTCTAACTTTGAGCTTTAAACTGACTTTACTCATTTATTCATTCTGCAAATAGTTTTTGGAAAGCTTTGGGTATCGGCCATGGTGCTAGGCACCAGAATCAAAGCAAAGATCATCAAAATCCCCACCACTTAGGATTTCTCAGTCCTCCTTTTCAGGGTAGAGGAGGAAATGAGAGGGGTGGCATATGTGTAAAATATAATATTCCACGATCGGCTCTAAAATTAAAGCGTGCACATAACCTCTGAAGTACCTCACAAAGTGCTCTAACATTGAACAGGGGAATGTGACCACATAATATTAAACAGGAGGTGCCTAGAGATGCATGTCATCTTTCCTTCTTCTAGATCCAATACACTACCCATGGATGAGATAAATAGAACTACTAAGATACAATTCTTCTTTCATCCATTCTCAGCTGACCCTAAGGTACAGGTAGGGATTTTTGTAGCCTTCCTGATGATGTACCTGACCAGCCTCAGCGGAAACACCACAATTGCAGTCATCGTCCAGATCAACCACTCCCTCCACATCCCCATGTACTTTTTCCTGGCTACCCTGGCAGTTCTGGAAATCTTCTACACATCTGCCATTGCCCCCCTGGCCTTGGCAAACCTTCTTTCAATGGGCAAGACTCCTGTTTCCATCCCTGGCTGTGGGACCCAAATGTTCTTCTTTGTCTTCCTGGGTGGGGCTGATTGTGTTCTGCTTGCTGTCATGGCCTATGACCGTTTCGTAGCCATCTGTTACCCTCTACGCTACACCCACATCATGAGCTGGCCCTTGTGTGTGGAGCTCATGGTAGGGTCCCTGGTGCTGGGGTTCCTGCTGTCACTGCCACTGACTGTTTTAATCTTCCATCTCCCATTCTGCAACAACAATGAGATCTACCACTTCTACTGTGACATGCCTGCCGTCATGCGCCTGGCCTGTGCGGACACACATGTTCACGAGACTGCCCTGTACATCATCAGCTTCATCGTCCTAAGCATCCCACTCTCACTAATCTCCATCTCCTACGTCTTCATCGTGGCAGCCGTTCTACGGATCCGGTCAGCAGAAGGGCGCCACCGAGCCTTCTCCACCTGCTCCTCGCACATCTTAGTGGTCCTCCTGCAGTATGGCTGCACCAGCTTTATATACTTGTCTCCCAGTTCCAGCTACTCTCCTGAGATGGGCCGGGTGGTGTCCGTGGTCTACACCTTCATCACTCCCATTTTAAACCCTTTGATCTACAGTATGCGGAACAAGGAACTGAAAGATGCCCTAAGGAAGACGTTGAGGAAGTTCTAGGTAGGAAGATCCCATGACTTGTCAAAATTGAACACGTGAGAGTGAAATGGGGAGCTATTAATAATTATGCTGGGACAGCATGCATGAGCCAGGAATGTCCTCAGCAGACTGAGATATGGCCCACTGTTCCAGGATCACCAAAGGAAAGGAATACTACTGGGTAATTCAGATAAAGCTCTGTCATGGAGGACAGCATGAGGTCCTGGACATGGATGGAGGCACCTCAACACTTATTGGACTTTATATACTAGGCATTTTATATGGGTTATCTCACTTAGCCCATAGTAAGTACCAATGTCTTCATTTTTTAGAAAAGGACACCAAATTGGCTAACAAAAGATGAAGACACAGGTATTTTAAAAATCTAAAGACAGGTCCGCCTGGCTGAGTGGCTCAGTTGGCTGAGCCTCTGACTCTTGACTTCAGCTCAGGTCATGATCCCAAGGTCATGGGATTGAGTACTACATTGGGCTCCACGCTGAGAGTAGAGCCTGCTTCAGATTCTCTCTCCTTCTCCCTCTGTTTCCTCTCCCCTGCTTCCACTCTCTGTCTCTAAAAAATAAAAAAAGAATTTTTTTTGTTAATAGAAATATAAAGACTAAGCTATCTTCATACAATAATATTGGCCAAACAGGCCATGAATGCCAAAAAAAAAGGGGGGGGGAGAAGAAGAAGAAGAAGAAGAAGAAGAAGAAGAAGAAGAAGAAGAAGAAGAAGGAGAAGGAGAAGGAGAAGGAGAAGGAGAAGGAGAAGGAGAAGGAGAAGGAGAAGGAGAAGGAGAAGGAGAAGGAGAAGGAGAAGGAGAAGGAGAAGGAGAAGGAGAAGAGAAGGAGAAGGAGAAAAGAAAAAGAGGAGGTTTTGCAGTTGGCTAAAGAGAGGGAGACTTATTTTTCTAAATTTTTTTAAACGTTTATTTATTTTTGAAGGAGAGAGAGAGAGACAGAGTATGAGCTGGGGAGGGGCAGAGAGAGAGAGGGAGACACAGAATCTGAAGCAGGCTCTGGACTCTGAGCTGTCAGCACAGAGCCCAACGTGGGGCTTGAACTCACGAGCCGTGAGATCATGACCTGAGCCAAAGTCAGACGCTTAATTGACTGAACCACCCAGCATCCAGAGACTTTTATTTTTAACATGGTTCTGTTTTGTTAACCAAAATGAAAGCTTTCATTAACTTCTAAAGTGCACCCCAGCAATAAAAAACATAGTAATGAAGGAAAATGCTATTTAATTTAATAAATAAATTTAATAAATAAAAATATGGGAAAGGGAGAAAATGAGCCTCGTTGAATCTCCGACTCTACCAGAATCCCTTCTACAGCATCTCAGTGTTCCAGACTCTGTTTGAGCTTCCAAGGAGAGAGATCATTAACTTGTAAAACACCACATTCCTTGTTGGACAACTCATTTGTTAAAGTACTGCACATTTGTTTGAGCTGAAGTCCCTCTACAAAAAACTTCCTCCCACTGATCCTGTTTTTCCTTCTAGAGCTTTCTTCTCCCTGACAGGTCTCCCAAGTTTTAGGACGGATTTTTTGTCTTCTTTTAAGTGTTTAGTTCTCTTCTCTGTAGAGCAAACACTCCATCAGTTTTCTGTCTAGGCGATCATATCTGTATGCTCTCATATCAGCTACCTTCTAGATTTTCCCTTGTTCTATTTCCTTGTGCAAATTTTCATGCAGAAATAAACACAGTCCACTGGGAATATTTTATTCTGGGGAACTGTTACTTTTCATGACCTGTGAACTATGTTTCTATCAATCCGTATTGATCACTTCAACAGCTCATAAATTTGGTATCAAGTAAAATCTCCATATTGTTTCACATGACTTTCAATGCTGCCTGACCACAATTTATTTTACTAACATATATGTAGGACTTTTCATTTAACACTAATATATTGGGTTTTTTTTTTATCAGTTTAGTCCAAGTGATCCAAACTGCCAAAGTCATCTTCGGGATTTATATTATTCATCGTCATTTTATGTCATGGTCAAAATTACAATCATATTTCATTTCCTTTGTCCAAATCATTAACCAATATCTAGAATAGAACACAACAAATGAGTCCTCCTCTTTGGAAATTGTTGTCCAACTGGATAGAAACATGCTCAGTTAATACCATCAGTGGCGCGCTGCCATAATTTTGCCCCGCCTCGTGGAACTCCCCTCCCTGTATCCATGCCTCTGGGCAGTCCTTTTGTACCCATGGCTATGTGATTTGCTTTAGTCAATGGGACATTAGCAAATATGTTGCAAACAGAGGCTTATATTTGTCTTTGGTGTCTGTCTTCCCTTCCTGACCTGAATATGACACATGAAGAAGTCTGGGCAAGGATGACACCCAGAGTAAACCATCTAGAAAGTTCCCTAGACCAATCTGTTGATCCACCAAACAACTGCAGTCACATTAGTGACCCCACGGGAAGAACTGCCCAGCTAAACTAGCCTAAAATGCTGACCCACAGAAACATGGGCTAATAAAATGATCAATATTTTAAGTCATTGAGTTTGAAATTATATATTTCAACAAAAAATAACCAATTCAGGGGCACCTGTGTATCTCAGTTGGTTAAGCATCTAACTCTTGATCTTGGTTCAGGTCATGATCTCACGGATTGAGATCAAGCCCTGTGTCAGGCTCTGATGACAGCATAGAACCTGTTTGGGATTCTCTCTCTCCCTCTCTGTCTGCCCCTCCCCTACTCATACTCCTGCTCCCTCTCTCAAAATACATAAAAAACATTTTTTTAATTCTTAAAAAATAATAATCAATTCACCATCCAATCTATAATAAATCATGTCTCCAAGAAAGATATCATGGGAAGTCTATCAAATATTTTCATATAATCAAAATACACTACAGCACTGGTATAAATCTAACAATTTAGAAGTCTTATGTTAAAAATGAGTGCATTTGGCATGATTTCTCTTGGGTCACTTCATTTGGGCTCTTAGTATCATCAGGTTTTTCAAAATGCCTATGGATTACCTGTTCAATCATGCATTTCCAGAATTTTACTAGGGATTCACAATGAGATGGCTATCTTATTGTTTTTGAAATTAACTGGTAATTTATAATTTTTTTTTTATTTCTGTAGCTGCGCCTGAATGGGAAAAGAAACATTTTGAAACGTTGTGAGTTGTGAGTGTCTTGGGAATGGAGAATCTGCACATAATCTTGAATTCCCAGCATTTAGTACAGTGGGTAGCTTTTATTAGACTCAGCTGATTTACTATCAAGAGATAAATTACATGTAGGGTGGACGCTTGCCACTTATACAAATTGTGTGTTCTTTATACAAAGGGATTGTGTTCTACTCTTTTTCTACCATTTCTATCCTTCACTGCTCCCTTCATAGTGATGGCACACCATAAATATCTGTGGAATTCACCAGAACTTCCTTTGGAGATCATTTTTTTTTTCTGGTTTTCAGATTCTTTTAAATGTTACTGATAAAGCACATTCTTTTTTTATGTTTATTTATTTTGAGAGAGAGACAGAAAGAGAAAGAGAGGGCACACATGCATGAGGAAAGGGAGAGAGAATCCCAGGCAGGCTCCACACTGTCAGCGCAGAGCCCCATGCAGGGCTCAGTCCCATGAACCATGAGATCACGATCTGAGCCGAAATCAAGAGTTGGACATTCTTATTAAAATTTTTTTGAAACATTTTATTATTAATATTAAGTTTTGAATGTTTTATTTGATTCTATATCTATAAATCCTATATGCCCTAAGACTTACAGATAATAAAAAATAAAAATGGGAACTATAAAATATCCATCTGAAAGAAGTAAGTAGCAATTATTATTGCCCATTAAAAGAAGATCACAGGGGCGCCTGGGTGGCTCAGTCAGTTAAGTGTCCGACTTAAGCTCAGGTCATGATCTCACAGTCTGTGAGTTTGAGCCCCATGTCGGGCTCTGTGCTGACAGCAGAGCCAGAAGCCTGCTTCGGATTCTGTGTCTTCCTCTCTCTGCCCCTCCCCTGCGCATACCTCTCTCTCTCTCTCTCTCTCTCAAGTAAATAAACACTAAAAAAAATTTTTTTAAAGATCATAGGGGCACCTGTGTGGCTCAGTCGGTTGAGCATCTTACTCTTGATTTAGGTTCAGGTCATAGTCTCACTGTTCATGAGTTCAAACCCCACATGGGACTCTGTGCTGGCAGTGCAGAGCCTGTTTGGGGTTCTCTCTCTCTCTCTCTCTCAAAATAAATAAGTAAACTTAAAAAAATAAGATCACATACTTTGCTATATTTAACCCAATTTTAGCAGGATATTTTAAAACTATCATCATTCATAGAAAATTATGAAAATTTATAACTTTCACTCTGCTGCAGAGTGGATGGTATTGATGCATATTCTCTTTATTCCAATTAAGAGCCAAAGGGACAGGCATCCTCTGCAATTCCACCTGGAAGAAAATCCCAAATAGACTTTCATTTTTTCTTGTCACTCTTTTACAGTGTTGCAATGTTTAGAACAGAGGAAAAATAATGAAGAAAAGTTGAGTCAGAAAACACTAGAAAAACAAATCAGGTGAGCCCGTGGGGATAGGGCTGACAGCGGGACATCTGAGGAACCTGTGGGGCCGTGGAAAGATGAGAGGAGTCCGGAGTTATCGCACTGGGCCGCAGGGAGTGGGCGGGGCCGCAGGGAGTGGGCGAGGCACCAGGACATCTATCATTACTTCTCTGAAAGGAGAGCATCATGGGACTGAGATCCAAGAGACATGGAGACACGGTTTCTAGGAGTTGTAAACTGGGAAAGTCACTTTCATCCTGCAAGCCTTGGTCTCAGGATCTAGAAAATAAAAGAATTAAACTAGTTAACATCTAAGATATCTGCAAACACTAACTTTGATTCCTTAAATCTCCCACTTTTTGTTCATGTCTATCAATATTCAGTCCATTTCTGCTCACCTTAGATAGGCTTCTCTCCTACCCCAAAGGTAATCGATTTTAGCTGCTTCTCAATCAGCAAGTGAAAATGAACAACGTGGGGCAGCAGTTAACCCTTGTCTTCTCCCAAGCAGGACAGAAAGTCTGAGTGCTGGGATTCTGTGGGAAAACAGAAAACTTGGGAAACACACCCTCCCAAAGGTGGTTTCAAAAGTCAGACGTTGCCATGTGACTTTCTCGTTATTTAAAAGAGAAGAAACAAGTGCTCGTTTCACGGCACATGTGCTAAAATGGAACCATATTGAGATGAGCACGGAGCCGGCACAAGGATGGCGTGCAAATTCATGAACTGTTCCAGATTTTTAAAAATAAAAGACTCGGGGCGCCTGGGTGGCTCAGTCTGTCGAGCAACCAACTTCGGCTCAGGTCATGATCTTGCAGTTCGCGGGTTCAGGCTCACGTCTGGCCCTGTGCTGACAGCTCAGAGCCTGGAACCTGCTTCAGATTCTGTGTCTCCCTCTCTCTCTGCCCCTACCCTGTTTGTCCTATGTCTCTCAATAATAAATAAATGTAAAAAAATTTTTTTTAATAAAAAATAAGATAAAAGACTGAACTCATAGATACAGAGAACATATTAGTGGTAGAGGATGTGAGATGGGCAAAATGGGCGAAGGGGCTCAAAAGGTACAAACTTCCACTTATGAAAAAATAAATCTTGGGGATGTAGTGTGCAACATGGTGACCATAGTTAACAACAGTGTGTTACGCATTTGATAGTCGCTAAAAGACAAGATCTGGAAAGGTCCCATCCCAAGAAAAATAATTGTAACCATGGTGATGGATGTTAACTAGATTTATTGTGGGGATCATTTTGCAACGATATACAAACACCGAATCATTATGTCATACACCGGACACTAAGATGATGTTATATGTCAATTATGTCTCAATAAAAAATAAATACAAAAAAATAAAAGATATGAGCATGATAGCAGTAGAATAGCAGATAGCCAGCTGTGTTGTGTGTGTGTGTGTGTGTGTGTGTGTGTGAACTATAAATTACAAACTTGAATCTTGTTTTAGACTAGTGTGGGACAACTTTCTGATCTTTCATTTGCCCAGTCCAGTTAGACTGCCCTCCTAACCAGGGTACGGTACTAAGCCTTTGCCATTCAAAGTCACGAAGCCCATGGAGAATTTGGCAACAAGGTGTGCACACATCGTCTGTTTCAACCACCATCTGGTGAGTCTTCACATACTTCAGGACCTAAAGAGTTAAAAACTCCCAGAGTCTAGCAATTTAGGATGATGTATTTCGTTTCCACCAATCAGATACACTCCCTCAAGACACGAATTAAGACCAAGTAACCCAGGGGCACCTGGGTGACTCAGTAGGTTGAGCATCCAACTCTTGATTTCAGCTCAGGTCATTATCTCACAGTTTATGAGATCAAATCCCAAGTCAGGCTCTGTGCTGATAGTATGGAGCCTGTATGGATTCTCTTGCTCTCACTCTCACTCTCTGCCCCTCCCCCACTCATGCTCTTTCCCAAAAATAAATAGGCATTAAAAAGAAACCCTAAGTGGTATACCACCAGTCTTTTCTAGGACATACCATTTATTTATTCTTTTTTTTAATGTTTAGTTACTTTTGAGAGTGGGGAAAGGGGAAGAAAGAGGGAGACACAGAATCCAAAGCAGGCCCCAGGCTCTGAGCTATCAGCACATAGACCAATCCAGGGCTTGAAGCCACAAACTATGAGATCATAACCTGAGCTAAAGTCAGATGCTCAACTGACTGAGTTACCCGGGGGGCCCTGGACATACCTTTTAAAGAAATGTATTTTTTATTGAGCTGCTCTGCTCAGCAGCACTTCATCTACAATGGATTTCCTGACCACCACCACCGCCTGCACCAGGACAAGTGACCACACTGTCCCCTCGTCCCCTTTGTGCCTTGTGTATAATTCCAACACAACATCTGTAACCCCGTAGTGCCCCTTTTTCTCTCTCTCAAGTACACTGTGACCTCTCTGGCGGAAGTAACTCTATTTGTTCCCTTGGTGCCTAGAAATCCTGAAAATTTGAATTAATTTATTAGTCATTAATTTACAGTCATCCTTTTGAGGCCAGCTCAGTCTTTGCCTCCATTATGAGGCTTTACGTGACTCTTCTTGTCTCTCCTTTCTCTATGCTAACCTTCCTTTCAAAGGACAATCTTACAATGCACCTGACTCACATTTCATGTCCTTGTGTCTTATCTCCCAAGTCAGATGCTGACCTCATTGATGGCAGACACCATGACTAATTTGTCTTCTAATATCTCACAAGACTTGCCACAGTGAATGGGTGACGCTCAGAAAAAATATCTGGAGGAGTGCCTGGGTGGCTCAGTCAATTAAGTGTCTGACTTCAGCTCAGGTCATGATCTCATAGTTCATGAGTTCAAGCCCTGAATCAGGCTCTCTGCACTGACAGTACAGAGCCAGCTTCGAATCCTCTGACTCCCTCTCTCTCTCTCTGCCCCTCCACTGCTCTCTCTCCTGGCCTCTCTCAAAAATAAACAAACATTTAATTATCTGGAAAACTACAGGGTAAATAACCTATTGGAAGAAACTGAACACACCAATCACAGCACAGAAATACTCCAAAGACCAACACAGACCATGTAAGGTACTGTCCTTAGTCCTGTGGGATCACACACTTCACCCAGGGCCCACCATTCAACTATTCTTTTGTGACTGACTCTTCACGTTTCCCAGCCCCTGTGTCCTATCCTTGCTTTCAGTGATCCCAAGAAGGGGGAAGTCCCCAGCTGTGCACAGAGATGTTCTTTACCCGGAGTAGATAGGTGCTTCTGCTTCAGTGATGACCCCTTGATAGAGAAAGTCTGAGTCTCCTTTGGTATATGTATTTCTTCCAGTTGACTTACTTAAGAGACAAAAAGAAGTGAGGAACTTCCCAGCAGGAACAAATATATGTCAGTACCCTTACTTACCCACCTTCCAAGAAGAAACTTCAGGCTATGCTTCACAGAATGCTTGAGGACATTATTCTATTAGAAAGAAAGAAAAAAGAAAGAAAGAAAGGGGGGGGAGGAAAAAGGGAGGGAAGAAAGAAGGAAGGAAGAAAAGTAGAAGAAAAGGAAGGAAGGAAGAAAAAGGGAAGGAGGGAGGAAGGAAGGGAAAGAGAGAGAGAGAGAGAGAGAGAGAGAGAGAGAGAAGAAAAAAGTGAGGGAGAGAGGAAAGAAGGAGAAAGGACAGGAAAGAAAGAGGAAGGAAGGAAAGAAGGAATGAGGAAAGGAAGGTAGGGGAAGCAGAGAGAAAGAAAGAAAGAAAGAAAGAAAGAAAGAAAGAAAGAAAGAAAGAAAGAAAGAAAGAAAAGGAAAATGGGTAGCGGGAGGGAGAAATGGAGCCTAGCTATCAAGGTACTTTTCCTATAACCTCTCTTTAGAGAAAGCATGAAGTATGGTTTACTTATAATGTAATGTAATGAGTTAGTTCTGCTCCAGCTGCAATGATCCTTGGAGCCTTAGTAAGACCTATCAATAATTCCTCTCTTCACTCATTCTATGGCTATTTATTGAACATCTGCTATGTGTGGCAACCTGCAACATAGTGGGAAAGCAACAGTGAGTGAGCAGAGAAAATCTTTGCCCTCATGAAGTTTATAATCTAATGGGAGAGACAGACAGTAAACAAATAAAAATGATCATGACAGACTGCAGTCATTATGAAGGCAGTAACCATGGTAATGCAATAGAAAGTAACTGGGGAATATCTACTTTAGGTAAGACTGACCTTGTACACAAAGCACTCAATTTCCCCCATTGTTAACATTACTATAGTACATTTGTCATAACTCTATAACCAACACTTACACCTTATTACTAACTAAAGCTCATGCTATATTTGGATTGATTGCCTTATTTTTTTTTACTTAATGTCCTTTTTTCTGTTCAAAGATTCCATCAAGGATACCATACTGCATTCAGCCATCATCTCTCTGTAGGTCCTTCTTGGCTGTGAGTTTCTTAGACTTCCTTATTTTTGATAACTTTGGCAGTTTGAGAAGTCCTGGTCAGGTATTTTGTAGAATGTCCTTCAAACTGAATTTGATGCTTAGACAAGGAGTTATGGGTTTTTGGAAAGAAAGACACAGAGATAAAGTGCAATTCTCATCACATCATATCAAGGGTACGTGCTATCAACATACGTCGCAATTGATGTTGACTTCCATCACATGCCAGGGGTGGTATTTGTCAGGTTTCTCCAGTATTAATCTCCATTCTTCCTTTCCAAATCGTATTCTTTGGAAGTCACCACATTCAGCCCACATGTAAAGAATAGGGAGTCATCGCAATAGCACTGCTAGGGATTTACCCAAGGGATAGAGAAGTGCTGATGCATAGGGGCACATGTACTCCAATGGTCATAGAAGCATGTTCAACAATAGCTAAATCATGGAAAGAGCCTAAATGTCTATGAACAGATGAGTGGATCAAGAAGATGTATATATACACAAAGGAATACTACACGGCAATGAGAAAGAATGAAATCAGGCCATTCGTAGCAACGTGGATGGAACTCGAGGGTGTCATGCTAAGCGAAATAAGTCAGGAAAAGAAGGACAGATACCATATGTTTGCACTCATAAGTGGAACAGGAGAAACCTAGCAGGGGACTATGGGGGAGGGAAGGGGGAAAATAGTTGGGGAGAGGGAGTCATGCTCAACTGTGCAGGAGTATCTATGTAAAGTATTTGGAATCGTACTGTATGGGAGATATATATTTTACATATTTATACCATTTTACATATTACATATTTATATCAGCATATAATCAGGAATAGGTTATAATTCATTGCTGTCTTTTTTAGACTATAAATATTTTTATTTACTACAGATAAGAAGAGAAGAAAGATGAGAGAAATTAAAGAATGGAGCAGTGGGGAAAGATAGGAAGCAAGCCAAGAGAAGAAATGAATAATCATCACAAGACTTCCTTTTCTTGGCTCCGATTTTAAACATACATCCACTGTGTAAAGACACTGAGAAGATACTTGCAAAAAATAAAAAAAAATAAAAATAAACATACATCCGATTCAGAGAAGAGACGTGGGTCAAAATCTAGATCAAGAACTCAGGCAGTGAGTACCTCCCAACTCTCTTCCAGTTTCATCCCATATTCAACATCAGATATTATAGGAGATCTTGGAACCTAAAGATGGAAAAGACATGCTCTTCTAAGTATCTCACGGTCTAGATGGGGTAACAAACATACTAACAAACCACCACGATCTGACACAGCAAAGGCTGACAGTGACAGACGTGCTGTGAGGGACATGGGGATGACAGCCTGGGGTAAAGGACCAAGCCTTCCCATGTGTGGCACTGGAGTATGTGAGGAGGTGAGCTAGAATTTCCTAGGATAAGAATTGGAGAGGAGCACCAGAGAGAGAGCAAGACTGACATTTGGACTGCCATGAGCAGCTAATGGAATTGTTTATTTTACTATTAGGAAAGAAAGCATATATATCTTTCCAAGGTATCAAGAATCTGAGGAATAAATTAATCAAGATACTACGGCTTTGTAAGACATGAGAAAGAGGAAAAAGAAGATAAAATTGTGCATCCTTAAACATGAGTTGTGCCAATACATGAAACAAGAAAATATCTCTAAACTATCGACCCTAGTATTTGGGAACTGGTATCCTTTATTTACATGTGTTGCTGAGTCTTTCTTTCCCATTATTATCTGAGTTCTCTTTGCTAGAGATAATTTAACACAAATTCAACTTTATTCTTGAGTGTGATGTTTATGGCTTAAGGTCACACAGTGTCACTTGAGAATTATCCTATCATGCCCACATGCATATCCCTAAAGGTCCTAACTTCACTTATTAAGGCCCAGGGTATTGGATCTGGGGAGCAGATAATTACCCAGCTGAAGTCCTGGTCTCCTGACAAATCTCTTGCTCTAAGTGTCAACATTCAGAACGCCAACTTCCATTTCTGGTTCTTGTCCAGGTTTTGAAACCAATTATTTCTTTTGTTCCCTTACTTTTCTTCAATTCTCATGGGCTTTGATTATTCCGTTTACCAGCTTCCTTCATTAAGATGGGTAAAAACAGACAATGCTGTACTTCCAGATGACCTACCTTTTGAATGTCAGAGTCCTTCCTGTATACAGACTTTTTCATATATAAAGCTATTCTAAGAATATTATTGTGTTTATCCTTTTAATAGAATCCCTACCAAGCTGACATTATAATATACAATTTTGAGATTGAGAAATAGAGCATCAAGACAGTTAAGGTATTTGCCCTGGTCACCCAGCTAGTAAGAGAGAGAAGCAAAACTTGAACTTAAATAGTCTGATTCAGTCCAGCTCACTTCAATTTAAACGTTCTGATTAAGTCCAGTTCACACTTGAATGCACACAAAACGTTCCCAGAATGATCTGTCTGGATTGAGTGCATGGCTCTAAATAGGAAACTCCACGATCTACTTCGTCATCGGCTTTATGAAAACTTGGCTCCCGCATTGTAATTGGTCCATTTCCTCTCACCAACTCTGTACCTAGCGCAGAATATCAGCCAAGGGAGACAGTTAAACAAATCAACCTAATGACTGTAAGCAAATGCTGGCATTATGCCTTCTGTGAAAAATTACTTTTCAGTTCCAAAGTTTTGTATGAGTCATTTTGCCACCAATGATTGGTGATATATTGAGGGCCCTTAAAGACTGTCTAACATGACCTTCTAATTTTTGAAAAAAAAAAAAAAAAGTAGGATGGACATTTGTAAGGTTACCAGGCCAGTAGTGGAAAATACCAGACCTAGAATCCAAGCCAACCTGGTTCTTAGCCAAGTACTCTTTCTGGCTGACCACATGGAATTAAAAAACACAATAATTTCCTGGGGCACTTGAGAGGCTCAGTTGGTCAAGTGTCTGATTTCGGCTCAGGTCATGATCTCCCAGTTCTGAGTTCTTTGTGAGTTCAAGCCCACATCAGGCTCTCTGCTGTCAGATCCAAGGCAAGCCTGCTTTGGATCCTCTGTTGCCCCTCTGTCTCTGTATCTCCACCCTCATGCTCTCTCTCTCTCTCAGAAACAAATAAACATTAAAAAAAAAGAATACAACAGTTTCTCATAGCCTGCTGTCTAGAATATGCTATCATGGTTATCAATCTTCATGTTCTAGCTAGGAATTTGGTCTCAGAAACAATAATATTTTTCTTTTCTTTTTTCTTTTTTTTCTTTTTAAAAATGTTTTTATTTGAATATAGTTGATATTTTCTTTTTAAAAATGTTTTTATTTGAATATAGTTGATAACTTTTTTTCTTTTAGAGAGAGAGAGAGCGCATGTGCATGAGTGGGGGAGAGGAGTGGAGGGGGAGAGAGAGAGAGAGAAAGAGAGAGGAAGAGAGAGAGAGAGAGAGAGAGGGAGAATCTTAAGCAGGTTCCACACTCAGCCCCTGAAGCAGGGTTCGATCCCACAACCCTGGGATCATGACCTGAGCCAAAATCAAGAGTCAGATACTCAGCTGACTGAGGCACCCACGTGCTCCTAGTATTTTTCAATTGTATAGTGAATTTCCATTTACAGAATGTCTTCACATGTACTTGATCCTCAAGATCAAAACGTTCCTAGTTTGTCATTATATTTCCTTCATTTGGCAAATGAAGAGTTCACCAGAGTTTGAATGACTTGCTCCCAGTCTTCTGATGGCAAGTATGCTGCTCTCTTGAATTTTTATGCTTCCCTTTCAGTAAACTAATAATAGGGCTATCAGGGAAGACTGCATATCCAAACAAGTTGACTTGCCCAGCAACCTAAGTGCACACTTAAATTTAAATGTGACATTATTGTCATGATAAAAGTCATCCATAGTTATTACAGTGTTTAAATGGATAAAAATAAAATGTTCTTTAAAGATCACCTTTATTCCCAGCACTAAAAAACAACTGTTATCAGCATCTTGTTAAATTTCCATTTGACAGCAGATCTTTAACATACTTCTAATTACACATTATCTTTCTTCACTAAAAATCATATTCACTTCCTATGTCATTACAAACCTTTTGTAGACAGTTTTCGATAAGATTTTTGATAAGATTCTAATATGTTCCTTTTTTTTTTTAATTTAGGGGACTGTTTGTCTCCTTTTTCCTTTGTTAATTTATTTTGTTTCTTAAATTCCAACTATAAGTGAAATCACATGGTATTTGTCTTTCTCTGATTTATACTTAGCATTATACCCTCTAGATCCATTCATGTTGTTGCAAACGGCAAGATTTCATTCTTCTTTATGGCTGAGTAATATTGCATTGTCTATATGCCACATCTTCTTCATTCATTCATCTGTTGAAGCACACTTGGGCTGCTTCCGTAACTGGCAATTTTAAATAATGCTGCACTAAACATAGGGTGCAGATATCTTTTTGAATTAGTCTTTTCATATTTCCACCCAGTAGTGGAATTACTAGATCATATGCTAATTCTATTTTTAATTTTTTGAGGAACCTCCATGCTGTTTTCCAGAGTGGCTGCTCCAGTTTTCATTCCCACCAACACACACAAGAGTTCCTTTTTCTCCACATCCTGGCCTATACTTCTTTCTTGTATTTTTTATTTTAACCATCTGACAAGTATGAGGTGATATCTCATTCTGGTTTGATTTGCATTCCCTGATGATGAATGATGTTGAGCATCTTTTCATGTGTCTTTTAGCTATCTGTATGTCTTCTTTGGGGAAATGTCTGTTCATGTTTTCTGCCCATTTTTAAGTGTGTGTGTGTGTGTGTGTGTGTGTGTGTGTGTGTGAGTTGAGTTGTATAAGCTCTTTATATTTTGGATACTAATCTCTTCTGGGATATGTCATACTGTACATACAGTATTTGTTTTCATTTTTGACATTCAAAAATATCCTTTCCTATTTTTCCAGGGCTTGGTAAAACTAGTTACTCTGTTACCTTTCTTGGATTCTGCCTCTTTTTGCCCAAATCCCAAAGACCAAAAAATTACAGTAGGAGTATCCAGTGTGAAGGTGGTGGGCTTCATTGCAAATAAAAGGACTTTTAGTTTAATTTTCTAGAGATTGCTTTAGGTATATACCTTGTGTATTCAGTTCACAAAAATTGTAAATGAATCATTGAATCCCAATGGTAAACCCATTATTCACGTGGAAAACTCAGGAATAGGTGGCCAACAATGAAATGAGCCAAAAGGCATTAGAGTATCTATGAGCCAATGGAATTCAGTGTTCAATGTTGAAACAACTTGTGAGGAGCAACTGGAGGAAAAATTCTGGGGCTTCTTCTGAGTCATCATTGTGATGAGAATTCTCATTGTTCTGATGAGAATTCCAACCATGTTTTGTTATTGTAGCCAAAACAAGGAGGGAGCAAAAGTAGGGAGAGAGGGAGGAGAAGAAAGGGAAAGAGGAAGAGGGAGCACAAAGCAAATAAAGAAGAGTTCTTGTTGTTCCAGGAGGTCAGGAAAATTACGTACTTTTTTTTCAATAGCTAACACAATAGTTGCTACAGAAAGAGAAGAAAAATCAATGAGGAGTGAGGATGGGGAGGATGGAGGGGGAGGAGATGAAGAAATAGAAAGGGAAGTAGAAGAAGTAGGTGTTCCTGGAGATTAGGGTTAGGGACAAATTGTGTGTGTGGGGGGGGGTGTTTAATATCTAACACATAATTGCTAGACAAAAATGTTAAGTCACAGAGGATCCTGACTAGCTTCTCAATTATTCAATTAATAATCCAAATAATCACTCAAAACCAAGTTGGCTCCTCTGCCATGCTACTTTATGGCAGTGACCCTCAATGTGCAGGTCCCAGGACCAGAAGCACCCCCATCACTTGCAAACCCATTACAAAAGCAAATTCTCAGGCCCCACCCCAGATCTACTTAATCAGAAGTAGGAGAAGGTGGGGGTCCAGCAATCTGAGTTTAAACAAGCCTTCCATGTGATTCTAATACATAATAAAGCTTAAGATTCACTACTCTAGAAAAGAGTCCGGTTGGGAAGGGATCAACATTTACAGTGGTCCCCAAATTCTTACCATCTATTCCCCACCCTTGTTCTCTTCCAGACACTAGAGTTGGCAGGGTTACTATCAACACTGGCCTCAATAATTTCTCTGGTTATTGGATTCAACGTGTTGGAAATTCTTTTACCACAACCACCCCCCTTTTTATGTTGTGATTTCAATGTCAGTTCCATTTTCAAAGCCTTTGATGTGATATTCAGATATGTTCCACATATGTTCTACCCAATGACCAGTCTGGCACTTGGAAAGTGGTTTATCTCTTAGTTTCACTCTCAAAGTCTTCAGTATGCTGTTTGGAATCCTTTCCACCCATTTCTGACTCAGGGGTGAGCCCAGGAATTCACAAACAACTTTATTGAGTCACTTTCTGGAGTTCCTCCCTCTGCAAAATCTCCCTGGTACTTTCAGGTCCCTGCGTTCTCCTGTTTGGTCAGAAGGCTGAGGCTTTATTTACCTACTCTGAAGGGAGGTTCCCTGGACTACACCCAGGTCTGAGTCCAAATAGCAGGAAGATGAGAGAGAAAAAACCCAACAGAGGCTCTCCCTACCTTCTAGAGACAAGTTCTTTGATTGAAGAGAAAGGTAAACTCTCCCCGAGTTTTAGGTGCCTGTGGGTCCCACTGCTGCCATGGTCATCAACAGGAGATACCTTTCTCAGTCTGAACTAGGTGGTTCTTCACAGAGCCTTTTCTATCCATGCCAATGTGCCCACTTCTGGGTTTCAGGCTGCCCTGAGTCCTGGCCAGGGGGTGCGGGAGAAGGAACAAAAAGAGGTGAACCAACCACCAGTTCAATTGTACTTTTAATTCTGGTCTTCTTTCCCAAGCTACCTGTTACTCTTTGCTTTTCAGAGTCCTCAATTGGCTGTTCCTTGTTTTCTGTCCACGTTTTATGGCTGCATTCAGTGGGAGGGAGTCAATAGATTATGCTTACTCCATTTTACCCAGAACCAGAACCAATGAGATATTCCTTTTTTATAGAACTAAAAGTTATCTCTCTATAACTTCTTCTTCTTGCTGGTTTTTGTTTTGCATCCTGGGATCTCACAAAATAAAGTTTTTCTTTCCTTCCTTCCTTCCTTCCTTTTCTTTTCTTTCTTTCTGCTTTCCTGAAAGTTCCTGTATCTTCAAGTTTTCTGTTCTCAAAGCTAAAATAAAAAGGGTAGAGGTTTTATAAGCTTATCATTCTTAGTTTATGGTAAATAAACTCAAACCACAGATTGACTTAGTAGATACAACTTGTGGAGTATAAAAGTTCAGTTGTGTTTTTTTAAATCTCCATCTGAAGACAAAAAGTAGACAATGCACCAAGTTTCTTCCCTCTCATGATATATCAGGATTGGCAGGATGCTTACATTTGGAGGTAATCTTAGTCACTCCCCCCAAAACACATCTTATTTTGGTTTAGAGATGAACCCCATGGCCATCTATTGTGGCCTCAGTCTTCACCTAAGTTCTGCAATAGCTATTTGTTCTCTGGTTCCCATCTCCTTGAGAAAATACAGCATTCATTCTTCATGGCTTTTGGCAATTTTATACTCACCTAACCTTTTCTCTCTCCTGGCAGCTTTATGGCTATGGCTCCAGGAAGTCTAATTCTTAACCCTGATTTGTCCAATTTGCCTAAAATATAGTTACTAACCAATCATTTTTAGGTTGTTCTAATCCCTACTGCAATGTGATACGTTCATCTCTGTCTCTTCTACAGCATCTATACCTAGTCTTTCAAGATTTTCCCATTGTCTCTTATGCTCTCATTGACTAATTCCATTTTCCTGGAAGTTCCTTTTAAAATCTCTTGTCTCACCAAGAGCAGTCCTCATTCTGTTTTAAAGTTCTGCTCCTTTGGGGGGACAGTTCCTATAAGTTCCTTTTTATTGTTGCCCCTTCTCAGGTCAATTGCAAAGTTAAATGCTAATACATCTTCTAGCACAACGAGAACACTCAAAACAAATCCTTCAAGTGAACAAAAATCAGTTGTGAGTCCCACGAACGAGCAAGGCTTTCCAGCCTAAAGTGGTTCTTTTCATATCGCGTATCTTTGATGTCTCTTCATTCATGTGCCCAAGAAGATTGATTTAAGTTAACAAATAGCTATTAACTAACTACATATGTAGAATTTTTTAAAAAATAAATTCACCAACTGGTGCAGCCACTCTGGAAAACAGTGTGGAGTTTCCTCAGAAAATTAAAAATTACCTTACAATCCAGCAATGGCACTACTAGGAATTTGTCCAAAGGATACAAAAATGCTGAGTTGAAGGGGCACATGCACCCCAATGTTTATAGCAGTGTTATCAACAATAGCCAAAGTATGGAAAGAGCCCAAATGTCCATCAAGTGATGAATGGATTACGCAGATGTGGTGTGTGTGTGTGTGTGTATACATATGTGTGTATATACATACATACAATGGAATACTACTCAGTGATGTATAAGAATGAAATCTTGCCATTTGCAACAACATGGGTGGAACTGGAGGTTATTATGCTAAGTGAAATAAGTCAGTCAGAGAAAGACAGGTACATCATTTCACTCATATGCAGAATTTGAGAAACTTAACAGATGAACACAAGTGAAGGGAAAGGAAAACTAAAATAAAAACATAAAGGGAGGCAAATCATAAGAGACTCTTAAATACAGATAACAAACTGAGGGGCGATGGGGATGGGGGGTGGGGGTTTAATGGGTGATGGGCCTTAAGGAAGGCACTTTTTGAGATGAGCACTGGGTGTCATACATAAGAGATAAATCACTAGGTTCCACTCCTGAAGCTAAGACTACACTGTATGTTTATTAACTTGAGAATAAAACATAATAAATAAATACAAATAAATTCATCATTATATCCACCCTTAATCAGATATGTAGTCTAATAATCTTTTAAATACACAATTACCTATAAGACAATGTCATAAACAAGATTTCCATAAAGAACTAAGAAAGTTTAAAGATCCTGTTCCTAACGATGCTATTAGGAGAGGATTCATGGAGAAAATACTTCTTTAAGTAGAATTTTAGGAAAGGTTGGGGTTTGACAGCAAGATACCCTAGGACGTCTAGTACAGTGACACGAGATGAGCAAAGGCATGGAGATGGGAAATGGCCTGATTAGAACACAGAGTAAAATTGAGATAGTGCTAGAAAATCGAACGGAATTTAAGAAGAAAAAAATATACAGGGAGAAGTATAAAGTGGGCCACAGAGCAGAAAAATAACATGAACAGTTTTTTTAATATATAATAAATCAGGGCACCTGAGTGGCTCAGTCAGTTAAGTGACCAACTTTGGCTCAGGTCATGATCCCACAGTTCACAGGTTAGGCATCTGACTCCTGATTTTGCTCAGGTCATGATCTCATGGTTTGTGAGTTTGAGCTCCTCCTAGAGAGCCTGCTTGGGATTCTCCCTCCTCCACTTTCTCTCTCTCAAAATAAATAAACATTAAAAAAAATTTAACTAACTTGAATTTAAATAAAGTTTTTAAAAAAGAAAATTGCTGATGATATAAAAAAGGATATAGTTTCTAGAATGCAAGCCAAAGATACACTTTAGAAAGTATCTTTTAAATGTACTTTTCAAGTTACAATTTGGCATAATATTTTATGTAAATTAACCTTTTAAAGCAATATAATGCAGGCACCAAAATCCATTGTACATAATGCCCTTGGAAGCAATCAAAGAGACCAATAAATTATTTCCAAAAAAAGGCACCAGTGACATTTACACAATATATATAATGATGCCAAGTAAAATTTTCAAAGTCACTGGACATGATGACAACTTCTCCAACCCGGAAAATTAAAAACAAACAACAACAACAACAACAACAACAACAAAAACCCAGTAGCAACACTTATTTCAACTGTGAATTGTGAATCCCCCAATCAGCTCATCTCTTATCTAAAATGTACTTTCAAAATAACTTATTATTTTTCTCTATTGAAAAAAGCAATATTGTCTTTCAAAGAAAGGTTTAACTACTAAGAGAATTTTGTGGTCTTTTCAGTATCTTAGTTGACGTGTAATTTAAAGAATTATGAAGAAAGTGAGCTACTATAGTCTAAAACTTTATTGTTGAAATTCAATGATGGACACAATAAGGAGTGTGCTGTTGATATAAACTCAATGAATGAAGAATTAAAAACCTTAAGTAGGGGACGCCTGAGTGGCTCAGTTGGTTAAACCTCCCACTCTTTGGTTTCAGCTCAGGTCAGGATCTCACAGTTTATGAGTTTGAGCCCCAAGTGGGGCCTGCTTGGAAGGTTCTCTCTGCCCCTCCCTCAGCCTCCCT
This sequence comes from Mungos mungo, assembly GCA_004023785.1. Classification (NCBI taxonomy): domain Eukaryota; kingdom Metazoa; phylum Chordata; class Mammalia; order Carnivora; family Herpestidae; genus Mungos; species Mungos mungo. The sequence continues at coordinate 113,883 of PISW01002696.1, forward strand.
CCCTCTCTCTCTTCCTCTCTGTCTCTCTCAAAAAAAAAAAAAAAAAAAAAACTGGGGCGCCTGGGTGGCTCAGTTGGTTAAGCGTCCAGCTTCGGCTCAGGTCATGATCTCACAGTTCGTGGGTTCAAGCCCCGTGTCGGGCTCTGTGCTGACAGCTAGCTCAGAGCCTGGAGCCTGCTTCAGATTCTGTGTCTCCCTCTCTCTCTGACCTTCCCTTGCTCACACTGTCTCTCTCTGTCTCTCAAAAATAAATAAAAGACATAAAAAAAAAAAAAAACTATACAAGGGGCACCTGGGTGGCTCAGTCGGTTAAGTGTTCAACTTCAACTCAGGTCATGATCTTGCAGTTCGTGAGTTTGAGCCCTGTGTTGGGCTCTGTGCTGACAGCTTGGAGCCTGGAGCCTGCTTCAGATTCTGTGTCTCCCTCTCTCTTTGCCCTTCCCCCCTTGTGCTCTGTCTCTCTCTCTCTCAAAAAGAAATAAAAGAACATTACAGAAGATATATACCAAAAAAACCCTAAAGCTTAAACCTTAAGCTCTAGTATGAGATTCCTATTTAATTTTACAATATATTTACACTAATAATTTACTAGGCACATTTTCAAATACTCTCTATTTCTCAGGATTTTTTAACTCTCATTTTTAAATTTGCCAGTATCAGTTGCTAGTGGAGAACATAGCTTCCCAAAGATTATATTTATGAAAAACTTGAGGTCTACAATGGCGTAAGAAAGATGACCATCAGATCTAGTGATGGCTTCTATAAAGAAGAAATCTTAGAACGAGTAAGCTTTGAAATACTCATAAAAATTTTATTTCCATGAAAGCAAGATGTACACATATTTTGTAAGAAATTATTAAGACAATTCCCATATGATTTCACTAATATATAGAATATAAGAAACAAAATAAATAAACAGACAACAACAACAAGAGAAATAGCGTCATAAATACAGAGGACAGACTGGTGGCTACCAGAGGAGAGTGGGGGAGGAGGGGGAAGGTGGGTAGACAAAATAGGGAAAGGGAATTAAGACATACAAACTTCCAGTTATAAAATAAACAAGTCCCGGGAATGAAAAGCACAACATAGGAAATACGGTCAATAATACTGCAGTAAGTCTGTATGGTGACAGATGGTAACTACACTTACCATGATGAGCATTTTGTAAAGTATGTAACAATCAAATCATTATGTTGCACACCGGACACTAATATGTGTCAACTACACTCCAATTAAAATAAATAAATAAATAAATAAAATAACAATAAAAAATTAGTATATCTTGTAAGATTTAATAGATGGAGGCAGAGACGAAAGGAAAGAGAGAGACCAAGTTATGGAGCCAAGAAAGCCTTTATTTGGGGTCTGCAGCCCCGGGCGAGGTTCCGTGACTCAAGTAGGGGTTGAGTCAGGGAAGTCGTGGCAGGTATGGGAGGGGCAAGGTATTTTATGGGTGACAGAGTTCCGGGTTTCGTCTTGGGAGGGCAGATTACCAAGTAAGGGCATTTTAGGGTCATGGCGGGATGGGATAAGTTGCCTCCTTTGTCAGGGTGGGGGAAAACTGGAGCTTCATGATTGGCTGTTTTCAAATGGCGAGGGACTTTCTGCAGGTGGGGGGTGGGGGTGGTCGGTGCACGGCGTTCTCCTCTGACCCACAGCAAAATGGCCACTCGGTCACCATCTTAAGTAACTCTTACATATCCTAACTTTCAGTTCCTATTCACTGTAATTAAAAATTCAGGTTTTCCAGGGGTGCCTGGGTAGTTCAGTCAGTTAAGCATCCGACCTTGATTTTGGCTCAGGTTATGATCTTGTTATACCCGGATTTTTAATATCGCCCCCAAAAACCAGAGACTACCAGGGATACCGAGTTATGCATGCAAAAGCAAAGGGTGGTTTTATTACGGGTTTAGGCTGGCCGAGCCTAAGCTCAGGCTCACAGACTTTACCAGCACAGTGGATCCATGCTGAAAGCCAAGAACAAAGGCAGGGTAGGGCCTTTTTTGGGAAGGGGGAGTTACAGGAAATTGTGACACAGGTACAGGGGTCCAATCATTATAGCATAACATCATTGACAGTAACTTTAACCAATTACAGAGTGGACCCAGGACCCTCACGTAGGGCGTAGCTTCTATCTTTAGTCCTGCCCTTAGAAATGTTAAAGGTGTTAACTGGCCTTTCCTGATTGGGTATTACAAGGGTTGTCCCTCCTTCCTTAAGCAATGTGTGCCCTTCTATTGTCTAATGATTCTGAGACCTAGGTCTCAAAGGTCAGAGTCAGTTTGATTCAGACTTGTGTCCTTACAATCTTATGGTTTGTGAGTTTGATTCCTGCATAGGGCTCTGTGCTGACATTGCCCTGTGGAGGCTGCTTGGGATTCTTTCCTTCTCCTCTCTCTGTCCCTCCCCTGTAATGCTGCATGATGACAGGGGCTGTAGTCACCATGGTGAGCACTGAGTAATGTACAGAATTGTCCAATCAATATGTTGCATCCCTGAAACTCACACAGCACTGTTAATTACACTTCAATACAAAGTAATAATAATCAGGGGTGCCTGGGTGGCTCAGTCAGTTAAGCCTCTGACTTTGGCTCAGGTCAGATCTCACATTCGTGGGTTCGAGCCCCGCGTCAGGCTCTGCACAGAGCCTGGAGCCTGCTTCCGGTTCTGTATCTCCTCTCTCTGCCCCTCCGCCTCTCATTCTCTGTCTCTCTCTGTATCAAAAATAAATAAAATTTTAAAAAAATTTACAAAATAATAATAATCAGATGTTTGACTCAATTTCTCAACTCTTTATCTAGATGGGTTTTTTTCTTTATGAAAATGACACTTGTCATCTTATTCCAGAAGAAAGACTATTCTGATTGTTGTTTTTTGGCTTAAGGACACTGTCATTGAAAATAATATCCAAGAACTATTTTTACTTTTTTCTAATGTTTATTTTGAGAGAGAGAGTGTGTGGGGCGGGGGGGAGTACTGAGAAAGAGGGAGACCGAGGATCCCAAGAGGGCCCCTGCTGACAGCGAGATGTGGGGTTCAAACTCACAAACTGTGAGCTCAGGACCTGAGCCCGAAGTCAGATGCTTAACTGACTGAACCACCCAGGCACCCCCACCCAAGAACTATTTTTAAAACACCAGAGTAAGGAGATGACTTCATCCAGGCAAACTCCCAATGAAATATAAATCTACTCTTTAAAAGCTACTAAACAGTGGCTGATAAAGGTTGTTTGTTTTTCTTGCTTTGAATTTCCAAGGGCTATAAAGCATTGTTGGAGAAGAAACTTTACTCAGAGATTGTGAAATCCTCCTAGGAACCAGGCTCCGAGGGATGAATGCCTCATTTCAACTAAAACATCTGAAAATGGGAGACTGCTGAACAGAAGCTGTGCAGTGACTGAAACCCCTGGAAGGCAGTCTGACTTCTGGAAAGGAGCAGCAGCGACAAGGTGTGTGCCAGGAGCTGGCACCTGTTTGCAGACAGGGATCTAGGGACACCCAGGGCGTTGGTCCCAAAGATCTCTGAAGAAGTTGTAAAGGCTTGAGGATTGAGGGAAATCTTCAGAAATAACGCTTGGATTAGAAGATAGCTCCTCCTTCACAGAGCAAGGTAAGTTCTCAGCAACTCCAGCATCCCTGTTAGCTGCCTTTTAGGGCATCAGACTCCCTACCTCTGTGTTTAATTTTTTTTTTATGTTTATTTATTATTGAGACAGAGAGAAACAAAGCATGAGTGGGGGAGGGGCAGAGAGAGAGGGAGACACAGAATCCCAAGCAGGCTCCAATCTCTGAGCTGTCAGAACAGAGCCCGACACGGGGCTTGAACCCAAAAACCATGAGATCATGACCTGAGCTGAAGTCAGACGCTTCACTGACTAAGCCACCCAGGTGCCCTGCTACCTCTGTCTTTAAGAGCCAACTGTGAAGATACAGATTATAGTAAAGGAGATATGCCACCATAGTTCTTGATAATTCCAAAATGATTCTAATTATCCCTTAGAATAATAAATACTTTGTCTCTGTCATCTGCAAAAGTCTCAGATAGACAGAAGACTGGCAGCACCAGGAAAATTCTGATCTAAATTTTGACTTTCTTCCCAGATAACTAGTGACTTGTAGACCTACCATTTATCATGGATCCTTGTCCTCACAATTTAGTCCAAGTGAAGACAGACAAAGGGGGTCAAAACAGTTTTACTGTGCATTGAATAATTTCCCGTCTGGATTCAGAGCAGAAAAACATCTGACAACTGACGAGGGTGATAAGGCAAGCCGACGGGCAGCAAACACTGTACCGCACCCCCCCCCCCACCAGGTGGGATGGGTGTGATATTCCCCCAGAAATCCCGGCTGCCCAAGAACAAAGGAAAGGGGTAAACAAATGGTTAACGGATAGAGCTCATAGTCCAGTAGGACCTAAGTCTCCAACACCCCTCCATAGTGAGGTGGGAAACAAAGGCAGATAGAGATAAATTTCCTTGTAACCTGCAGCCCATTGACAAGGACTTGGGTTGGCAGAGTAAAACTCTTCTCCTGAAACTTGTCTTAATGTTAATGCTTTGCTAGCGGGAAAAACAACCTTAGCCTGACAAGAGCCAAGCCTCCACTGGGAGTCTTCCTTAGCATATGAAATTCTCACTGGAAACTTCGCCTGGACTTTACCTCCCCCAACCCCACAGTATATAACCAGTCTCTGCTCATGGTCCCACGGCAGCTCTTCTTGCCCCCAGATCCTGTCCCTGTGCTTCAATAAAATCACCTTTTTGCACCAAAGACGTCTTCAAGAATTCTTTCTTTGACGTGGGCTCTGGACCCCACGAACCCCACTATCACCCCCAAAAAGCCTCATCAACAACTTAAAAACAAAGAGAACTGAGGAGCTATGCATCTAGTCACAAGAATGGCAATGACCAGGGTTGCCTGGCTGGCTCAGTCGGTTGAGTGTCTGGCTTCAGCTCAGGTCATGATCTCACGGTTTGTGGGTTCAAGCCCTGTGTCAGGCTCTATGCTGGCAGCTCAGATGCTCTGGATTCTGTCTCTCTCTCTCTCTCTCTCTCTCTGCCCCTCCCCCATTTATGCTCTCTCTCAAAAATAATAAATGAATAAACTAAAAAAAAAAAAAAGAATGGCAATGATCATGTCATGGTTAAATAGGCTAACTCCTTAACATCCCATGATTTAACACAAATCTATATGGTCCCAAGGAATCAGGTAGAAATTCTAGGGCTCTGGCTCCAAGATTCAAAATATTCTAGGTAATTTTCCTACTATTTTTCATTTTATCCTCACTTTAGGAGGATTATAATAAGGCTCTACGTTGAGCTGCTCCTTACAAGAACCTCCAAATACCCCAGACTAAACTACATGTTCTTCCTTTCTTTCGTACCTACAGGTAAGAAATCCTTCATTCATTCACACTTGCATTCAGTCTAATTTTGTCTCCTGGATTCTGGTGCTATGATAGGTGCTGGGTGTCCAATGCATGAGAGATGAGAGCCCTGAGCCCCTCTTCTTGGATAATGTGAAATAAGAGAAAATATAACATAAACAGCCCAAGTCATCAATTATAGTCATTAAAATACAGAAAGGTCAAGATACACTGGAAAATTCAGATGAAATTAGAAATGTCTTTTTTATATTGGGGCACCTGGGCAGCTCAGTCGGTTGAGCATCCAACTTTTGATTTTGGGTCAGGTCATGATCTCAGGGTCATGGGGTCCATCAGGCTCTGTGCTGAGCATGGAACCTGCTTAAGATTGTCTCTCCCCCCCCACCCTTTCCCTCCTTCTCCTTCTCCCTCCTTCCCCCATCCCTCTCCCCTGCTCTCTCTCTCTCTCAAATAAATTTTAAAGAAAATTAAAAAAGAAAAAAAGAAATACCTTTAGAGTCAGTGGATTCCCTCACGGGACTAGATTGTCCTGGGTCATACTGGAGTAATGACAGTGTCACACCTACATCTGTAAGAGTTGTCATGGGAAGCAACTGAGCGGCCACTTTGCTGTGGAGAGCTGCGAGCACTGACAACCCCCACCTGCAAACCTGGGATGACCAGAGCCATTTGAAAAGCACCAGCGGCCATTTTATTGCAGGTGAGATAACAGATCCAGGCGCCACCAGGACCCACGACCCCCACACTCCAATCTGGACTGTCTCAAACTGGAATGCCTCACCATGGAGTTCCAGCATCCCCCTCCCCACCGAAGTGGACAGCCAATTGAATCCTGCCACCGTCCAAAGATGCCCCTACTTTGCTATCGGCCCACCTGAGCTCAAACCCAGAACTCTTGCACCCATAAAACACCTTCCTCTCCCATACCAGGCGCGACTTCCCTGACTCCCCACTCCAGAGTCACGGAACCTCGCCCGGGAATCGCAGACTCCAATAAAGGCCTTCTTGGCTCCATAACGTGGTCTCTTTTTCCTCCCATCTCTGCCTCCATCTATTAAATCTTAAAAACATCCTTATAGTCTGTCCTGTGGAGGTAGGCAAATGCAGGAAGACATGTATGGTACACAGAGAACTACAAGAAGAAAAAACCATCATCAAAGATTTTATATACTATTATATCAGAAGAAGAACTCATGTTGTCTACGGCAAGATTCAGACAGGGACATTAGTACAGCTGTTCAAAAATCAATTATGGGAAAAGCCAGCCTGGAATGACACCCCCACCGGATACTGTACAAATCACTTTATAGTCATTCCCTCATTTATCTTTACAACTTTATGGAGTAGACATTAATATATTTTTAAAAAAGTTTAATTAACTTTTTGAGAGAGAGAGTGCACCCACAAGTGGGGCAGAGGGAGAGAGAGATAGAGAATCCCCTCAAATCCATGACCTGAGCCAAAATCAAGAGTCAGAAGTTAAATCGACTGAGCCACCAAGGTGCCCTTGGAATAGATGTTATTATTATTTGCACTTTGAAGACAGAAAGCGTGAGGTGCACGGAGATAAACTTTCCAAGGTCACATAGATGGTAAAGAGCAGAGGCAAGTGATGGCCCCCGCTCTGCTCAAGTCCAGTATTCAAATTCTTAACTCTGCTCGGCTTCACGGCCAATTCTGTGGACCAATCGGTAAGACTGTGTTTTTAGGACTCAGAAGTTGATGCTTTTGGTGCCTGTAACCATGGCTTTAATTCTGATAATCTGATCACCTTAGAGGCTAAGCCAAGTCTCACCAAGTTTTATTTAAATTAGTAGTATTTTTAAAGACCTAGACATTTGTAGATTCATGGAATCTGCCAGAAGTTCTGAACAGAATTATCTTTATCTTGTCCTTAAGTCCATTCTTATATCTATCTATCTATCTATCTATCTATCTATCTATATCTCTCTCTCTCTCACTCTTTCTAGAAGAGCTTTACCCTGTGAAAAGCCATTTGCTGATTTGTTCTGAGTTCAGTGGGACTATCAGTAGCAATATCACAGCTATTCATGGTCCTGTGACGAGAATCAAGCTAAAATTTATGTAATCACTGATAGGTACAAGGAGATCTAAATGCTAACCTCTCTTCCACCTCCAAATCACTGCAGGATAATGGATCAGTTAATTACCCTTTCAATGCCTCACCCTGAAGATGGAGGTATTATTAGCTACCTTCCTACCTGCTGAACATTTTAAGGCAATTAAGTGAGATAGCGGAACATAAATACATTGAACAAGCATAGAGCTGTCTAAAACAAATTGTCCCCGAGTTGCTATTAGACATCTCGTCATCTTTGAGGCTATGCCCAGGTTATGTTATTCTCTCCTCCCACATGCACAATATTCTAAAAGGTTCTCTCAGTCCAGGGCCTGAAAGAGAAGTTGAGCTGATTCTGGCAAATAAAATCAGGTAAGGTGCTGTTGACTGATACAGTGGTATTATAACCGGCCCTCTTAACTAACACTCCTGTCCTCATCCATCCTAGCTCACATTTTCATTTTAGCTGAATTAATTTTTCATTTTACGAGTAAAAAAATTAAGTTTATGAATGAGGGTCTTAATAAGGCCCTTCAAATCCTATCCCTTTGGTAAATGTCTAACCTTCTTTCCTGGAGGAATGAGCCTGACCCAGATCCAAGCAGGAATTTAAAAACCATGGGGCTTTAGATGACTTTGTAGGTCGTGACTGTTGGGTAGCGGGTGTGTTTATGGGTGTGGCAGTAGCTACAAAGCCGCTGAAACAAGACCCTGACTGTTTTAAATGCTCTAGTTCCTTTTTGAAAGTCTATTCTAGCCCAATCTACTCCCAACGTCTGGAGGAAACTCTGCCTTCGGTGCTTAGTCATGCTTAGTGGTGAGGCCCAGAGCAGGGCAATGCCCAGACCAGAAAAGCACGTCAGCCTAATCTTCAAACAGAGATTCAGGGAGATGACGAGAGAAGATTCTTTTCCTCATACAGGAAAACAGTTTGAGATTTGAGCACTGAATTACTTGAAGTCAAAATAATAAGTGCTAAGACGATGGGCAAAATTTTAAGTGACAGTGTTTCCTAAACATGAAGGAACTAAGATGTACCAGGCTTGTAAGAGGAATGCTTTCCTTCCATGAACCCTCAAGTCACACTTTACAGGACTTTGTGCTCTGCCTAAATGAAAACCTACCCAGGTTGTGAAAGACATATTCATTTATTTATCCATTCAACAAACATTTATTGGTCCCCATACTACGCATTAGGGGGGAAGGAATAAGATATAGTCCTTCTCCAGCAAAAGATCACATATCTATGATAAATAAGACATTCATAAAACAAATCATCACACAAATAGAATTTTTTAAAAGTTTTAGAAAGGTGTACAAGATATTGTACTTGATACTTTATCATTTGCAAAAAACATGGCCACTGTCCAGTTGTCATGGGGGAAGAATTTTGATAAACTTTCCAAAGCGAGATGTCCATATTGATCCTGTTTCTAAAACTGCTATACTTCTCTTGACTCTTGGTTAAAAACACAGAGAATGTGGGGTACTTGGGTGGCTCAGTCGGTTAAGTGCCTGACTTCACTCAGGTCATGATCTTGCGATTTGTGAGTTTGAGCCCCACGAGCCCCATTGGGCTCTATGTCCACAGCTCAGAGCCTGGAGCCTGCTTCAGATTCTGTATCCCCTTCTCTCTCTGCCTCTCCCCTGCTCATGCTCTGTCGCTCTCTCTCTCTAAAAATAAATGACCATTAAAAATATTTTTAAAAAACACTGAGAAAGGTTATAAAAGGCATGAGGGGTCTACAGTTAAGCACCAATGCACGAAGAGGCTGAGGTTTTTCTGCGACCACAGAACAGAAATGGAGCCATCATACTTATTATTTCAGAATTGGCATAAGTTGACTTCTTTTTCTATCTAGGAAGATAGAACCCTTTGGAGAACAATGGAGCATCCTTTATATCAGACAGTCTGATCCCAATGTATATTGTAGGACTTGGGCCCAAGATCATACTGACTTCCTATTTGAAGGCCAGCATATTATTGCTAGGCCACATGTATGTTCAGAGGCTCAGGGGTGATTAATTCCGCTGGTTCTTGCAAAATGAAAGTGAAGTCAAAGTGCTGAGCTCAGTTGCCACATGGGGCAAATTAACTTGGCTTTTATTTATAGTGATAAATTCTATAGTTAATCTGAGTCAGGTCTCCTAAAAATGTGAGCTGGCAAACTCAAACAAGAATAGTGACCTGCCCAGCATAAACCTATCTTCAAGATTATTAAAGCTATAAGTGCTAACCCAGCATCATTATCTTGATCCTGAAGCACAAAGCTCTTTCTTTCCTAACATAACTTTTCTTTTGTCCTAGAAAACCTGATGTGCCACTTTTATGGGGGACAAAAAAAAAAAAAAAAACCATAGAAATCCAGTTCCACTCTCACCCATTTTTACCCATCTTGGACACACAAATACTTATTTTTGTGGCTTTCCTGCTCATGTGTATCAGCAGTCTCATTGGTAATACCACAGCCTTTCTGTCTGGTAAGGACGTTCACTCCACATTCCCATGTATTTCTTTCTGGCTAATCTGGCCAGAAAGTTCTGGAGATCTTTTACCCTTCCACTGTTGCCCCTCTCACTTTGGTCAACCTCCTGACCATGGGGAGAATAGCCATCTCTTTCACTGGCTGTGGCACATAGATGTTCTGTTTTCCTGGGCAGGGTTGTTTCCTCTTGGGGATCATGGTTTATGATCGGTTTGTAGCTATTTGGGATTCCTTGCATTACACCCTCACCATGAGATCCCAGCGGCTATGGGAACCCTGGTCCTTGGTTTCACTCTAGCCTTCCAACTAACAGCACCTGTCATTTTGTGGCCACAACAGAATCACTCACTTCTACTGTGATGTCCTCCCGATCTTACGGTGGCCATGATCTTCATTGTCAGTGTCCTCATCCTTACCATCCCTTTTCCCCAGCCTCCATCTCCTACATCTTCATTTCGGGTGCCATTTTGAAGATCCGGTCTGCAGAGGGATGGCACAGTTCTTCTCCACTTGCTCCTCTCAACTGACCATGCTTCTCCTCTAGTATTTTTGCTGTGGCCTTATGTATTTACGCCCTAGCTCTAACTACAACCCAGAAATGGGCTATTTAGTGTCTGTTGTCTACACCTTTGTCACCCCTGCCTTGAACCCCTTGATCTACAGTATGAGGAACAGGGAGCTGAAAGGCACTCAATAAGGTAGTGAAAAGATATTTACTGAACTAGGAAATGTGGGAGTTTCTGGGCTCATATAAATGGCAGGAAATCTTTAGAAAATGAAGAACTAGGAGACTAGATGACTAAACATTTGGGGAACTGTTTTACTACTTCTTCAGGACCCAGTTCCTTCTCCTAGCTCCCAACTATAGTGTAAGCTGGTGAAAGTAAGACATTATCATTTAAAATGAGATAGAGTAGTTTTGTTCTGCTTTGTTTTTTTGTTTTGTTCACTGATCCATCCTCAGTGCCTAAAACAGCTAAAGTGGATACTCAGTACATATTTATTGAATTGATGAATTCCTTCAAGTGATGGCAAAGAATATTCTTAGTTCTTTGTTATAACCTGCACAAAGCTATGTACTGAGATTTGCATATACCAACATTCCGTACATACTTGTAGAATAACAGGTTCCAAAAACACTAGTAGTTCTTCAAGTGTCCACTCATAAAGTCTCATTTTTCTCCTTTCTATTGTCTGAGTGTTGGGAAATTTTTTTTAAGTTTATTTATTCATTTAGAGAGAGCTTGAGTGTGAGCACGGGTGGGCAAGGGGCAGAAAGAGAGCATCCCAAGCAGGCTTCGTCCTGTCAGTGCAGGGCCCCAACTCTCAAACCCCGAGATCACGACTGAGCCAAAATTAAGAGTCCAGATGCGTAACTGACTGAGCCACCCAGACACCCCTCGGGTAATGTTTATTGTGAGGCCCATCAGGGTTGAGAAGTTATAAAAATATAATACATAAATATCTGGAATGTATTGTCATTTTATCAAAAAGTATAATTGGTTATGCTTCAAAACTACAAACAGTATCTTCACCCCATTCAGAATGGGAAATTTCAAGAAGGGGTCAAGTGACTAATGGTGATTTGGCAGAACTGATATGAGAACTTCTTTTCTCTCTTCTTACCAGTCTACGTTGTTATGGTTCTGCTCTTTTGTTTATTTATATTATATTTAATATATTAAATAAGTATTATTTGTTATTAAATAATTTGTATTAAATAATACAAAAATTATTTCTATTTTGTGAGTTAGAGAGAGAGAGAGAGAGAGAGAGAGAGCGCACACATGCGCATGAATGGGGAAGGGGCAGAGAAAGACACAGATTCCAAAGCAGGCTCTGGGCTCTGAGCTGTCAGCACAGAGCCCAATGAAAGGCTCGAACTCACAAACTGCAAGATCAGGACCTGAGCCGAAGTCAAGACGTTTAACCAACTGAGCCACACAGGCACCCCTTCCTATTGTCAATTTGGTGGTTTTACAATAAATACTGTTTATATTAATTAATTAAATTGGCCTTTCTATAGATTCTACATTTAAATTTTCATGGGGTTTTCTAAGATGCTTAAAAATTTTTAAGATTTTTTTTTTAAGAAAACTTTATTTTTTTAAGTTTATTTATTTTGAGAGAGAGCACAAGTAAGGAACAAGCAGAGAGAGAGAGACAGAGAATCCCAAGCCGGCTCCATGCTGTCAGCATGGAGCCCAATGTGGGGCTCCAACCCACGAACCATGAGATTATGATTTGAGCCAAATTAGGATACTTAACCAATTGAGCCACCTAGGCTCCTAAGATCTATTTCTAAGTCTTTGTGCTTTATGTCAACTCTTTCCCTATAATATGTGTGGAAAATATCTTGAAAGTTTATTAATGATTTTATATGTGCACTATGTGTACTATTTACATACATACCATATATGTACATATGTTATAGAATTCAGTAGATTTTTGCTTTGTAATTTTCCACTTTTACAGTAAATAAATTCCTAAATTTTATTCTGAAGTCATACAAATATTCATTCACCCAAATTTTGTTCTTGCTGCTTTATGTTTAAAATTTTACATGGCCCTCCCTTGCTCACGCTGTCTCTGTCTCTCAAAAATAAATAAAAAACAGGAAAAAAATAAAAGAAAGAATAAAATTTTACATGGAACTTATTTATTATTCTGGAATGTATTCTGTTGTATGCGTGCTATAAGGGTCTAACTTTTATCTCAAGATAAGTAACCAGTTGCTTCAGTGTAATTTTCAAATCATGTTTCCTTTACCCATTGAATTACTACCTTTATCACATAGTAAATACACATGTATGTTCTTTTCCTTGGCCGCTGACTCTGCTCCATAAAGTCTTCATAATCCTGTACTGCTACCATCTTATTTGTACCACTGGTATTTCATGATCATTTACATAATCATATTAGAATCTGTTTATCTTTCCAGAAATTTGCTACAGTTAAAAAGCTCGGAGTTTACCTTCAAACAGGCTGTGGTGATTTCAAAAAACACCCACCAGTTCTTTGATATTCTTTCTTTACAAGGTGAAGCCCAATGCCTCTCCCTTTGACTGTGGGCTATACATAGTCAACTTGTTTCTAGCAAATAGAATGTGGCAGAAGGGATACATAGGACTTCTCAGACTGGGTCATAAAAGCTTAAAAGATACTGTGGCTACAGCCTCTCCCTCAGATTACTCCCTCTGGGAGCAGCTGACATGTTCTGAGAACCACCAAGAAGCTCCATGGAAAGGTCCATGTGCACAGAAACTGAGGCCTCTTGCCAACAGCCATGTGGGCCAACCAGCCTGGGCACAGACCCTCCAGCCCCAGTCAAGCCTTTGGATGACCGGAGCCCTGGCTGACATGTTGACTGCATCTCCTGAAACACTGAGGCAGAGTCACCCAGCTAAGCTGCTCCTCCTAGATTCCTGACTATCCAAAGCTTTGTAAGATAGTAAGTGATGTTAGTTTTAAGCTGCTATGATTGGAGGTAATTTTTTTTTAATGTTTATTTATTTTTTGAGACAGTGAGAGTGCGAGCAAGGGAGGGACAGAGAGAGAAGGAGACACAGAATCTGAAACAGGTTTCAGACTCTGAGCTGTCAGCACAGAACCTGATGCAGGGCTTGAACCCACAAACCGTGATATCATGACCTGAGCCGAAGTTGGATGCTTAATTGACTGAGCCACCCAGCTGCCCTGGTTAGAGGTAATGTTATGTGGGGCGATAGATAACAAAGACCCCCCGCAACCCCCCCCCCCCCCCCGTTATTGGAATGAACCATTGACAAGGTGCATTTTAGGGGGATTTCACATGCACATGACCTACACTCCGCCATGGAAATCAGGGAGCGTCCTTACCAAAGATTTTACAAGCTTCAACACTACAAAGACTTCTCAGGTCTCCTCTAATTCTGTCCCATACTCACACGCCATTATATAGACCAGGTAGAGGTGGTGGCGACTTCTCAAGGAGAGAAAGATACTTACCTTGTAAGATGTGACTTTTGTTTCAAGAGGTTTCTTAGCCTCTCTCATCCAAAAGCCTTGTCTCCTATTCCTTGGCCCCTGTGGTAGACTGTGTTTTCCAAAAATGATCACAATGACATATCCCTTCCCACGTGCTCTTCCCACTGTGATGCTGACATTCCCATCCGGAGGTGGGGTCCAACTTTCCTCCCCTTGAATCTAGGTGGGCTTAGAACTACAGCGGGAGCGATGCTGTCACGTTGGAGACGAGGTCATGACTGGGGAGAGGCTTCCGACGGGCACTTATTGGACACTCGTTCCTGGAACCCAGCCACCATGCTGTGAAGAAAATAAGAAACCACACAGAAAGTCCACATGTAGATACAGAAACCCCACTGAGGTCTCAGCTGACAGCACCAACTGCCGGATAGGGGAGTGAAACGTCAGGTGGTTCCAGCAACCAACCAGAGTCATTCCCGCCTTCAAGCAGTAGCACCTGATGCTCCCTGGAGCCACCATGAGTCCTGACCAACCCACCATTAGTGAACTAAATCATTGTTGTTTTCACCACTAAATTTGGATGGTCTGTTATGTGTATTGAACAACTACAACATGCCAAGTTAACCATCAAAGTCCAAACTGTCATGTGTTTTACGTAAGTATTCTAGCTCAACAGGAAACAAAAAACCAAAAGAATACCATTGTGCAGGCGTCTCTTCCATCAAAATTGTCTATCTTAACTGTCAGCTCATTGAGGAAAGTGAATGTGCCTGAGTTCTTTTTATAGTTTATTTATTTGTTTTGGGGGAAGTGGTGCAGAGAGAAGGTGAGAGAGACTCCCAAGCAGGCTGCTGTCAGCAGCGGAGCTGGGTGAAAGACTCAACCCTATGAACCATGAGATCATGACCTGAGCTGACAACAAGAGTTAGGGGCCTGACTGACTCAGCCACCCACCCTGGTGCCCAAAGATGCCTGAGTTCTTAAACATCGTTGTATTTTCTATCAGGCTTGTGTATGATTAATAGAATGCCTCAAGACTTTTTTTCTGAATGTTTGTTTATTTTTGAGAGAGAGAGAGAGAGAGAGAGAGCATGAGTAGGAGAGGGGCAGAGAGAGGGGGAGGACAGAGGATCCAAAGTGGGTTCTGTGCTGACAGCAGACTGCCTGATGCCAGGCTCAACAGCAAGATCAACTCACTAACAGCGAGATCATGACCTGAGCTGAAGTTGGCCGCTCAACCAATCTAGGCACCCCCTGATGCCTCAAGACTTAACGGCATTCATGGAATTTTGACTAATTTTTATACTGTGTCAAACAAACCTCTCTCCCTTTTGCAAGGCTTGCCCAAAGGGAGATACCACCAAGTTCCCTCCAGTACAACAGTCTCAGGGAACAGCCTGAATCTTTGTCCCAACGGCCCCGGACGGAAAGAGACCATTAACCAGAACCTCACATGTCCTCTCAAACTTAGATATAGGGAAATACGGAAATCCAGCTAATGCCAGAAACAGACTCTCCAGGTATTGGACAGGGAGTTAGGCTGTAGAGGTTTTTTAAGCTTTCAGAGGATTTCCTCTCCTCCTCCCTACTCTCCTTCTTAGACCTCTTCCGCCCTGCCCCCTTAGCACCAGCTGTTACTAGTAAAATAGGCAAGGATATACTCTGAACGGGATGCCGTCATCCAACCCTGTTCTGGTGATTCAATGGGAACTCTAAGAAATCAAGCCCAGGGGATCATAAAGGGTACTTGAAGACCTGGGCCTCCAAGGTATAGAGTGTGAAGACCTCTCCTGTGAACCAGTAGCTAGAGTCCATTTTTTACTTTGCCAATTCATTCATTCATTCATTTTGAGAAAGAGAAAGCACAAGCAGAGGACGGACAGAGAGAGAGAGAAAGGGAAAATCCAAGCAGGCTCCGCACCATCAGCGCAGAACCTGATGTAGGGCTCAGACCCAGGAACTGTGAGATCAAGACCTGAGCCAAAATAGAGAGTCGGACGCTTAACTGACTGAGTCACCCAGGCGCCCTGTGAATCCTTTTCTTTACATTGGTTTATGATTAAAGAACTCAGAATGTTTGAACAATTACTTTTAAGTGCTTAAGTAAATGATGTGGTAAGAATAAAAGTGCTGAATGAGAAATACATCGTTTGTGCCTTCTGTCACTTATTCTCACTAAGGGCCCAGGAAGGAGGGACCCGTCATCCATTTCCTGAGCAGTGTAGACACATGACAAGGGGAATAATTCCCCGTCCCCCTGCCCCTGCCCTGCAGTGCTCGAAGAATCAAAAGAAAATGATGGAAGCAACTATAAGGTCACACATCTCTTATCACTTCAGTAACAGAAAAATGTGCAAGGAAACAGGCTTTCTGCTTTTATCTTCCAACGCCATGATCTAGCCCAGAAAACCACCATATTTCCCCGCCTCTACATGGCAGCCAGTCACTAATACAAGATGGATGTCCCTACAACACAGCCTTGGTGTCAAGGCTTGGTGGGCATTAAGCTGCCTCTCTCCGTCCCCCCACCGCTGGAATCCAAAGGACAGACCTGCATGTTCCCTCTCATTCTTGATTCTTTTAATGATCTTTCATGGTTTGACCTAGTGAAACCCTCTACTCTCCCCCTTTCAGTAGTATACAAAATACTGAAATTTTAATGTTTTCTCATTATACTGCCCCAAAATTGCCAGAGTCCAGTTCCAGCAGGTCCAGGGGTCCCTGAAGGATGGACGGTGTCAGTGAAAGGGGGTGAAAGAGCCTCACATTTGTTTCTGATCACCAGGCAGGCATCTCTGCTCTGTCGGTTTCGGTGTCTTTATGTATAGGTTAAGTGATAACAGGACACCAGCAGGTGGAACTTTTACAACGAACAAATCTCCATGATAGGACGCTTTGAAAAGTGTACAGATTCAAGTTTTACAGAGGCATTCTGGCAAAACTATCCTAATTACAGTGAGCAGTAAATTCTACAACTAAGAGGAAAAGAAAACAGGATGTTCTAAGTGAAAAGCAGGTAACATAATACATTTGTTTAAACTGGTAGTAAATCTCACAACTAAGAAGACAACAGGATGTTCTCAGTGAAAAGTGGATAACATGCACATTTGTTTATATGAATAATGCTAAGATTAAGTCATAGGTTGAGTGATATATAGACAGGCTAGGAGTCATCCTGTCTGGCTTACAAGAGGAAGAATGTATTTGGACTGGTTAGTAGATTGCTTGTGTAAACCCTATTGTTTGGTGCTGAGGGTGCAAATACCATCGGGACCCTAAATGTGTCAGCCTTTATATATGGGTTTATGTTTTAGTTACTCATTATGATGTCAGTGTAAGGGAAGGTATCTGTGGCTCCAATTAACAAAGGTATAGATAGCAACTTATGTCCCGTCCTTGTCTGTTTCTTATCTCTAAGTTAGGCTCTTTTTCTCGGGGTCAGAGTTAATTGTAATTCTTGTGTTCTTAGCTCCCTTATAATTTATGTGTTGGGTCTGCAGAGTTCATTAGAAGAGCCTTTGGGCAAACATCTACAGTGCTTTGTCTAAAATCTTCTTCATAGAGGCGGGAATATGCTTCTTCTCATAAGGTATCTGTGTGGGAAATACTGGTCTGATGTGGAGCATTGCGAGGCCTAATGAATAACAAGAGTCCCATTCCCAATTTGAGTCAGTAATAGGAGACACCGGTTTCGCTTCATGGCAGGAGCTGTGCAAACATCTGCCATTTCCTCGCTGTGACTGTGTCATCCAGCGAGGTCGATGCGGCTCCCAGCAAAAAAATCATTTTAAATACCCCCCAATGGTTCACACATACCACATGGGGCAGGCTGTAAAGTGCCCCGTCTCCCCCTAAGATGTCCATCTCCTAATGCCCAGAACCCATGAGTGTGACTTTATGCAGTAAAGGGGATTTTGCAGATGTGATGTTCAGATGGGGAGACTATCTGGGATTATCCAGGTGCCCCCACTGTTATCACGGAGTCTTTATAAGAGGGAAGCAGGACGGTGGGAGAGAAAAATGTAACAACAGAAGGAGAGGGTGTGAGGGAGAGTTTGAAAGATGCTTGGCTGCCAGCTTTGAAAACAGGATGGGGCCACAAGCCAAAGAATGCAATCAACCTCTAGAAGCTGAAAACAATAAAGGAAACAGATTCTCTCCTAAGCCTCCAGAAGGAACACAGTACTGCAACTTCGCGGGCTACAGGAGAAATGACCGTCTGGGCAGCCCATCACGTTCTCCTCTATGAGACACTTGGCAAGCACTCACGTTTAAGGTCTGAAAGCCATGGTTCTCAAAGTAGAACCAGAGGCATCAGCATCACCTGGGGACTTGTAAATACAATTAATTCTCTGGTCCTACTTCAGACCTACTGGAGCAGAAACTTTGGGGAAGCGGCCCAGCAGTTGGCATTTTTTTAACAAGCCCTCTTCGTAACACGGAGAACCACTGATTTAGAGTTGCACGTGACTTAATGAAAATTGAAGTCATCGAAAACTAGTCTCACAAGAAAGTAAACTTTGTTTTATCACAATTTCTTAAAAAAGAATGTATAGAGCCTATAAATACCATACTGAGTCATTTGTAGCTTTTGGAGGAAGGACAGACAATGCTAAAGAAAACTGTGGCTTTATCTAATTGAAGTCCTCTCACCGGCCAAAACCTCTTCTCCCTATCTAGCATGCTAGAGACTTTTCTTTCATCCACTCATGGCATACTCCCTAGAGGCATCACACCTTATTTCTGAAGAATCACTTGTGAAAAGAACTTGTACCTTCCCCCATCTTAAAAATGGATCTAGGGGCACCTGGGTGGCTCAGCCAGTTAAGCATCCAACTTCAGCCCAGGTCATGATCTCACGGTTCATGAGTTTGAGCCCCTCATTGGGCTCTATGCTGATAGCTCAGACCTTGGAGTCTGCTTCAAATTCTGTGTCTCCCTCTCTCTCTGCCCCTCACCCACTCAATTCTGTGTATGTCTCTCTCTGCCTCAAAAATAAAAACATTTAAAAAAAATTTTTTGTTAAAAAAATGGCTCTATTACACAACTAAAAAATGCATTATTCTCTTAAAGGAACTCTCATTAATCCCCCTCACAAACAGGTGTTATATGAGCAAAAAGTGGGTAATTTTGTTGATCATCTTGAGGACACCTTGTCTTCTTCTTTAACTGCTGCTCATTCTTTCTACTTTCTTTGAGCATACCCGATTCATTTATATGCAGGTTTTCCTATTTTCTTATATAAACTGCTTTAGCTATATCCTGAAAGTCTTGATAAGCTATATGTTTATCATTAAGTTCTAAATATTTTCTGCTTGCCATTATATTTTCTTCAGCAGTCCATGAATTAGAGGGTTTTTTTTTTTAATTTTTTAAGTTTATTTACTTATTTTGAGAGAGAGTGAGAGCAAGCAGGGGAGGGGCAGAGAGAAAAAGGGAAAGAATCCCAAACAGGCTCCGCGAGGTCAGCACAGAGCCTGAGGAGGCTCGAATTCACGACCTATGAGATCATGATCTGGACAGAAATCAAGAGTCGGCTGTTTAACCAACTGAGCCACCCAGGTGTCCCAAGATGTATTTTTTTAAGGTCTTATTATTTTTTTTAAGTTTAGTTTGAGAGAGACAGAGAGAATGCGAGCATGGGAGGGGCAGAGAAAAACGGACAATCTCAAGCAAGCCCCACACTGTCAGTGCAGAGGCCAAATGGGGCTTGAACTGATGAAACTGATACTGTGAGATCATGACCTGAGACGAAATCGAGTCGGATGCTTAACCAACTGAGTCACCCAGGCACCCCTTCATGTCTGATTTCCAACATAATGATCAGAAAACATGATCTGTATCATCAAGAATCAGCAAACTTTTTCTGTAAAGAGCCGGTTAGTAAACCTTTCAGGCTTTGCCGGCCTCCGCTGTAAGTACTTATCTCTGCCTCTGTTGCCCTAAAGCAACTAAAGAGAGGATGTAAATAAGTGAAAGTGATTGTATTCTGACAAAATTTTACTTACAAAAGTAGGCAACTGGCCTGATTCAACCAAGAGACACCGTTTCCAACCCTTGGTCTGTATAGTACCAATTCCTTTGGTCACTGTGAAGACTTGCTGTTACCTAGTACTGTCATAACATTCAGCACCATGCTTGAAACTCAATTATCCTCTTATCCTCCACCTGTTCCTCTTCTTTAAGGTTCAGGCCTGGCCCAGGTAAGCATTTGCTTTTGTTAAATTGTCACAGTGAGGGGCGCCTAGGTGGCCAGCCGGTTAAGCATCCAGCATCAGCTGAGGTCATGAACTCACAGTTAGTGGGTTCAAGCCCTGAGTCGGGCTCTGTGCTGACAGCTCAGAGCCTGGAGTCTGCTTTGAATTCTGTGTCTCCCTCTCTCTGTTCCTCCCTGATTCGTGCTGTCTCTGTCCCTCAAAATGAAATTTAAAAAATAGTTTAAAAAAAATTTTTTTAATTGTCACGGTGATTCAGATACTGGGTTTTTCTAATCAGTGAAGCCCCAGCTGCCCGCTTTGCCACTTGGTGATTTGGGGCAAATTACTTAACATCTCTAATCCTCAGGATCCTCACTTACAAAATAAAGAAAATAATAGTACCTACCTCATGGGGTTGGCCTCGGGAAGGATTTAATGAGATAATCCATATATGGCACCCAGCAGAGTGCCAGGCCGACTTCAATCATGATCAGTAGCATTAACATCATCATGCCATTGTGTGAGGCAGGTATCATTAAACCCATTTTACAAAGAAATGAAGGCTTAGAGATGTTTAGGTAACGTGCCCCAAATCTGATAGCCAGTGACAAAGCACCGATTCCCACCCAGAACTTCCTGTCTCCAATCCAAAGCGTCCAGGCCTCGGGCTCTGATTAATCCAATCACACTAACAAGTGAGGAATTAATTGACCGTATGCCATTCCTTAGGCGAGGCTGCATTGTCAGACACGCGGAGAGGGGAATTGCGGAACGCACAGGGATGAATCCTTCGCGGTTCAAGATTAGTCCTTACGGGAAATAAGAGAGTTCCGCGAGCTCAACGGGTCAACTGGCAGGCCAACAGGGCCCGGGCGGTGCCAGCAGAGGCGGCAAGCCACCAGACTCCGGGAACCAAGGTGCCGCGGCTTATAATCCGGACAAACTCCACTTTGGGCTCGATCGGCGCAGGAGGTGGTGTTCCCCCAGCGGCGCAGCCGGGCTGGCGCTCCTCAGCCCGGGTGACCTTCCTACCTAGGGCCGCGCTGCCCTTTCCGGCTCCCCCGTTCCACGTGCCCCGGGTGCCTGGCGCCTAAATATATCACCCAGGTTGAACCTCCCGGAACATGCCTTCGCTTTTTAAAAGCCGGGCGCCGTCATCACCTCGAGACTCATAAATCACAGCCCTGACCTGCCGTGGATGCAGCGGGTGACAGGGCCCTCAAGGTAGCGACGAATTCAGCCCCTTTCGATGACCCGGGCTTTTCGGTCTTTTCCCCCCACTCCGCTCGCCGCACAGGGCATATCGTGAGGACCGCCGGCCCCGCCCGAAGATCGCGCTGGTCGCTGGATAAACAGCCCGGGAACCTCCATCTCTCCCAGCCCGGGCTAAACCAGGGACTCTTCATAGCCATATCCAGTGACAATCATAGGGGTTTTCTCCGCCCCGTCGGTGACGGAAAACTCGTGACTCGGACCTGAGCGCGGGGCGGGCGCAGAGCAGCCGGGGGCGGAGCTGCGAGCCCGGCTCGCTAGGAAGCACCCGACGGGCGGCGCGTGCGCAGTCGCTCTCCACGGGACCTCCTTCCCGCCGCTGAGACTCGGAAGCGGGACGCCAAATCTGTCCCCGCGCAGCCGCCGCGCCGGGCGCCGAGCGGGGCGGCCGGCCTCCCTGAGGCGCGCCTGTGCACGTTCCCACGCACGCTCCGGCGTACGGCGGCGGCCAGGGGTCGCGAGCCGGTGGAGGACCCGCGCGAGGAGGAGCCCGGCGACTCAGCGCCTCTTCCCTCTCTCCCCCACTCCCCTCCCCGCTCCCTCCCCCCTTCCCCAAGAATGTTCCGCTACGAGGTGAGCTCTTGCGACCGGAAGTAACCCCTCCCTCCCTCCCGCGCCCCTTTTCGTCTCTCACCCCCCGCGCGTCCGTCCCGAGCCCCTGAGGGAGTAGGGGGCTGGCGGCGGGACCTCCGGGATCGAGTAGAGCGCTTGGGGCCTGGGGTCGCGGGCTTAATCTGAGGGTGGTGAGCAGGCTCCAGGGGGCGGGACTGTCCTATCAGTAGCCGCCGGGGAGAGTTGGCCTCTGTTTTGGGGTGGCCAGGGCCCGTTAAGTACCGTAACCAGACCGTCCCCCCGCCCCCACCCCGGGAGGAGCCGCGGAGGGGAGAGCGTCGCACCCACGGACTTGAGGAAGAGTCTCCCGGGAAAGCTTAGAAACACGTTTCCCGCCCCGGACCCGGAACCACCTCCCCCCCAGTTACACACACACCCGTGCGCACTGGCAACCAGCGGGTCAGGGGGTGCCCGGACTTGCCCTTTTCTGGGGCCAAAGACTGTTTCCCAAAGAGGGCTCCCCGAGTTGGGAGGGGGCGTGTCCAGCAGAAGTTCCTTCTGGGCGAGTGCAGGGAGACGTGGGTTTGGTGACCATCCCGGGAATGTAGCGACAGTCCAGAGTCCTGACCCTGCCTCTAACTCACTGTGTGACCTTGAGCAACTCCTAGTCTCTGGACCTAAAGTTTCTAGATTTGTAGGCTGAAAGGGCTGCTCTGGGTGATCCCTGAGAGCCTCTGCAATTTACAAAAGCAGTGATTTGGTTAAGTAGATCTTTGCGATTTTGAAGGGCGTGCAGCTGCAAGGTGCTTGTGATGTGGAGGCGGCTGTATGCCTGCTTTGTGTGAGGTTGGGGAGGGCTGAAGACGGGTAGAAGGGCCCTTTGGCCTAACCTTTTTTCTGGGAACAGCCAGGGAAGGGGCCTGGCAAGGCATATCTCAGACCTGCCTGTCGATAGGTGGTCTTATGATTCTGAGCCTGAACACTGGGGACACATACACATGATAGGAAGGGTTCGAGACCGAACTGACTTGATGCAGACATGGAGAGAGAGGATGAGGTGCAGTAGGATGAGTTGCCAAAAGAAAAAAAAAAAACTTAGGAAATGAGTCCATTGAAAACTAGTGGAGGGGGGGGAAATATAGTATCTAGCATTGTGGAGCAATCCACAGGCTTTGCCAAATCTTTACCTCCTTTAATCCTCACTAAGATATTGTCCCTGTGTTACCAGCCAGAGCCTAACACAGAGCCTGAGACAAAATAGGTACTTTCGAGGTAGGTCATGCGTTAACTAGAATATGACTTGCCCAAGTTTGCACTACTTGTAAGAATGGAGCTAGAACTTGAACTCCCCCTATCACAGCTTTTCCGGAGTTCACTTGATTGGGGTTGAAAATTCAGCTCTCTGTTTTATCACCAGAGTTTGGGCCTACAGAAAACAGGATGGAAAATGAACCAAAAACTTTTTAAAAGGGAAAAATAGGGGCGCCTGGGTGGCTCAGTCGGTTAAGCCTCCGACTTCGGCTCAGGTCATGATCTCATGTTCGTGGGTTCGAGCCCCACGTCAGGCTCTGTGCTGACAGCTAGCTCGGAGCCTGGAGCCTGCTTCCGGTTCTGTGTCTCCTTCTCTCTCTGCCCCTTCCCCTCTCATGCTCTGTCTCTCTCTGTATCAAAAATAAATAAAACATTAAAAAAAAAAAAGGAAAATAAATAAAAGGGCAAAATAAAATATGGTTGAAAACTTGACGTCAATATGGGAAACGTGATACTTTTGTTGAAAAAAAATATATAACTCAAGCAAAATAATAAAGTGGGCATTTTCAGCTGTCATTGCTATTCTGCCCAATGATGTGAAGAGAGTTGGGGGCCTAATTCCTTCATTGTGTGAAGAAATACTGTTCCTAGATTCTTAATGGAGAAATGGAGTGTTTGGGCCAAGAGAAACTGAAACAAGATACTGAAATCTTCCAATGTCAGGGAAACTAGGCATAGAAAAAAATTGCTGTCTTTACAAGAAGTCATAATGAAGCTATTCTGATGATGGGGAAGATAAAATGAACCTTTTTTTAAATGATTTTTTTCAAATTTTTATTCATGAGTGTGAACTTCATGAATAACTAATCTCTTTTCTCTTTTTTTTAGTCTTTAGAGGATTGTCCTCTGGACGAAGATGAAGATGCATTTCAGGGCTTGGGAGAGGAAGATGAAGAGATTGATCAATTCAATGATGATACATTCGGGTCAGGTGCAGTTGGTAAGTGACATCTTTTTCTTACAATGTCATCTTGGTCTCTTGCTCTTTTCAAATGTTCTCTTTTTTAAGTGCTTTTTCTTAGTAGGAGTAACTGCCTCCACAAATTTGGCAAAATATTCTCGGTCTGAGAATAGTTCACTCCTCACTGGAAGCATCTACCCCACTCCCCTGGGCCTCTTTCTTCTTCAGGTGTTCTCCGAGCCCTGTCCATTCCAGCTACATTATATGGTTACATAGGTTGATGCTATAAGGAATGCAAATGTTCAGACATTTTATAAAGATTTAAAATAATACTAGAAGGAGGTAATTTTTATTGGTGGAACATGTAACTTTTGGAAAAGTAGTAAAGTAAGAGAAAACTTGGACTTGAATGTGTAGATTTTAAACTTCACGGGCTAGGGCGCCTGGGTGGTTCAGTCGGTTGAGCGTCTGCCTTCGGCTCAGGTTGTGATCTCACGGTTTGTAGGTTCGAGCCCCACGTCGGACTCTGTGCTGACAGCTAGCTCAGAGTCGGGAGCCTGGTTCAGATTCTGTACCTCCCTCTCTCTCTGACCCTCCGCTGCCTCTCTCTGTCTCTCAAAAATAAATAAAAAACATTAAAAAAATTTTTTTTAATTCATAGACCTCGTGGGTGGCTCAGTGGTTAGGTGTCCTGACTCTTGATTTTGGCTCAGGTCATGATCTCGTGTTTCATGGGTTCGAGCCCCTCATCTGGCTCTGTGCTGGCAGTGTGTAGCCTGCATGGGATTCTGTCTCGGCACTCTCTCCCCTCTCTACTCCCTCCCTCCCTGTCACTCTCTCTCTCTCTTTCTGCCTCTCCCATCATGCCTACTCTCTCTCAAAATAAAGAAATAAGCTTTAAAAAATAAAACAAAATTCAGTTAACCAATGGTATATTGCTTGACCTGCTTTTGCCTTGTAGTATCTTCAGTAAAATAGAAAGCATTTTATTCCAAGCATTGTGGTAATAAGAAGTCTTCTTAAGTTAGGAAAGTGCTGTGCATAGATGAAATTCTCCCATCCCTGGATATGAACATTTATTCTAGGAATTGGAAAAGGGTAAAAAATTAAAGAGCCAAACTAAATTTAACATGGCTCAAAATTATAATTACTAAAATGGGAGACTTAGCGAGCACACTTACATGATAAAGTTCGAGAATTAGAGATCCTAGAACAAGTGTAGTAGAAAACCATATTTTCCAAAAAATAGGTAAGAGTCAGTGCAAATATTTTTACTTAACCGTTGGTGTTGGAAAGTACCAATAACAGTGTTTCTGTCGGGATGTGTTACTGTGCGTGATTTCTTTGGCATCAGCATTTCTGTCTATGCAACAAACATTCAAAGTTAAGTAGCAAGAGGAAATTATGCAATAGTGACTAATCTGAAGATGTTGAATATCAAAAACAAATAGATCTTAGAGGTATGATAGTGGTTACTCATTCTGCAGTGACCTCAGCAGCTTAGGTTGATTGGAACTTAGACTAAGTAGAATTAACTGGGGGAAAAAACCCTTTTGCTATTGTTAGTCGAGGCTTACAAAATTCGGTAGAGGTCTACAACTGCCACTATTGGGAACAGCAAGAGAAGTGTTTAAGGTAGAAGCAAGACTGATTACAGAAGGAAACCGAAGACCCTTTGGATCATAGCCATAGTTTCGGAGATGAGATCAGCCAAGAGAAAGACATGATCAAAGATGCTGTTCTCTCTCCATGGAGATCACCGAGGAAGAGATGTAGAATAGAATTGCAAATGAACTGATGTGAATTGCAAATCGTATTTGGAAGTTACTTTAGCATATAACCTATAGAATACAATAGAAGCTACAAACGTTGTGTGCTTGTTTCTAGAACTCCTTTTCTCTTAAACTATTGTGCTGAATGTTACCATTTTTTAGCAAATTCCTCACTATTAAATGAAGTTGATGGAATTGATTGACAGATGATGTATTAAGATAAAACAGCATAGTAACAGCCCTCAGTTTTGAACCCGGACAGAAGAGAAATAATCTCGCCTCTTCTCATTGACTTCCAGTGTGCTATGGACAATCTTTTTCTGCTTCTATGTTCCTCACACGTTGGGGAAAAGATTTCCTTAAAAGGATATTGGAGTGTGCTGCACTGTATTTTGTATGGTGGAAAAAAAGAAAAATACACACATGTTGAAAAAGCCCCTAGGGTTACACAGTAAAAGAACTGGTAGTAAAAAGTAAAGGCAGTGAAACAGCATATGGTTAGCCCAGTTTATACCCAAAGACATAAGTGGTTAAGACTTTTCTTGTTCAACAAAGTTTATAATGGAAAAGAGATTTCTAGGGGTGCTGGGTGGCTCAGTCACTTAGTGACTGACTGTTGACTTTGGCTCAGCCCGTGATCTGACAGTTGGTGACTGCGAACCCCCACCCATCAGGGTCTACAGTGATTGTCTCCTCTCTCTGCCCCTTCCCTGCTTGCCTGCACACAAGTGCTCTCTCTCAAAATAAATAAACATTTTTTAAAAATGGAGATTTCCAAATATTAGCCCTCTCCTTTGGGAATATGATATACTTGAATTATAAAGTTAAAATCATAATTCTTTATGATATCTTGATATAAATGTTATACAGCTTTATAAAAAAAATTGCTAACTCAACCTGTGATTTCTTTAATATACCTGTACAGGTGGTATGAAGAATTTAAACCAGGAGGGGCACCTGGGTGGTTCAGTCAGCTGAATGTCTGATTTGGCTCAGGTCATGAATTCATGGCTTGTGGGTTCGAGCCCTACCTTGGGCTCTGTGCTGACAGCTCAGAGCCTGGAGCCTGCTTTGGATTCTGTGACTCTTTCTCTCTGCCCCTTCCTGTTCATATTTGTGCTCACACTCTCTCTCATGTGCGCGCGCGCTCCCTCTCTCTCTCTCTCTCTCTAGCAGAAGTAAATAATTTTTTAAAAATTTAGGAATTTAAACCAGAAGGTAAAATGTCAGACCTCTGACATATGTTATGGGTCGATGGTTCTTAACTCAAGGAGTGAGTGTCTTGAATAACACTTGTTAGTACAGTAGTTATTTTAAGTCACTGGCTCCAAATGCTCTGATGTCATCTTTTCTTAAGAAACTAGTCCTTGTCTTCTGCATGGAAAAATGTTTACATCATCTTAAAGCAGTAAATGGCCACAGTAATCTTAACTCATTCTCTAAAAATAAAAGTTGACACTTAGGAAGTGCTTATTATCTGCTAGGCACCAACTAAATGTTGTGTTTATGTTATTAATCCTCACAGCCTCATGAGGTAGATACTATTATTATCCTCATTTGAGCAAATGAAGAAACAGTGTGAGAGAGGTTAAGTAACTATAAATACAATCTGTAAACTACCAGTTACGTTTAAAATCAGTGAGGAATCTTTAGGAATCTCCTGCCTCCGCTTGGAAAGGCTCCCCATTCTTTCCACTTCCCTTTAATTGATAGGTGTTACAGTCTTTAGGGACTTAGGCTGCCTTAACATGAACTCACCTGTACTTCCTTTTCATTTTGTTTTTATTCAAAAATATTCCTCAGACAGCAGCCCGGAATTCAGTAACCCACATCGGGGTATAGATTAATTAGTTAATGGAATACAGATACTTCTTTTTTCTTCATTGCTCTGGTATTCTTTTGCCCAGCGTTTATCATTTTGACCGTTGTGGATTGAGGTCAAGCATTGGCATATCTATGTAACTTTATTTTTAGGTCATTTGAAAAAGATATGAGTGAGGTATCCTCTTCTAGAAGAGGGCATGTGACCCCTTGACAGATGGCTTCACATGAGTTTTCACAAGAGCAAGGGAAACCCGAATTGAAGAGGACAGTGTTCTGTGGCATGGTGTCCTTGGTTTACATGTTCGAAACAGTGACAGTCCATTCACAGCAAAGCCATTCTCACAGAATGGCCCTTTAACCACTGTTTTTAAAATGTATTATTAAGGACAGATAAACTATTCATCTTTGGTAGGATCTAGTAAACTTAGTAAGATGAGCATGGGGATGCGGTGAATGGAAACAATTCAAGTTAGAATTCTTCTGCGTTAGGATCCATCTGCTAACAAATTCGCTTTTTAAATTGAGGAAATAAATGTCTTTTAAAAAAATCTCCTAATTCAGGATTGTATAGAGTCCTTGTTTTTTGGCATCAGTGAGTGAGTAACATGGCAGGAGACAATGCTTGAAACCTGCTGGACTCAGTCTTCCTTAGCAAAGATGACACAGATATTAGTGTCGCAACTGATTTTTAACGACACTCATCTTCAAGAATATTTTTCCAGGTAACTGATCATTTAAGTTAATATTCTAATTTTATGTAAAGTGCATTTTTTTCTTTACCGCAAATGGTACGTTCAGATATGCCACAGTGCCCAAAGACTAGACAGTGGTTCTAATCACAGCAAAGTATACATCGAGAGGTCTCTCTTCCCTTGCTTTCTGGATCACTAGTGTTATGTGATGCATTGTTATGTAATAAAAATAGCAAATTTTAAATGTTTAGAATCTGACCCCACAAGGGGCTTTGCCTACTTAGTAAATCTTTGTGTGAGATGTTAAAGATCTGTATAATATTCATTACGGTGTTGATAATTACATTGAGAATTTTCAAATAATCCAAATCTCCATCAGTAAGGGATCAATTAAATTAGTATATCAACAGAATAGAATCTTACACAGGTGTTCAAAAGAATGAGATAATATTATCAGTAGTTATATGCCTATTTGTGTGCATGAAAAGTTGTCTAGGATGTATTGCTTAAATACAAAGAAACAAAGGGTACCTGAGTGGCTCGTTTGGTTAGACGTCCGATTTCTGCTCAGGTCTTGATCTCATGGCTTATGATTTCAGGCCCCACATCGGTCTCTGTGCTGACAGCTCGGAGCCTGGAACCTGCTTTGGATTCTGTGCCTCCCTCTCTCTCTGCCCCTCCCCTGCTCATGCAGTGTCTGTCTGTCTGTTTGTGTGTGTGTGTGTGTGTGTGTGTGTGTGTCTCTCTCTCTCTCTCTCTCTCTCTCTCAAAAAAAATAAGGAAATGTTAAATTTTTTTAATAAAATACAACGAAACAAGTTAAACTTTATAGTTTGCGTTTAAAAAACCTAATGTACCTGTAGAATTGTGGGGAGCTCTCTAAGTTACATGTTTGTGTGATGTTTAAATTCTTCAAAAAAAAATTTTTTTTTTAATCTTTATTTTTAAGAAAGAGACAAAGAGAGACAGAGTGTGAGCAGGGGAGGGGCAGAGAGAGAGGGAGACACAGAATCTGAAGCAGGCTCCAGGCTCTGAGCTAGCTGTCTTCATAGAGCCTGATGCGGGGCTCAAACCCACGAACTTTGAGATCATGACCTGAGCCGAAGCCAGATGCTCAACCGACTGAGGCACCCAGGCACCCCAATGTTTAAATTTTTAAATAAACGTATTTTCTTTATAAGCAGAGAAGAGAAAAAGATAATTTTAACAAGTTCTACATGAGCCCCTCATAAAATTGTCAGTAAATCTAAATCTTTTTTTTAATATAACACAATTTATTTTTTTTAACATATGCAGTTATTTTCATTCATTTACAATACAGTAGTTACAATGACACTCCAAACAGAAAAGCAAAGTAAAAAATCAAAACCCCAACTTCTATTTCATGTAATTAGACTTATACATACAGAAATTAGAAGGTTAATCTTTTTTTAAAGTGGCTCCCATTTATTATACTCCTAGTGTATACCAGGCACCTTTTTCCCCCTTGTTCTGGTGCCTTCATGCCTTCAGTTTTTCCTTTTCTCTTTCTTTAATTGAGGTATAAAGAAAAATCATGTGGAAGGATTGCCAGAATTCTGTGTTTCTAATGTTAGTTATAAAGAGAATTACCTGTAACCCTTTCTGTTGAATGTTATGGGACATAAAGAACAAAACCAAAGTAAGAAAATATATATGAATACATAGGTTTCTGTGAGTTTGAAAGTCTTGCACGTTTAGATGAGGTGGGTGAAGGCAGCGTTAAAACGAAAAGATTGTGCAGGGAGCGCTTCCATGAGGAGGGAAAACATAACCTGAATTTGAATACTGAAAAGAGCATAATAGTGAGTAGAGCTTCTAGGATGGAAGCAGATCGGAGGCATGAGGTCGAGGAGCCCTGGAGACAGAGTGCTGGACACAGGGTCTGGTTATGGAGAAGCCGATGGAGGGTTCTGCAAATCTGGGTGCTGCAGCGGGACTCAAAAGTAATGCTGCCTCAGCCTAAAAGGTGCGAGAACAACCTGGTGCCAGCACTGCACACTGTATGGACGTGCACAGGAGCGGCAGGAGGACGGGACCCAGGGCCAGGTCCCCGTCACCTTGGCCCTGACGTATACAGTCGTCACCTGGCAGCCCTCTGGGCCTCCGATATTTCCTCTCCTTTCCCCGCACAGCCCCCCACATCCCCACTATGTTCTCCGTACAGCAGCCAGAGAATTTCTTTCAGAAGGTCAAGCCACATCAGAACCTCCAGTGTCCCCCACCCACCATTTCAATCAGAGTGGCCCCAAAGACCCAGAAGGAGCTCCCTCCTGCTGCCTATCTGGCCTCATTTTTATTTTCCTCTGTTCTTTCCCCTTGATCATTCTATCCAAACACTGGCCTTGCTGTCTCTCTGAATCATCAGTCATCTTAAGTCCTTTCTCCAGTCCATACCTCTGTCTGGAACACTCTTCTCCCAGGTGTCCATATGGCTACCTACCTTACTCTTGAAACTTTGCTCAGACGTCACCCTCGCAATGAGAAGTACCTGTGAGCACCCTATTTAAAGTCTTCAAGATGCTGCTTTTCTCCGTGCTCCTGTAGGGCTTCATCTTCTGATAGAGTGTCTGGTGCACTTAATCGGTACATGTATTGTCTGTCTGTCTTTTCCGTGCTTGAAGGCGGGCTGGGTTTTTGTCTTACACGCTGATCTGTCCCGTGTGCCTAAAACTGTACTTAACCACATTAGTAGGTGCTCAACAAATATTAATGAAATATTGAATGAAATGAACGGATTTGAGAGCTTGTGAAGAGGATGGCAGTTACAATCTAAAAGAAGGTGTATGCTAATGCAGTGAGTTTTAACGTCCCTTCTTTGCCAGAATCTCAAAGCCAGTGGGTTGCCGTGTACTTCTCTATCACGAGTTTAGAAATTGTTTTCAGAATCGAGTTTGGATACCATCGATAATGTATTATCTAAGTGTATGAACTTCGTTCCTGGTATGATGTTATTTTTCCTTAAAAAAAAAACCCACTTCCATGTTCCTTTCAGTTCAAACCTTAGTTCATGTCCCTAAGTGGAAATTTACTATCTTCAGAAGTTAGAGTTGTTCATTTGGTTCCCAGAAGAATCATAAAACTTTTTAGTCCCGGTATGAACTGTATTTCTTTCTTACGATTTCATTCGAGATGACGACTGGCAGGAGGCACACGAGCGCCTGGCTGAATTGGAAGAGAAGCTACCAGCAGCGGTTCATGAACAAACAGGCAATGGAGAAAGGGATGAGATGGACTTGCTGGGTGACCATGAGGAGAATCTGGCGGAAAGACTCAGTAAGATGGTGATTGAAAACGAACTAGAAGATCCAGCTATCATGAGGGCGGTGCAGACCAGGCCAGTCTTACAAGTGAGTAAGTTACTCCGATTTGAGCAGACTGGTGATTGAGTGACATATTGAGCTTTGCCGTTTTGTTTCCTCCTGAGAGACTCCCCGTCCCGTCGAAAGTTGGTAATAGAGTTCCTGATCGTAGCAGTTGAAGGCGGGGAATAATGTATATTGTGGGAACACTATCATTTCCTTTCCTCACGCAGTTGAGACTCTCTTGGAGCCTTGTTCACCAAAAGCAGTTAAATGGCCCAGAAAAACCACACCATTCCAGACTTTGTGTATGTGTTTTCCTTTATTGTTAGCCCCAACCAGGAAGTCTCAATTCCAGCATCTGGGACGGATCTGAAGTTCTGAGGCGAATCCGGGGACCGCTGCTAGCTCAGGTAGTGAGCACTTTCTCTGTACACAAATTCCCAGCGTCCGCGGATCTCAGGTTGGCTCCCATTGCCACCCTTTCCTCACCGAAACAGCGCCCAGATGAGTGTCGTGCGCGGTCATGACGCTGATTACTAGCCTCGCGCTCAGAGCTGTCCCTGTTGATCGTGCACTTCCTCAGCCTCCGCGGCCGTGCGCACTTTCCGTGCTTCAGTTTCAAAAGGCTGAAAGGGAGCCATCAGAACTCAAATTTGTTAGCTTACAATTCGAATTACTTGAGTCATTTCTAGGCAAAACTGTGGGCGTGGAGAACAGATCAGTGTTTGCCGGTGGTTGGGGTTGGTGGGAGGCACTAACCAAGGGACAGTACGAGAGAAGTTTGGGGGTGACAGAACTGCCCTGTTCTGTGATTGGTGGATCCATGACCCCGTGCATTCTCAAAATTCAGAGGGCTCTACGCCAGAGAGTGAATGGTCCTGGACAAGAAATAGAAATAAAACTTAATAAATTCTCAGGATGCTTTTGGCATCTGTATAGATTATTAAAACATTTTAAGTTGGCTGTGAACAAATTTCTCTCTTTTTTTTAAACTATTTCCTCAATTAGGAAATGCCTACAGTGTCTGTATTAGAATACGCCCTGCCTCAGAGGCCCCCACAGGGCCCAGAAGATGATCGGGACCTTTCTGAGCGTGCCTTGCCGCGGCGGTCCACGTCACCTGTCATTGGGAGCCCTCCCGTCAGAGCCGTCCCCATCGGCACCCCACCTAAGCAGATGGCTGTACCCAGCTTCAGCCAACAGGTACCTCTCATTAACAGGCCCTCAGCCCAGGATATTGGGAATCTGGGCAAAATTCTTTGGGAAATTGGTGATGCCGGGAGGAGGGTGGATGTTTGGGGTAGGCCTTAAAGTAGACAGAGAAGTAGCCAGTGAGAGGAGAAGTTAGCACAAACCAGAGACATGTTCCCTCACACCCTTTCTTGGTGCTGCTGCCTCTTAAGTGGGGGAGAAAAAGGGTAGTTCCGCACATTTAGCCTGTATATCCTTTTCAGAGTGTTTTGCTGGCTGCCCGAAACATTGGCAGAGAGGTAACTGAAAGCTGGGGGGAGTGGGAGCACACAGCGTTGTCCACATCCCTTTTTACCTTTAAGATATCCCTGCTTTCCCTAGAGCCTGTGCAGTCCTGTTCCATAGACTTCCCTCCACCTGAAACCAGCAGCTGAAAAGGAAGGCCAATTTGGAAGGTATGGGGGGAGGGTGGTGTTGGTATGGCCTAGTTAGGCTCAGTATCCTATGAAACGGTGGAGACCCAGTGTATCACAAAAGAGCTGAGCATGGCGGCCATATCACAGGGGCTTCAGACTAGGACTTAGTTAATCCTCCAGCTTTCTTATCATTCCTTCTCCCTCGCTGCTACCAAAATACATCCTCTTGCAGAGAATTTGCAAGTCAGAATATCTGCTGGTACCTCTCTCAGATAGCATGGAAGGGTGGGGATAACTGGAGAATTAGCTAAATCTTCTTCAGTTGCAAGTGGCACGTTGCTTGATATTTATGAGAGGAAGTAACCAAAGGTTCTTTTGCGAACCCACAGCCATAGCAATTTGCTTAGAAGTAGGGCTTTGCATTGAGTTCACGTGTCTACCAGTACTTGAGGGGCGGGGGTGTCGGCGGAGGAAAAACTGACTTCATTGAGTGTAGTTGTGTATATGTTTGTCCCGATAGATCCTGTGTCCGAAGCCTGTGCACGTCCGGCCCCCGATGCCACCGCGCTATCCTGCTCCCTACAGTGAGAGAGCATCCCCAAACCAGCTCTGCAGTGTCCCGGTAGGTCACTCTGCAGCCTCGTGAGAGCCCGTGTAGTTTCTGAACGCTGCTCGTATAGACAGCTCCTAAATAAGGTGCGCTTTTCGTGACCTCTGTGCTTGAATTTCTAGATCTTACAGTCCCCATGTCAGAAGACATGCTTCATCGTGGTCAGTTGTTTCCTACCTGAGCTTTTTTGTATCTTTAAAACTCCAAACTCTGCCTGATTATTTTGTTTCCTGCTATTTCAGTCCCCATCCTACTTCCTTTTTCAGGTTACATGAGTGTGGTGCTTGCTAATTTCTAGCATTTGCTCTCTTCTGTATTCCTTCCGTAGGTAGCTTCGCTATACAGTTTGAAGCATTTTTATACCCAGGTTTATCTGGCATTCCTACCGAATTCTCTGTTACACTGATTCACCTGTTTCGCAGGATATATATAACTTTCTGTCCTTTTTTTTTTCTCCTTAGAACTCGTCCCTGCTGGGTCACCCATTCCCTCCTAGTGTTCCTCCTGTCCTCAGCCCCCTCCAGAGAGCACAGCTCCTCGGAGGAGCACAGGTAAGCCTGTGATTAGCCCCACTCACGAAAAGCTCTCCTCCTTTCCGGACATTCCCTAGATGATGTCCCTCTTTGCTGTTAATCAGTCTCTGCTGCCTCTCGATTTTTCCTGTACTGTTTTCAAAGTTATTGGTGGAAACTGTATTCACTTTTCTGTGGGTAAAAGCAGGAGGACTTGCTGATGAACTAAGTCTGAGATCTTGTCCCTCTTTCTAGCTGCCGCCCGGACGGATGTCTCCCAGCCAGTTCGCACGGGTCCCTGGATTTGTTGGCAGTCCGCTTGCCACCATGAATCCCAAGTTGCTGCAAGGGCGAGTGGGGCAGGTGCTGCCCCCAGCGCCGGGCTTCCGGGCCTTCTTCAGTGCCGCGCCTCCCGCCCCGCCGCCTCCCCAGCAGCACTCCCCTGGCCCGGGGCCTCACCTGCAGAACCTAAGGTGTGCGAACACTGGCCGCTGTGTGCCTGTCAATGCCTTCGAGGCCTCATGATGTTTGCAAGGGCACGAGACGGTCTTGGATCCTCAACTTGCCCAGCACGGAGATGTTTGACAGCCTCCAGGCATCCTTCCAGATCAGCATTTCCCTAAAGTCACGTGCTTCCTGTGTGTGTTTGCACATTGCTGGCTAATCACCTTTTTTATTTCTTCTAACCTCTCTTAGGTCTCCCTTTATATCCGTTTGACAAACACACAGACATGTGCACTAAGTACTTACGGCTTAACAGAAATGCTGATCTGAGAGCTAGCTGGGTTCCTCGCTTCTGCTCTGGTTTTGGAACAGGGGTTCGAGTTCGACCTCTAGTGAAATTATGTTTTATTATATACCATATATCAGATTCTTCAGAGAAACAGAATCTACACACATGTGTGCACGCAGACACACACATATGTATATATGTACATGTTTATAAAGAAAAGATTTATTTTAAAGAATGGCTAAGGAGATCTGTGGAGCAGGCCAACAGAGGGGAAATTGAGATAAGAGTTGAATTCGCAACCTGAAATTTGTAGGACACTCTAGCAGGTTAGAAACTCAGGCAGTACACTATACGTTAACTAACTTGAATTTAAATACAACTTAAAAATTAAACAAAAACTCAGGACTTCTGTGTTCCAGTTTTGAGACAAAATTCCTTCTTGTCTGGGAAACACCAGTTTTTGCTCTTAATGCCTTCAACTGGTTGGGTGAGGCCCACCCATATTGTCAAAGGCCATCTTTTTGGTTTTTAAATGTTTGAGAGAGAGTATGTGAGCAGGGGAGAGGGAGAGAGAAATCCAAGCCAGTTCCACACTGCCAGTTCAGAGCCCAACACAGGGCTCAACCCACAGAACTATGAGATTGTGATCTGAGCTGAAATCAAGAATCAGACACTTAACCAACTGAGCCACCCAGGCACCCCCGGTAATTAATTTTTAAAATTTTATTTGAAATTTTTTTAATGTTTATTTATCATCGAGAGAGAGAGAGAGACAGAGCATGATTGTGGGAGGGGCAGAGAAAGGAGGAGACACAGAATCCAAAGCAGCCTCTAGGCGGGGCTTGAACTCACAAATGATGAGATCACGACCTGAGCCAAAGTCAGATGCTCAACTGACTGAGCCCTCTGGTGCCCCTGATTTTCTTAATCACATCTGCAAAATACCTTCACAGCAACATCTAGATCAGCGTTTGACCAAAAAACAACTGGGTACCATAGCCTGCAGCCAAGTTGATATAAATTGACAGTCACACATATTTTCTTTTTTTCTTTTCCTCTTTTTTTTTCCCCAGCAATTATTTATTTTTGGTGTGGAATGCTGGAGCTTTAAAAAATTTTTTTTGTTAATTTTATTTATTTTTTAATTACATCCAAGTTAGTTAGTATATAGTGCAATAATGATTTCAGGGAGTGGATTCCAGTGATTCATCCCCTACGTATAACACCCAGTGTTCATCCCAACAAGTGTCTTCCTTAATCACACGTATATTTTTAGTGTCTCTCCCAAATAGTTGAAACGAGGCACGTTAAAGCTTTTAAGAGACTTCTGTGAACAGGAGGGAGAAGAAAAATAGTTCCCTACTTTGCTGCTAATTCACTCACATTTTATGATCCTCTTAGTAGTTGAAAGTCAGTCTCTGTAGAAGACATGTAAAAAATACAAGTGTCTTTTCCTTCTGAAAGATGTGAGAATAGACTTGAACCTTCCCTTGGGTGAACACGTCTGAAGTTATACGGTTCTGAAAACATTCTCTGAAGTTTCAAGTCCCCAGAACAACAGAACTGAAAACCTTCCCCTCTTCCCTCAGGTCTCAGGCCCCGGTGTTCAGACCAGACACCACTCACCTCCACCCGCAGCACCGGCGGCTCCTGCACCAGCGACAGCAGCAGAACAGGAAGTATGTACTCCTTCCCCCTCAGCTTTTAGTTTTGACAGTGCTATTAATTTTTTTTTTTTTTTACTTTATAAATTTTAGAATGAGTAGTGGGAGGGACAGAGAGAGGGAGAGCAAGAGTCCCATGTAAGCTCTCCACTTGGAGCTTCGGAGACCGATGTGGGGCTCAAACCCACAAACCATGAGATTGTGACCTGAGCCGGAAGTTGGTCCCTTAAGCAACCGAGCCACCCAGGTGCCCCCATCAGAAATACAGTTTAGATCTGATTTTTTTTTTTGTCATTTTATACTGCTTACCAAGTTCTTACCATACTCTTAGCTACCTTTTGTTTATAATTTCAGCTCAGAGGTAACTGAAATATAATGGCTAGTCTTAACTTTAGTCTTAGGTGAAACCAATAGTTGCTCTTTATTTTTGCCTGTAATTTAATCTTCACTCAACAGACATGAATGTGTATTGAAGTAGGCAGCCCTGGCTGTGGGGCAGGCGCTGGGGTAGGTTTGGCGGCTTAAAAGAACAGGGCCCATCAGAGCGCTGCCTTCGTAGCTGTGACGCTCTGTGATCGTTCAGACACAGAAAATAAGAAAGGCAAACATAGCTTTGAGGTTTCTTTAGCCTTCGGTTTTATGGTTCTGTGTGTGTAATTCCTTTTGACTTTCAAAGAAGCTCTAGAATACTTTTTGCAGGGGAAAAAATAGAAGCTCTTAAAATAAGACACCAAAAGGGCACCTCTTAAAGGAAAAGATTAACATATTTGACTGTTAAAATATGAAACTGATAGGGCCTGTTTAACAATATGGTTTCACGTGCTTGAGGATTTGTTAAGAGGGTGGATCTCATTCATATGGAATGTCTTACCACCAAAAAAAATAAAACTACGGGAGATCCAGAAACCCTCGAGGGCGTTGGATACGTCTGTTCCCTCACTGGTGGTGATGTGGGAAGGTTCACACGTGTCCAAACGTACAAAATTGTAGGCATTAAATTCGTGCAGTTCTTTTTCCATCATACCTTAGTAAGGCTGATGCGATTTCACTCATATGTGGAATTTAAGACGCAAAACAAATGAACTGAGGGAAAAACAGACTCTGAACTCTAGAAAACTAACTGGTAGTGCCCAGAGGGGAGGGGGCCCTGGAGGGCGGGGATTAAGGAGAGCACTGAGTACGTGTGGACTGCCGAACGTCGCATCAGACCCCTGAAGCTCAAACACCAAAGGTTTCACGCTCACTTCCAATCAGGAAAATACAGATTAAAATTAGATAACCGTTTTACGTCATCTGACAAGCAAGGTTTGAAATGTCTCAACACTGTCACTGGTGGCAAGAATATTGGTTTTATAGCCTCTTGTGAGAGAATTTGCAGTAGATAATGAGGTTGGAAACGTGGCTACACCACAGCCTAGCAGCTCTCCTTTTTGGTACATACCTGGGTGTGCTGTCGATACGGATAAATATGAAGAGCCTGATGTCGAAAAAGAAGCAACATGTCCAGTACCGTTTATGTAAACGTAAAGGCACGCAGAATGATACTGGATAGTATTTCAAGATGGACACACAAGTCGTAAGTCTTAAAAACATTTCAGGGAGAGTCCACACCACGTCAGGCTGGTGGTTCCTCTGCGAAGGGAGGGAAGCTGGAAACGGGGATGCAGACGGGGTGCAAGAGGGCCTTCGGCTGCGAACGTGGTGACAGTGTATTACTTAAGGGTCCTGTGTCAAACTCCGCAGAGCTTCTTAATTAGAACTAAGCATTTTTGTCCCCCTTTGTCCCCTTTTCAAGTGGGAGAGGCTCTCACTATTCACCAGAAGGTTTCTATATATGCAAATTGGGGCAAATTTTTTTTTCACTGAGCCTTAGTGGTGGATAAATGAATGTTTATTGTGAGCTTTGCTCTGTATTTGGAGTATTTCATGATTTTCGACAAGTTAAAAAAAAAAAAAAGTGGATAGACGGGGAGTCAAATTCTGTGTTCACATCTCTTTGATCTCAGTTTATTGTCTTCCGTGGAGAAACTAAAACTGCCCGCCTCGGAGGGTTCTTGTCGGGCTTGAGCAGAAGTCCGCGGGACTTCCGATCTCCGGTCCTGCCCCTCGGTGTGTGTCATGTAGCTCTTTTTCAGATTCTGTCAAGATTCAGTTCTTCTCACTTGTTTTTTAACAAAAGCAAAGTGGAATCTTTTTTTTTTTTTTTTTACCTGACCTGGTTTGTTCCTGTATTGTTATAAAGCCGGAGGAAGGTCCCGACTTGGAGTGAATGCGCCCTGTGTTTGGTTTTTCAGTCAGCATCGGAGTCTCAACGGTGCGGCAGAGAGAGGAAGTCACCGGAGCAGCCATCAGGACCACCTCCGAAAGGACCCCTACGCCAACCTCATGCTGCAGCGAGAGAAGGACTGGGTCTCAAAAATCCAGATGATGCAGCTGCAGAGCACTGACCCCTACCTGGACGACTTCTATTACCAGGCAGGTTCAGCCCCTCCCGCTGGCGAAGGCACGCGTGGGAGTGTCAGTAGACATCCGTGCTGACAGGTTTTTCTTTGGAGGTAGTTTCTGGCTGGTTAGGAACTCACCACATTCTGTCCTCTTTTCAAGCAGGAGAGCCTCTCACTGGTCACTAAAAGGTTTCTGTTATGTGCTGTTCATTTCTTCCAGAGGCTCTCAGACCAGTGTTTTGAAATCGTTCTTTCAGTCAAGAATAGTCTGGATGCCTGGATGGCTCGGTCGATGAGCATACGACTTTTTTGAGAAAGGGGCGAGGGGCAGAAAGAGAGGGAGACAGAGGGTCCACAGGCTCTGAGCTGACAACAGAGAGCCCGATGTGGGGCTTGAACCTCTAAACCGCGAGATCATGACCTGAGCTGAAGTCAGATGTGCAGCCGACTGAGCCACCCAGGTGCCTGTAACCATCAGACTCTTGATTTCAGCTCAGGTCATGATCCCAGGGTCATGGGTGTCGGGCCCTGCACTGACAGCATGGAGCCTGCTTGGGATTTTCTGCCTCCTTCTTTCTCTCAAAAATAAATAAACCTTAAAAAAAAAAAAGAATATTGGTGGCCTAGGGTGCCTGAGCGGCTCAGTTTGTTGAGCATCTGACTCTTGATTTCAGTTTAGGTCATGATCCCTGGGTTGCGGGAAAGAGCCCTCCCCCATGGGGCTCTGTGCTGAGTTTGGAGCCTGCCTGAGGTCTCTCTCTTTGGCTCTGCTCCCCTTCCCTGCTTGTTCCCCACCCCTCTCTAAAAAAATTAAGAAATAAAATCAAACTTAAAAAAGGTATCGATAGTCTAAAGATATTTCCGTTGGTAATTGGCTTTTCTGAGGGCTGGGATTTTTTGAGAAGTAAAGATGTAGCAGTCTAGTAAGAACGAAAAATCAGTACGTGTAAAGAGCTCAAGCTGCTGACTGCCCCGGGCATGTCGATGTGGCGATAGAGAGCAGCCGGGCTCTGGGCTTCTGTTGCAACTGAACTCCCCTTCTCACGTGCTAGAATTACTTTGAAAAACTGGAGAAACTGTCAGCTGCTGAAGACGTGCAAGGTGAAGGCCCTAAAAAGGAGCGCACCAAGCTCATCACCCCTCAGGTGGCCAAGCTGGAGCACGCCTATAAGCCAGGTAGGTCCTCGGGCCGTGCTGGGAGACATCTGGCTCTGGCGTGCTGCTGACACTCCAGAATGTAAACAGCCGAGCCGACGGCAGGGGAGAGCGGTCTGGAACTCCCTCGTGGAGGACGGGTGTCGTCCTGGCGTGCCGGGGACAGCCTTCCCTGCGGCACGGCGCCGGCGCCTCACAGATGCGCTGTGGATCCTTTAAGACTTGAGATTCCGTAACTTTTAAAAACGTGTTAGGATTCCTGGTTCTCCTATAATAAAGGGGAAATACTTCATATTTTTATTATTATTGCAACCCCCAAATGGGAATGGTGAGGCTGTGAGGAAAGACCAGCAGCCGCCTACCTCGCTGACTTCCTGGAAACGTTTTGTCCTTGCAGTGCAGTTCGAGGGCTCTCTGGGAAAGCTCACGGTTTCTAGTGTGAATAATCCCCGCAAGATGATTGATGCTGTTGTGACATCTCGGAGCGAGGATGACGTAAGTGTCTGCAGATTGTGCGGGTCATCACTCCTGCTCGGAAGGTCACTGTGGGATGGACTCCAGCGTAAGGGGCCGGTTGTTGTCTAATCGGAAGCGTTCTCCGCGCCCCCCCACCCCCCGCTTCCCGCCATGGCCTGGCTGTCTGGTTTCCTGCACGTGGACAGAGATCCTAACACCATCACCCCTAGGGCAGCCAGGCAGGACGGAGGGTGGGGAGTTTTTAAACTGGGTAACTGGCCGCAAACCACATCAGCTGTCTGTTACAGTTTTTAAAATTCCCATTTTTATGTGCTCTTAAGATTTCCCTGAGATTATTTTCTTCTTTACTGTATCCTACCATTAGCTTTTGACCAGCTGTGAATTCAGTTTAGTCATTTGTGTGGGTTAGTTCATTCAGTTCTATGACCCTTGTCCAGTTAGTGTTGTTTTAGATTATTAACTTACGAAGTTAGGCTCTCTTACCATATTGTCACGAACGGAACGGTATGTACACACTTAGGAAATTACTTTTTACAGAAGTAAACAGTTCATACTGAATAGTCTTATCTTTTTTTAGGAGACAAAAGAAAAGCAGGTTCGAGATAAGAGACGAAAAACCCTTGTCATAATTGAAAAAGTAAGTTTTAGGGGCTCCTGGGTGGCTCAGTCAGTTGAGTGGGTGACTTCAGGTCATGATCTCACGGTTTGTGAGTTTGAGCCCCATGTCGGGCTCTGTGCTGCCAGCTCAGAGCCTGCAGCCTGCTTCAGATTCTGTGTCTCCCTCCCTCTCTCTCTCTCTCTCTCTGCTCCTCCCCAACTTGCACTCTGTCTCTCGAAAAATAAATAAACGTTTAAAAAAAATTTTTTAAAGAAATTAAGTTATAGAATCTATTGCTGTCCTTAGTTTCAAATAAGGAACTACCAAATGTGTGCATTTGCAAGAAGTCAAAAGTAGGCAGTCGGTGTTCTGTGATTTCAGTTAATGTATTCTTAACGTGCCTGCTGTATACATGAGCACACGAGGAAAGAGTGTGCCGCACCTCCCAGAAAGAGCACTGCAGCCACAGTCAGAAGTACTGGCCTCTGTCCATGCCTGTTCCGCTAACCGCTGACTGTTTTAGGGCAGGTCACCTAAGAAAATGGGAATAAATAGTAAGATTCCACTTGTGAATTAATGTAGTTAACTCAGTTCACGTGTATTTGCGGGGTACCCCTTGGATGCTGGGCACTGTGCTGGGTGCTAAGAACAGCGTAGAACCATGTAGGCAATTAATTCGTAAAGTGCACATACCCTGTTGCAAGGCCACAGTGTAACCAGGCTGTGGATCACGTCTTCTCTGTTTCTAACTGAACCTGAGACTTGAGGCAGCCTGCTTACCCTTTCTGTGCCGTGACCATTTTCTTCATCTGTGAAAAAATGGAGGCGATGATAGTCTCTCTCTCCCTGGGCTGTGGAGAGTATTCGGTGAATGAGTACATGCAGAGTGCCTAGCACAGTGCCTGGGACCCAGGAGTAAAATGCTTGCCGTGTTTGTAAATTTGAGGCACCGCTGGGAGCAGTGATAAACATCATTTGTATCAGAATGCTGCTCTTGCTGCTGTACATTTGCAAAGTGCATAATCTGTCATTACCTCCTGGGTTAGAGGTCAAGGAGGGACAGCAGACAGGAATTCTTTAAGTTACTGCACTATGTTTTTCTGGATTTAAAAGAGCACCTTTTTCCCTCTCAGTCTTCCTACAATTAGTTTTCACCCTTCCATCTCTACCTGGGGGTCCCAAACCATGACGTTGTGTACCTAATACTCTGGTCCTGACGCAGCATGCTGTGGCCTGCTTTGTGTCTCACTCAGACCTATAGTCTACTCCTTGACGTGGAGGATTATGAAAGGCGGCACCTCCTCAGTCTGGAAGAAGAGCGGCCTGCCCTGGCGGATGACAGGAAGCACAAAATCTGTAGCATGTATGACAACTTAAGAGGGAGATTGCCTGGACAAGAGAGGTAAGAATTGTACGCTTGGTGGGACTCGTGCAGCCAGCTGGCCTCCTCGCTCAGCCGACTTCAGTTTTCTACATTTCTGTCTTTTGGCTAAACTTCCTTACCATCTCAGGAAGCTCAGAGTCTGCCCTTCGTCCATATGCCATATCATATAAAGCATTTCATAATGCTTCCCAGCCAGGGGGAAAAATCTCTTTATTCTGGGTTCATATATTCAACACCTGCTTATTCACTATCTGCTGGGCACCCGAGACACAGCCGGGAACGTGGTTTGGTTTCTGTGTTTGAGCCTACGAATTTTGCTTGATTTATTTTAGCATGTTCAGCCTTGTAATCCTCCTATGTTATCTTTACCGAGATGAAAAGTACAGACATTTATATTTATGCTTCCTCAGGATTTCCATAGAATACGGGTACACTGTGGAAGACAGTCAGTCTTCCAGTGGGCACTAAGCTCCTTAATATATCTTTTTATCTGTATCTGTCTCTCCTGCCCAGGATCTTGCTAACGGTAAATGTTGTATAAACCCTAAGTGTTTATATCATGAATGCGAGAGGACTCTGTCCTGGGAACTCCATTTCTCTTTGCTCACTCGAGAGAATTGTTGATTCTTCTGAGCCAGGACGCACACAAACCAGAACATAAGAATAAGCACGTTCTTTTCAGCACACCTTTTCTGGAGTCGTGTTGACAAGCAACTGGTTGAATAAATGTGGGTTTGTCCAGAGTTGGGTATGTTAGGTGGCCATCAGATCGATGTAAGTGAAGTGTATTTATTGTCATGGAAAAATGTCACAAGAATTTGTTGAGTGAAAAAAGTCAAGTAACAAAGCCATATGAATTCTGTGGACTCATTTTTTAATGAAAAAAAAAACTGTGCAGCAAAATGATTCTTTGAAACTGATAACAGTAGTAATAAAGTTCACTCCAAAATGAATGTTTTTATATCCGTTTTGCTTACGTAGGTTTTCAGATTTTGCTGTGTTACCATGTTATTTGTATAGTTATATAAAACATAAAGAAAACAAATGCTTGTAGTTTGACCAAGTTTTTTTAACCTACATTTCTGAAGTGATGATTTTCTACACTTGTGAAACTTGAAGAAGTTACTATTTACTGTTGAGCTGAGAGTCGGAGAAGTAATTCTCACTATTTTGTGGCCCAAGTCATTGTAGGCTGAAAATGAGCGCAGTGGGTTTTGTTTGTTCAGTAACACGTAAGCAGAGAAGGATGACTCGCGCTGTTCTCGCCGACCTAAGGTAGCATCTCCTTCCCCGCAGGCCCAGCGATGACCACTTTGTACAGATCATGTGCATCCGGAAAGGGAAGAGGATGGTTGCCCGCATTCTTCCTTTCCTCTCCACAGAGCAAGCAGCTGACATTCTCATGACAACGGCCAGGAATCTCCCTTTCCTTATCAAGAAGGACGCGCAAGACGAGGTGATGATCTCCACG
Source organism: Mungos mungo (assembly GCA_004023785.1). Lineage (NCBI taxonomy): Eukaryota > Metazoa > Chordata > Mammalia > Carnivora > Herpestidae > Mungos > Mungos mungo. The sequence goes on from PISW01002696.1 coordinate 158,305, forward strand.
TGGGGCTCTTTCCTTTGGGTCTTCACAGTCGATGAGAGTTCTAGAATCCACATTGCATCAGAATCTCTTGGGAAGGAGATAATTCAGATACCCCAAAGATGCTGAACCAGAATTTACAGAGGAAAGATCAGGGCTTTTGTATATAACGCGAGTCCCCAGGTGAATATGATGCTTGTGAAAATTTGCAAACCTGTGGTCTTGGTTATTTTACTGGATGTAAAGTACCACTCACTGGGCTGCTGTAGACTTAGTTGAATGGTATCCCACAGGCCAGTGCTTGTAACTTCAAATTGTCATCATCTAAACTAGGCTGGAATTTGCGGCGCCTGGGTGGCTCAGTCAGTTAAGCATCTGACTTCAGCTCAGGACATGATCTCATGGTTCATGGGTTCAAGCCCTGCCTCAGGCTCTGTGCTGACAGCTCAGAGCCTAGAGCCTGCTTCAGATTCTGGCTCCTCTCTCTGCTCTTCCCCCACTCACACTGTCTCTCTCACTCAAAAAATGAACAAACTTTTTTTTAAAATTTAAACTAGGTTGGAATTTGAAACATGGTTTTGAAGGTTATAAGTTAACTCTTGGTAAGAATTGCTCTTTGCTTATCCTTGATGTAACACTTGAAAGATTAGCAATATTTAGAATAGTCTTAAGATCAGAGCAAGAAGTTGACAAGGGTAGCGCAAAGGGCAGTTATTACTAAGTGTGAGGTTCAGAATATTAGAATGTATGAGTGAGCCTGGTAAAAGAGACTGTGAGTTGATTATAACGATCTGGTGATAGTCCGCAGAAAATGTGACGCCAGGATCCCCTGTAAGTGGTGTGGCATGCAAGAGTTGAAAATTACATCTTCTGAAATAATAACTCCTTCTGAGTTGAAAATTTTCTCCTGAAGTTGTAGCACCTGCAGAAGAAATTAATGCAAAGTGGAGGCTTCATCATTAGGAAAAATGAAGTGGGATGAGACATACATTTTTTAAGGATTTCAAGAAGGAAAAATGGATTGGAGTAAAGTTTAAGGAATTGAGGTTTAGCCTCAAAAATCAAAGCAGGACTGAAAGCAACAGCTCCCTTGGCAGCATATAGATTGTTCTAGGCCATGTGGCGGGCACTCTGTCTTAGAGGAACTCGTCAGTGGAAACAACTTTGGGAGAGCTTTATTCATTCAGCAAATACTTATTGAGCAGCTCTGTGTACCAGGCACTATTTAAAACATTTTTTTTCTTTTTTTCATGTTTTTATTTATTTTTGAGAGAGCAGAGGAGGGTGAGAGAGGAGACACAGAATCCGAAGACAGGCTCCAGGATCTGAGCTAGCTGTTAGCACGGAGCCTGATGCGGGGCTCGAACCCACAAACCGTGAGATCGTGACCTGAGCTGAAGTTGGATGTTTAACCGACTGAGCCACCCAGGTGCCCCATACCAGGCACTATTTTAGGTCCCAGAAATGGAGCACCTAGAGCTAGGTCCTGGGAGCTAGGAATTCAAAGATGCTTGCCTGAATGGAGGTACCTGCTAATGAGGAAAACGTGATTAACTGCAGAGGCTGAGTTTTCACCTATATGCGTTAAAGAGTCATAGACCACTTCTCCAAATAGCATTTCTTGAAGTAATAGCTAGCAGGTCTGAGGCATAAAATATGCAAGGCAATCATGGGATACCTTGTGCCAGAAAGTACGGAAGCTAAATGATTCCTGGGGTCCCGTGTAAAATTGCACAGACCAAACTCAAAGGGCTCCTTGTCCAAAAATTTGCACCAGAAAGAAAAATTACAGCAATGGATTGAAATATGTTAAATATATTTAATGAGTTTATAATGATGCCAAAAAATATGTTGATCACCTCCAGAGATTGCTAGGCCATCCAGAGCTCATTATTCTGAAAATGGGTAAATTTTTAAATTCTAAAGAGAATCAAATCTTTATCCTGCCTTACCATTACAGCCAAGCATCACGTAACCAAAAAGTCGGTATCAGAAAGTTCATCATGGAATTTAGCTAATAAGTGCAAAAGAAATGATAAAATTAGAGAATCACCACCTTACAACCCCTACTAACCCAGCCCGTCAGTCTGGACAGCAGTGCGTACTGCTGCAAAAGACATTAGGCAGCAGTGGATGGGAACTTCACTGCGGTTGGGGCAGCAGACGCCTGATCGCTAAGGGACGACCACACACTGTGCTTCCCGACATGCCGCAGGGGAAGGCACACAGTGTTCCTGTCCTCGCCTTCCCCCGGGGGACTTAAATCTGATTTAACCAAACTTCTGATTCTGATCATCAGGTTTTGGTGTTTTGTTTTTGTTTTTTTAGAAAGACATGCTTGTAAATACTGTTAAGTGACCTCACAGAGGTGCAAATAGCTAAACCCAAAGTATGGGACAGATGACCCTGTTTCTTCAACAACTAAATAGCAGAAGAAAAGGAAACAGGCAGTGGGCACAGGACCTATTCACAGGTTTCTTTTTTCTTTTTTTTTTCTTTTTCTGAGTGAGTGCAGTAAGGGAGGGGGCACAGAGCCCAACACAAGGTTCGAACTCGAACACATGAGGTCATGACCGGAGCCAAAATCAATGGTCACTCAACCAGCTGAGCCACACAGGTGCCACCCACCCCCCTCCCCGCCCCCCTTCACAGATTTTAAAAGCCTTACCAACCAGATGCAATGTCTGGGTTTTGTTGGAATCACGATTAGAGAAAGTCAACTGCTAAAAGACATTTAAAAAAAATTTTTTTTAGATGTTTTTTATTTATTTTTGAGAGACAGAGACAGCGTGAGCAGTGGGGAGTCAGAGAGAGAGGGAGATACAGAATCTGAAGAAGGCTCCAGGCTCTGAGCTAGCTGTCAGCAAGAGCCCGACCCGGGGCTCAAACCCACAAACCGTGAGATCATGACCTAAACCGAAGCCGGACGCTTAACCGACTGAGCCACCCAGGCGCCCCCAAGACATTTTTAAGACAAGAAATTCAAATTTGGAGATTTAATTTTGTTAGGTGTCATAATACATCAAGAGATCTTGTTAGAGATCCAAACTAGAGTATTTATGGATGAAATGATGTAGATTTAATAAGATTGGCAGGGTGTTGATGATTTAATTATTGTTGAAGCTGGGTGATGGGTACACAGACTTCATCATACACTTGTTCATACTTTTATGTACGATAAAAATGCTTTTGTTGTTAAAGGTTTGTTTATGTAGACTAATAGATGATAAATAGGCTGCTTTTGAATGCTATCTTTGAATACCATCTACAGTAACACCGGCCATCATTTTTTATGCCGTGGGCCCTGAGTGCTAGGAGCACCCTTGATTCCCTTGCCTGTGTCAGAGCCTAGTTCTTTGGCAGTGCTGTATTTTTACCCTCTAGTCTGGGCCTCGGGGCTGAAAGGAGTGAAGGGCTTGCAGGCCAGAATTCAACGGCCTTGGATTCTGGTGCTTTCTGTTAGCTATATCCCTCTGAACACCGAGCTCCTTTACATTTAGCTTGTCTAATCTGTGAAAATTGGATTATCATTTCTCCATTTCCTCACTGAGCTTTTATAAAGATGAAACAAGATCCAGTGAGGTCTGAAAGTACTTCTGGGTGGTTCTGGGACTCGGGATTCACCTGTGTCGCGTGCTTCTCACGGTGTACTTGGCCTCCACACTCAGCCTTAGATCCCTGAAGGCCTGTCCTGTTTACCATCTCATTTTGACCCACGGTGCCCGACACCTCGTAGGCATTTCAGTATTTGTAGAAGGAATTAAAATACTGATATCTTATCATGAATCTTGCTGTGGGAGAAGTGATTTTACACCCTTGGCTCACACAAGTCATGCTTCCTGTGCAAACTGGGTTTTTAAACGTTCTCAGTAGGCACCTCCTAATCCATTGTTAAGACCCAGCGGTACCTGCTAGACGCGTCAGCCCTTTTTTGTTACAACTTGCCTGAGGCCCTTAGTGCACAGCTGAGCACGCCCTCCCGTCTGCACCCACGGACGAGAGTTGCCAGGATGTAATGCTTTTCTCTGTGTTTTGCAGGTGCTGCCATGTTTACTGGGTCCCTTCTCCCTCCTGCTCTATCACCTTCCGTCAGTGACTGTCACCAGCCTTCTGCAACAGCTAATGAACCTACCTCAGAGCACGGCTACGCCAGCGCCCTCCAACCCTCACCTCGCTGCTGTGCTCCAGAACAAGGTGCTCATGCCCTCCTTTGCCCCTGAGCTAACTTGGGGTTGTGCGGACAGATAATGGCTGCTGTGGTGTGGCAGCTTGTAAAAGAACGGCTTCCTTCAATCAGGAGTTACAGTAGCTCCTAGGGACAGAGGCTAGAAAGAACCATGGTTTCAACCAGGTGGGCTTTTCTGTGTCTCACATGGAACAGCACTGGCATGGCGTCCACGTTGTCCTCAGGGACACAGGCTCCTTCAGTTCGCGACCCTTGGGCTCCATGCCCAGTTGTTGAATTCAAGGTTCCAATTTGCATCAGGAAGAGAGGTGTGTGTAGAGGGGGAAAACCTGGATATTTGCTGTCTGTCTGCCTTGTTTGGACCTGTTCCAGGGGTTCTAACCAGCAGCCTCGGTGGCCGGGTTCTACTCACCTGCCACACATTAGTGCAGAGAAGGCTGGGAAACACCTTTCGGTTCACAGCCATGTGACCTCAGACAAAATCCGGGCTCTCTCATGAGGACGAGCTCGTGCTGGGTCGGCAGTCCCACTCTTGGTCAGGAGACTAAATAGTCGAACATCCCATTTCATATTTTATTTACATCAGCTTGACGATCCAGAGCCACGCAGGGGAAGCCTAACATAGAAGAGAGGATGCGGGCTCTCAGCAGGTTTCCATTCCTTGCCTGCCATTTTCTAGGCTTGTGATGCCGAACGGATGATTTTACCTTGCTGAGCCCATTTCCTGACCTGGAAGTGGAGGTGATGAGGTCAAGTCCAGAGCTGTCCTGTTACTCAGATGAGCACACCACTGTGACCTTCGGTGTCACTCCTTTCCACACTGGGCACATGTGCTGGCAGAGAGAGAATAGTGTCGAGGCCTCTCTTCCCCTCGCACCTGAAAACCCCCCAAAGTGTGACTGTGGGCGGTACCTCCAAGGCCAAGAGGTGACCGTGCTCCGGGGTCAGATGATGGGCGTTCTGGAGTGCTGGCTTGTGGGCCTTCCACGGTTTTTGGTCTATGAGTTTGAACGTTGATAAAGGCGATGGAAAACTGTGGAGTCAGACGAGATTCTATGTGTAGCCCAGGGTTGTTTTTCTGACAGTGACACAAAGTTGTCCCCTGTGAGGTGAACTCAGAAAGCTGGGATTCCCTTCTGGTCCATTGCAGCCACAACTCCTACATTTAACCTCCTGCCATGAGTCCCCGTTTGTGTCGCATTCTGCGCCCCTGCAGACCGCCCGTGTCCTGTTACTGCCCACTGGATGAAACAGATCTTTAATCTCTAAAGCCTGTTGCTAAATTAGAGACGTGGATAAGTCATGCATCCTTTTTCTGTTTTTAATGTCTCGTCTAAGCCTTTATATGTCCAGTGTGCGTATCCTTTGCTAAGGAAAGTTTTTAAGGAGATTTAAGGAAATCTCTTCATATTCTGATCGTGATCGCTTCAGTTACCTTTCTTTGTCCATCTTCCCACCTGTCTTAACATCGTTTTTTAGTATTTAGTATTTCTCCATACCTTTTCTGTGAACTTTAAATTTCTGTATTCAGGTTTGTCTTTGATTTTCTTTTTTAATCCATTTCCATTTCAGTAAAGAGGAGAGAGTTGAACCCTTAGCACATTATCCGTGGCAGGGAACATGAGCTTCTCTCTCGGGAGGGTGGGCAAGCAGAGAGGGCGCTCGGTGCCGGGCCCCGGGACGTGCCCTCTCGTGGAGGGTGCCTGTCGCTGCTCTGCCGGAAGTGGGGCGGGAGAGGGACTCGCGGCCTCCCAGGTCACGGTTGTCCGCCGTTTTCCCCGTTTCGCAGCACGGCGGCGGGGTCCTTTGACCTGGTGCTGTTCCCCATCTCGTAGCAAGTTCCCTTCGGTGGTGGTGGAGGACTGGATGCGGTGCTGAACTTGAGTCCCTCTGTCTCCTCTTGCAGTTTGGCCTGTCGCTGCTCCTCGTCATCCTGAGCCGTGGGGAAGACCTGCAGAGTTCAGACCCTGCTGCAGAATCCACACACAGCGCCCAGTGGTCAGTCGGGACTGCGTTTCTCTTTTCACCATCTTGCAGAATAATCTTTTGTTCTTTTTCTCACATTGTCCTTATCGTTTTTACCGGTTTACCTTTCAGGACAGAGGTGATGTTCATGGCGACCCGAGAACTTCTGCGGATTCCCCAAGCAGCCCTGGCCAAGCCAATCTCGATACCCACCAACCTGGTGTCCCTCTTTTCTCGCTATGTTGATCGACAGAAACTGAACTTGCTGGAGACAAAGCTGCAGTAAGTTTCAAACAGGAGAGTCCCGCATCTTACTAGAGTTGGCACTTTAGAAGTCACGAGGAGGAGGTCAGGGGCCTGGGGCCGCATGTAGTGGAAGACGGTAGAGACTCCTGTCAGATCTCTGAGCATCTGCCAGGTCCCAGGCCCCGTACCGGGAGCGGCGGCCCCTCAGAGCTCACTAAATAAGGGTAGAGAGGTTGCGGGCGTTGTGTTACGAGAATTCTAACAAGGGTGTGACTGATGCAAACAATTGCCTTCTGTTTTAACTCATTCACACAAGTTTCCTTTCTCTCTTTCTTTATACCCATAGGCTAGTTCAGGGGATACGGTAAAAGATCTCCAAATGTGTCCTGTACCTCTTTTTGGCTGCCTCCTGCACTGCCGCCATCACAAGGGAGTGGTTTTTAATGAGGGAGGGAAGGTAGCTTATTCCCCGAAGCGCCTTGTGGGCCCGGCTCCCGTCCACGGGGGTCGTCTCTGAATGCCAGGTGTCCCCCACCGCTCTGTGAAAGTTGGCTGGGTGACACTTCGGCTGGTTTCTTCTTACCTTCTGTGTCACAGTTCTGCATGTCCTGCTCTCTCAAGTCTTCTCAATTTTGCCTTTTCTTTGCCCTAGAGACACAATTATAATCTCTCCCTTTGTCCCCCCACCACTGCTCCGGATCAAAGGAGACTGTAGCCTGCCAAAGGGTTCCTTCCCTCATCCTGTTAAAGAGTCTTTCGTTGCCCCATATTAATACGACTATAGGAGAACCGATTAAGTAGAAACCAATGTATGCATATGCGCGCACACCCCCTCTCCACGCGTTCGTGTGGTCTCCAGAGGATCCTTAAGGAACGAGTTTTAGACTGAGAAAGATGTAGTTGACACATCACTCCTCTAAAAACCAGCTGATAATATTTTTAATCTGTTTCTAGTCCATCCTGTAATTAATTTGGTGGGTTCTACTTGTTTTAATAATAAACGCAGGGTATGCAGCACGTTAATAAAATCAGAACTCTGAATTGACGACACCCAGCTCTAGGCTGAGAAGTCCTGTCTCGTCCCCGCCGTGCTCCCCTGTGTCTGTCCACCTCCGTGAAACCGCACACGGTTAAGCCCTTTCCCCGCTGCGATGGCGGCGCCCTGGGCCTGTCCCCTCCACAACCGCGAGGTTGCCCCCGACGAACCGGACGAGAGCCTGCTTCTGCAGCGCGGCGTTTGCACACTCGCTCTGTCTTCCTGAGACGTCAGTAAGCCATGCTTCTACTTCCCTCTCCCCGTTTGAGCCGGCGTTGTGGGTGGCAACCTCCCGTGGCAGCCACGGAAGCCGAGTCCGGCTCGCCTCGCCCTACAGGCCCCTCCACGCCACAGACACGACCACCGTCCCTCCCCGTCCCCCCCCGTCCCCCCCTCCCCAGGCCTCCAGGGGCCCGGCTCCGTGTCCCGGCAGGACAGCCCGCCGTGTCCTCTGCACCTGTCCCCGTCCCGCACAGCAGCCACACGGGACGAGGGCTTTGATCCCGAGTGATGACAGTCCTCGAGACCGTTAAACCAGAGTTCGTTTCTCATGACACCCTGGTTACACTTTGTGCTCTTCTCACCTTGCGATATTTAAGGAAAATCAATATTTTGCACATACACGTATTGTACAACCATAAAGCCCTCCATTAGAGCCGGCTGTCCTCGCTGTCCATCTGTCTGTCCCCGTTCCGTGGCCCCGGCCCCACCAGCTGCTCCGCCCTCGCCCACTGACTGTTTCCACCACGCGCCTCTCCTCCCCCCACAACTGATCAAGTGAATACTTGACTATTATTTCTTCCTTTCTGTGCTTTATCTTTTTTGTTTGGTTCTAATTAATAAAAATTAAAGTTTCTAAATTTACATTTTTATAGGGTATTGTAAATAAAAACAAATTGTATACTTGAAAAACTGTGTTTGCGTTTATGCTTTGTGTTCCTTCCTGTCTGAATTTGTATGATTTCACGTGTGTCTCCAGCCTGTTGAGACGGCCTGGCAAACCTCCCGTTGTTGGGGGCCAGCGAGGGCTCTACTGTTCAGTGTGGTGAGGGGCACAGAGCACACTCTTCTGTGGATGTGGTAACTTCTCTTGAAAAACGAGGTGCGTTGAATGCTCCCCCGCCCACCCTTTCACTACAAACCTGGTTCGCCCACCCGAGGTAGGCGCACCAGCTCCTGTGGCTTCAGGAGGCTCCGTGCGGCCCCTTTTGGCCTAAAGCCGCTGTGGCTGCTGCCTCCCGACTTCCATCACGGGGTTCGCCTCCTCAGAGGAGGCAGAGAAGAGGTGATAATTCTTTGTAGTAAATCTGTGTTAATTATCTCAGACTCGGGTGTTATTTTTACCCTGACACGCCCCGGATGGGAGACCCAGCCGGCCGTCTCCCCTCACTCCCCTCCTGATGGTGTGAGCACTGCAATTTCTGGCCCAAGAGAGGGATCGTCCGGTCCCCGTTGGGTCTGGGTGACGACCGGCAGCAGAGGCCCGCGCCGCTCCGGGAGCCGTTGGAGAACCAGGCTGGGACCGCCCCCGCCCGCAGGACAACTGCACACGTCCTCCCGGGAAAACGATGGTTCTCTTTGTTTCTGTGCTTCTGCACTTACCTGCTTGGCTCAGTAGAAACCAGCAAGACCTTCCGTTTTAGGTGGGAGACTTCACACGAGAGAAATTTTGACTTGCAGCCAAAACCCTGCCAGTTAGCAGAAAAGCCAGGAAAGGAGCTCGGGCCTGTCTGCACTCCGTTCCTCTACATCACGGTCGTCCACAGTCAGAAATGCAGGCCCTTGTCCAGAAGATGCATCGCATTTCTTGGGAGAAAAAGACTGAGTTTAAGCAACGTGCTCCTGCTTTATGAATGGAGCAAGAGCTTACAATGACTCCTGACTTTCACTCATGAACTTGCAGTTGGTGAGGTGGAGCCCCACCCTGGGCTTGTTGCTGTCAGCCTACTAGCGCAGAGCCCACTTCAGATCTTCGGTTCCTCTCTCTCTGTCCCTCCCCTGCTTGCACTCTCAAAAATAAACATTAAAAAAAAGTGTTAAGTAATAGATCATACACTGTACTTGTGAATAGTAACTTTTACAAAAGAAGGGGGCGCTTGGGGGGCTCGGTTAAGCGTCCGACTTCAGCTTAGGTCATGATCTCAAGTTCGTGAGTTTGAGGCCCACAGTCGGGCTCTGTGCTGACAGCTCAGAGCATGGAGCCTGCTTCAGATTCTGTGTCTCCCTCTCTCTCTCTGCTCCTCCCCCCTACCCCCAATTCCCACCCCCTTCCCCACTCCCCCACCCCCGTTCACACTCTCTCTCTCCAAAATAAACATTTAAAAAAAATTTTTTTTATAAAAATGCAAATGAGTAATCTTAAATTCACCCCTACTCCTAGAGAAATAACAAAATGCTTCTTACCTATCAAGTTAGCAAAATCTTTAAAAATAATGCTGGTGAGAATTTGAGGCAGCCACTCGTCCTGGTAGACTCCATTACATTTCTGGAAGTGTTTTGGCAACATGAAGAGCTTCAGAAGTATCCATAGCCTCTGACTAATTCACCATGCTCTCAAAATCCCAGGAAAGATTCCAAAGGAATGATACTAGCACATTGTTTATGATAGAAAAATTATAAATAACCTAAACATCCAGTCTCACAATAATGGTTAGGTAAATAATCATCCATGTGTCATGGACAATTAGAAAAGCAGAATATTTAATCACAGAAAGATATAGTATGGGGGGGGACAAAGCATATATGCTTTGAACCCAATTTTTAATTCATTTTTTCTATTTTTGTTTTTGAGAGAGAGCGTGAGTGGGGAAAGGGCAGAGAGAGAAGGGGACAGAAAATCCAAAGCAGGCTCTGCCCTGACAGCAGTGAGCCCAAAGTAGGGCTTGAACTCATGAACCATGAGATCAGGACGTAGGCTGAAGTCGGACACTCGACCAATTGAGCCATCCAGGTGGCTCTTTTTGTTTGTTTAATGTTTATTTTTGAGAGAGAAGGAGAGCATATGAGCAGGGGAAGGGCAGAGAGAGAGGGAGAACGGAATCTGAAGCAGGCTCCAGATTCTGAGCTGTCAGCACACAGCCCAATGCGGGGTTCGAACTCACAAGCTGCAAGATCATGACCTGGGGTGAAGTCAGACGCTTAACTGACTGAGCCACCCAGGTGCCCCCTTTCCTCTCATTTCTTTTTTTTTAAAGACTTTTATTAGTTCAGAGAAAGCATGCAAGCGGAGGAAGGGCAGAGGGAGAGAGAGAAAGTCTTAAGCAGGTTCCACACTCAGTTTAGAGCCCAGCTCGGAGCTCGAACTCAAGACCCTGGGATCATGAACTGAGCCAAAATCAAGAGTCAGATAGATGCTAAACCGACTGGGCCACCCAGGCCCCAAAAATCCAATCTTTTTTTTTTTTAAGGAATTGCATATATAACGAAGAAAAGGTAACGGGAGGGGAGGGCATGTTCTGAAAGGTTACTGCTGTCTGTCTCTAGGTGGTGAGAATACAGGAAACTTCTTTTTGCTTTTCAGTATTTTCCAAATTTTCCACAGAGATAACACAGTGTTTATATTCTTAGAAATATTTTTAAGAAAAATTGCTTTTGGAGAGAGATTTAACATGGGAAAATACTAAGAATGCAAATGTTAAGTGTAAAATAAGTTCTGTAGATGTATGTATGTGACTTAATCTCTACGGAGGGAAAAGGTAGGAAGAAGAATGCCATCAAAGGTGACAAATTAGTCATGGTGACCTTTAAGGGGAGGCCTGTGGGGGGTTGGGGGTGGGAATAATTGTTCCTTTTTCCGTATTTTCCAAATTGTCTTCAGTGAGCAGGTATTGGTATTATAACCAAAAGGGTGATGATTCTCTAAACTAAAAATAGTAGTAGCCTTCTGTTTCTAGTGAGAAAATAAGTTACAGAGGCCAAGAGCATCTGATCTAGTTGTGCTTGACTTAAGAGACAAAGCATTTGACTTTGTAGCAGATGAATGTGCAAGGGGTCTGACAAAGTCATGCGAGAGTAAGGCAGTTATCCTGAGAAATGGGGTCAGGTATTAACGTAGCTCCGTAGCTAAGATGATTTACCAACTGAGGGATCCAAGAACCGTTTTTGATAAATCCAAGCTCTATTTCCTAGGAAGCTTCCAGATTTACAATAATTGCATTTTTTCCAAACCAACCTGGATCAAGAAGGATCCCAGCTCCATCTCCAGAAAGATCTTTCTTCTTTCAGAGCACCTGAGTCGCTCAGTTGGCTTTGCCTCAGGCCATGCGTGCTCTCGGGATTCGTGAGTTCGAGCCCTGCATCAGGCTCTGCTCTGACATCGAGGAACCTGCTTGGAATTCTGTCTCTTCCTCTCTCTCTCTGCACCTCCCCCACTTGCTCTATCTCAAGATAAATAAAAATAAACTTAAAAAATAAAAAAGATCTGCTTTCATCTAAGTGTCGGCCAGCTGGCTTGCACTGAAATTGCCCTGTCCATCATTAAGAAGGCTGAGACATGACTTTCTGAATTTGAGACAGAGGACTGGATGCCATCTACCATCTGTGTTTGGAGGCCAGTGAGGTCCACTGTGTGAGAAGTCAAAGCAGGGAGTTGAAGGCAACTGACACTTTTCCTCTTCTCCCAGCTCTGTTTTAAATATATTAATGTTGTGACCTTTGAGAAACTACCACGTGGATTTTTAAAGCCTTTTTTTAATGTTTATTTATTTTTGAGAGAGAGAGAGAGAGAGCAAGCATGAGCAGAGAAGGAGCAGAGAGAGGGAGACACAGAATCCAAAGCAGGCTTCCGGCTCTGAGCTGTCAGCACAGAACCTGACGCGGGGCTCAAACTCAAGAACTCTGAGATCAAGACCTGAGTTGAAGTCAGACGCCCAACCAACTGAGCCACCCAGGCGCCCTACCATGCAGGTTTTTAAGAAGCAAAGTCTTTAATCTGAGGGATCAGTATCTTAAAACTACCTTATAGCATTGTCCTGACCTTTTTTCTTCATCCAGCAGGAAGGCAGCTGTGAATTGTCTGCTGGTCTTTTAACAGCCTCTGCTTTGCTTTTTATTTTGTGAATGTTGCACATAAGGCTGTCCTGAGGAGCTCATCGCCTGCTATTCAGTGTGGCTTCAGGCTCCCAACTCAGCCAAATTCATTCTCCGAGGCAACATTACCCCAGATCAGACCTGAGGCCAGGAAACATGCAGAAGGGAGTTAGGTGGAATCAGTGATGTGTGTACTTGGCTCTGAATACACAATCTTAAATTGCTTAGATGATAAGCAGATCTGAAGACCCAGAGAAATCTACATGTAACTCACACAGGGAAAGTATCTGGAGTTCCATGCCCCAGAAGACATACCGCTACAGTTTAGCATATTGTCCTCCAAGTGATTTCTCTATGCATATGCATACAGAATTAGAACTATAACTATTTTTACCTTTTCCCCCCCATATTACATCAGGGACAACCTCCTGCGTCACGATTTAAGAGCTACCCTGACTTTTTAATGGCTGTATATTGTTCCACTGCGTGCTAGTGTCCCATAATTTATTTAATTGCTCCCTTATTAATAAGATTCGATCTTAAGATACTTTATGTCATTCATTGTTCATCCAACAGTGAGCAAAGGTAAACCCCCAATATCACCGTACAGCTTTTTTGTAGCATACAAAGAACACTCACACTCATTTTCTCATCTGTTGTCTTTCTACATGGTACAGCACCAAGACCATATGTAGCCCAGAAGACGGTTGGTAAGGACAAACCACACTGGAATTTAAACTTTAAGTTTTAAGCTGTGTGTCTAGCGTTCTAGCCACAAGAAAGCTCCTGTGCCTGGTCCATGCTTTATATTGGAGCAGCTGAAAAGCTACAAGCATTTAAGGACACATCCGCAAAGTCTTCTCATGGGATCTGAATGCCTTCATTCTCATTAGGCAAAGCAAGCACTTGCCTCTCGGTTATGTCAAAAAGGGAGGCGGATTCAGGTTGTACTTTTCAGGGCCAATTGCGTTATGGAAGGATCAGTTACATCCATCAGGCATCTGAATGGCTCCTTAGTGTAATAAATTAGTCCGCCTGTGCGGTGCCTGTTTCAAGCTACGTTGTCACTCTCTGTAACACAGCATCGCTTATGCCAGGAACAGGTTGACCGTGGGAGGCAAGCAAACACTTGTAACGCTGACGTGATGCAGACGTAACACTGATGTAATGCCACGTCACTGCAGGTGCGGTGCTGACGAAGATGATCGAAGGCCCAGCTCTGGTGCAGCCTATGGTCTGAGGGGGAGGTGAGGGGGGAGGGAGATCCTTCCTGGTCCGGAGAATGATGGGAGGGGACTGGCACTTCAGGCAGTGGTCCGGAAAGGCCTTGATGAGCAGGTACCCTGTGAGTGGGTGCATGAATAATGAGAAGAGAACAGCCATGCCAAGGGCTCAGAAGAGCGTCCCCAGGCGGAAGATGATCTCCGAGTGGCTGAGAGGAGAATGAGGAGTCTGAGGAACCACAGAGGCTAATGTGTCTGGAATGACGTCGGGGACGGAGTGACCACACAGGGCCTCCACGGTATTTGCTCTCGTTGCGATGGGAAGCCTTGCAGAATTTTTAAGGACAAGGCACAAAACACGATCTGATTTATGCTTTTGAAAGTCACTGCAGTGTGGAGACGGAAATAGGGGAAGGCCTCACAACACTCTTCCTGGTCTGCTGAAGGCTGGGCCTTGAGGAGGCAAACTGACCGAGGGAATCGTTTTTTAACATTAGATTTAGGGCAGTGCTTACCTTTGGGAGTGTTTAAGGGAGTGGGATCAGCTAAAAATACAGGAAATGGTTGTTTTGTATTTATGTTGGGTGGTAGATTGGTGCTCATTAGTTTTACTGTTTGTGTTTCACACAAATATACATACACGTGCATCTTGTGTCTGTTAGCAACGCAACACTCACATGTTGTAATCCTAACCCCCAGGGCCTCAGAATGTGACTGTATTTGAAGAGGGGGTCTTTAAAGAGTTTAAGTTAAAATGAATTCATTAGGGTGAGCACTAATCCAATATGACTGTCCTTTTAAGATTAGGATAGGGTGAGGCACCCGGGTGGCTCAGTGGGTTAAGCTTCCGACTTGAGCTCAGGTCAAGATCTCACAGGCTTGTGGGTTTGATCCCTGTGTCAGGTTCTATGCTGACAGCTCACAACCTGGAGCTTGCTTTGGATTCTGTGTCTCCCTCCCTGCCCCTACCCTGCTCGCTCTCTCTCTCTCTCTCTCTCTCTCTCTCTCTCTCTCTGGCTCGCTCTCAAAAATAAATAAACATTAAAAAATTTTTTTTAATTAAAAGAAAAAAGAGATTAGGGTAGGGCACCTGGGTGACTCAGTCAGTTAAGCATCTGACTGTGATTTAGCTCAGGTCATGATCTCAGTGTCATGTGATCAAGCCTGACATTGGACTCATATCCTCTGTCCCCCCCTGCCCCTCCCCCATGCTCCTTCTCTCTCTCTCTCTCTCTCAAAAACAAATAAATAAATAAACAAACTTAAAAGAATGACTACCTCCATTCTTTCCTACTCCAACTCCTCCCTGCCCCCAGATCTCCTTAAAGAGTTCATCCCTGTTTGAAACAGGTCACACCTGCTCGCCTCTTCCACACACCGTGGTTGTCTTCTACATTACTGTATGTGTGTGCAGAATTACAGTTTTTCTCTATGCAAATACGATATAGACTCATTTCTGTGCTTCTTGTTTCATACTCTCATTGCTCTGTCCCCAGCACATGGCTCAAGCCTGGAGATGCTGCTGTCGTAAATGCGCTAGAGATGTTTGTTACATGGGTTCATAGGCTGTGGCCTAACTGTCACGAGGGAACCGAAGATGAACCAGATACAGAGCTACGGGTCACACGTGGATGGAATGCACCCTCTAGGCTGTGATATGTCAGGAACATAAATGACTTGAGGCGAGACAACTAATGTCACAGGAAATTCTATGTCCTGAGGAGGGAGCATTCCGTCTGGGCATGGAAATCAGGAGACTCTGTAGGGGGAGAATAATGTGCTGGGCACAAAAGAAAGAAGGAAAAGGATACATGAAGGCACCAGTGGGAAAGTGCAGGGCAAATATGGACAAAGATATGTGGGCCGATTTAATTGGAGCATGGAATACATCAAGACAAAAGAGTAAGAGACCAGCTGGAAAAGAAAAGTGACACCAGATTGTCAAGGACCGGATTTGTGAGGCTAAGAAATCTGGGTTATAGAGGTGTGCCTGGCCGGCTCAATTGGTAGAGCATCTGACTCTTAATCTGAGGTTTGTTTTTTTCTTAATTTTTTAATATTTTTATTTATTTTTGAGAGAGAGAGAGAGAGACAGTGTGACAGCGGAGGGTCAGAGAAAGAAGAAGACACAGAATCTGAAGACAGGCCTCATGCTCTGAGCTAGCTGTCAGCACAGAGCCTGACGTGGGGCTCGAACCCACGAACTGTGAGACCATGACCTGGGCTGAAGTTGGAAGCTTAATCGAGTGAGCCACCCAGGCGCCGCAATCTGAGGTCCTTAAGTTCAAGCCCCACGTTGAGTGTGGAGCCTGCTTGAAAAAAAATGTTTTTAGGCTGTATTCTGGAAGCAGTGGTGGGAAACAACAATGATTCAACCCAGCCTTTGAAAACGTTAAAAAAAAATTTCTTGAGGCTCCCGGGTAGCTCAGTCAGTTAAGTGTACAACTTCAACTCACGTCATGATCTCAGGGTTTGTGAGTTTGAGCCCCATGCTGGGCTCTGTGCTGACAGCTAGAGCCTGGAGCCTGCTCCAGATTCTGTGTCTCCCATTCTCTCTGCCCCTCTTCAGCTCACGCTCTGTATCTCTGTCTCTCTCTCCTAAAAATAAATAAACATTAAAAAAATTAAAAATGTTTTTCAGATTTACAATAAAAGTAGAAATAATAGTACAAAAAACACGTGCTCTGTATCTCTGTCTTAAACATTAAAAAAGTTTTTTTAATTCTTTTCAGATATACAATAAAAGTAGAAATAATAGTACAAAAAACACCCATATACGTCTCACCAACATTCCACAATTAACATTTTGCCATATTGCTTTATATAAATATACAGATACTTAGATATAATTCAAAGCATGGATTACTTTTTTTAGCTTGCTTGCTTTCTTTCCTTTTCTGAATCATTTCAAAGGAAATTACAGACATTAGGACTCCTCCCTCCTAATAATTTTTCCAAATAGTAAGTGTTTTCCTTCACAGGCATCATACTAGTATCACAATGAACAAATATAATCACTGCCTAACATCTAATGCCAGCCCATTTTCCAATTCCCCCAGTTACCCCCAAATCCCTAAAAAGCTGGGGTATTTTTTTTTCAGAACCAGAATCCAATCAAGCATGTTGTTGCATCTTTTAAGTTTTTAAAAATTTAGAACAATCACCCCTGACCCTTTTTATTGACATCAACTTCCTTAATCTTGAGGTCTTCTATAAAACCAGTTGGGTTACAGAATGCCTCACGTTCCTGATTTATCTGATGGTAAACCTCCTTGGGGGTGTTGTTGAACTTGTTCCTCCGGCCCCTATAAATCGAAGGTTAGATTTAAGGGTTCAATTGCATTCAGGAGTTTTCAGCATGTATGGCAAGAAAATGTCATTAAGGGATGCTGTTTGCTTTATGCTCCAGCACACCAGGGACCTCCTAAGAACATGGATTGTCCCAGGATGAATGACTGTCCCAGTTGGAGAGCTGGGTGAAGGTGGGACAGCCAGATTTACAGAATGTAATTTTCCTTTGTGCTTGGCAAGTGTATCGGAGGGATGTGCCTGGCAACCCGGCTCACGTTTTTGCAGCTGTTTCTCAAACATGTTCATGTGCATTTCATCACAACAGCATCTTGGTAAGGTTTTATTCTGATTTAACAGAAGCAAACACGGAGGGCAGGCATGCTTACGGACTTTCCCAAAGTCACAGAGCCAGCAAGTAGCGGGGGCAGGACTCAGGCATAAAGGGGTTCACTTTAATTTGGTTTCTGAAAAATCACAGCCTACTTCCATCTGCAGATTGTTTCAAAGTGTGTTCTTTCTCCTGAATTCAATAAATATTTCTCTCCTTTATATCAATATTTTCTTTTTATTTTTTAATGTTTATTTTGGGGGAGAGCTCAAGTGGGGAAGGGGCAGAGAGGGGGGGACAGGGGATCTGAAAGGGGCTCTGTGCTGACAGACCGACAGCAGCGAGCCCCGTGTGGGGCTCGAAGTCACGAACCGCGAGAGTACCATGGGAACCAAAGTTGAGACACTCAGTCAACCAGCTGAGCCACCCAGGTGCCCCTATATTAACATTTTCTTTAAAAAAAGGATTTCTTTTTACTTTCTTTCAAAACTTTTTAATGTTTTTATTTATTTTTGAGAGAGAGAGACAGTGTGAGCAGGGAGGGGCAGAGAGAGAGGGAGACACAGAATCCTGAAGCAGGCTCCAAGCTGCCAGCACAGAGCCTGACGTGGGTCTTGAACCCAAGAACCATGAGATCATGACCTGAGCTAAAGTCAGACGCTTAATTGACTGAGCCACTCAGGGGCCCCTCTTTACTTTCCTGATAACAGAGAGGCAGGGCCAAGGAAAAGCTGTCTGTTTTACACTGCCTAACAGCTATATTCCTATTGTGGGCTTAAAATTAGCAAAATGTAACAGGTGCAGGCTCCCCAAAGCTCCATTTGTAACAATAGTTCACAACTATTTTTTTAATGCTTTTATTTATTTTTGAGAGAGAGAGAGAGAAAGAGATAAAGAAGACACAGAATCCAAAGCAGGCTCTGGGTTCTGAACTGTCAGCACAGAGCCCGACCCGGGGCTCAAACTTATGAACGGAGAGATCATGACCTGAGCTGAAGTCAGATGCTTAACTGACTGAGTCACCCAGGAGCTCTTAAATTTTTTTTCTAAAGTAGGCTCTACCTCCAAAGTGGGGCTTGAATGCATGACCCTGAAATCAAGCAAAACCTGAGCTGAGATCAAGAGTCGGACACTCAATTGACTGAGCCAGCCAGGCACCTCTGTGACACGGAAATGTTACATGAGTTACTCAGTCTGTGACTTTCAGAAATAGGGACACCCACCGTACAAAGAACGCACAGGGTCAGGTCCTCTCAAGTCTGTCTTCTCACGAGGTCAGCTAGTCAGGGGACAGAATCAGGAGTGTTGCCAGGTGAACTAGGGAGACTTGGGACCCTGAGGCCCCTGCCCAGCCCATCCTAAGGATGTCCCTGGAGGCTCTGGTAAGAAAGAATACAAGGACCGACGGGACACAATGGATGAGCAGTGCAAGCAGGCAAATGCTTCACAACGAAAGTAAGCTCTGGGCTCGGGGAGAGCTGCGCCCGGGGGTTTCGGGGTCTACCTTTCATGGACAGCTGTTAACTAAGGGTGGAATATTACTTGAGGTGGAGATTTCTTGGAAGCAGGATTTCATACCTTTTCTTCCTTATTTGGTCAGAGGTTTCCAGCCCTCTTTGTCAGCCAGCTTGGTTTGATCTGGTTTCTTGTGGCTTTGTTTGGGGGCCAGGACCCGCCTCTGACTTTCTGATAACTGCGCTGGCCACAACTTCCCCTTTTCTGGTCTCCAGGTGTCCCGTTAGAAACTCACTGCTTACTCTAACATTCCCCTCCCTTCCACCCTCCCCCCCGCCCCAGACTCTGAGCCCTTAAAATCTTTTCAGGGAAAATGGGCGATAGTAAATACGTCATGCTGGTGTGGGATGCTGACCCTGCCTGAGGGTTCCAGAAGTCCTTGCTATCTGAATTTTAAGAAATCTGATGGACACTGGGGAGTAAAAGGAAGTCACAGGCTTGGACCAGAGGGTGTTGGTAGGTTTCATCTTAGAGGGGGATAGATTGGAATCCTTGGAGGAACCATCATTTGTAAATGAACTTGTTGGGAGTGTGGAAAAGACAAATTTAAAAAAAAAAATTTAAGTTTATTTATTTATTTTGAGAGAGAGCGAGCAAGCAGGTGAAGGGCAAAGAGAGAAGGAGAGAGAATCCCGAGAAGGCTCGTTGCTGTCAGCACAGGGCCTCCCCATGAGGCTCAGACTCCCAATGTGAGTTCATGACCTGAGCCAAAATCAAGAGTCAGACTCCCAGCACCTGACCACCCAGGTGCCCCTGGAAGAGAAATATTTAATGAGAAAGTTAAACAAACGAGGTCCAAAAAGCAAAAGTAACAATATAGCTGCTAGTCGTCCTAAAAAGAGCAAGAACCGGGTTATGGATGGAAGGGTCTCACGTACAGCATCCCAAATACTATTAGCAGTATCAGCCCCTTGCCCATCTGGTGTAGCCGTTTGGTTGGATCATAGAATTTTTGGATGTTTTCTTCCACCTGTCCAGTGGTGTTGATGTAGGTGCAACATGTTCTGCTAATAACAGTACACGCCTTACCTTGCTCAGCCAATAAATAATCTAAAGCCAGCCATAACCACATTGGCCAAAAATGAATAGGACTTGGAGAGATATGAGAAATACAGTGCAGTTCGGAAAGCTAGTTTATCCAATGCTCCCATCAGATTTCGCAAGCATGAAAATTTGGTATGCAAATCCCTCCCTCATCGCCATCCCCACCCCCAAAGAGCCAATGCACCAATGGTACCTGCTCTTCCAGCCAGTATAAGGTCTACTGTCCTTCCAGTTCTGGTGTGGAAGTGGGCAGAATTATATACATAGACTCCTGGAGGAGCCACATACCCCAGGGTGCAACTGCTCCAATGTTTGAAGTTATCAATGCACTGAAATCCTTGGGCCAATACAGGCTGGGTAAAGACCGGCCCCTGTAGGTTGTGAGAAGGATGTACACAGATAAGGAGACAGTCGGGAAGGGGCACAAAAGTTCGGGGGATAATTTACTATTCCTAGCTCCTGGAGCTGTTGGACCCACCTGGAAGAGTTACTGTGCATGCAGCCGGAGAACAGAGCTTCCCCCACGCCTCTGTATCCTAGGTAACTGGAAAGTAATAGTTGTGAAGAGAGAAATTAAACAGTAATGCTCAGTGGTGTCCACGATCCAAAACATGGGGGAATTGGGTTTTTACTTGAAAGGGTGAAATTAGCACACCAACCCGGTGGGTGGCATTACAATCTGTGTCAT
The DNA here is from genome assembly GCA_004023785.1 of Mungos mungo. NCBI lineage: Eukaryota > Metazoa > Chordata > Mammalia > Carnivora > Herpestidae > Mungos > Mungos mungo. The sequence continues at coordinate 178,831 of PISW01002696.1, forward strand.
TGAGATTTCCTAAGCAGGCATGCCACATTCCATGCTTGGAGCACTGAATTGAGACGCTGGAATGTCTGATGGTCCAAGGCTCATTGGCAAGGTCATATAGACTGCCCCCAGAGGTGATGCTATTTGGGAGCTGACCCATCTTCTGGCTCTGTTTTTATGGGTTGAATTATTGGGAGTTATCTGGGAGCATGGACTTGGAGGTGAGGAATAATTGGGGTCCAATTCCTGAAATATCTGGGGTAGCAGGAGTGGACAGGTCAACACAGGTCCCATTAGGGCAGATGAGAATCCCTTCTTGGGAATGGGAACTTGGTCCAGCGTAGTTTTTCTGATGGAGAATTATATAAGGAGAATGAGCAGGATAAGATAGGGAGTAAGAAAGGTGCTCCTGAGAATGTAAGTGACAAATCCAGCAACTGGAGAAGGTATTTCCCTGGGAGGTTATGTTGGAACCCTTCTGTGAAACTTCATGGATTAGAACAGTAATGATAATGAGAAAAAAACACACAAACAAGAGTTTTAGGGCTATATCTGAGGGTTAGATTCAACAGGAAAGATGTGATTTTTTTGTTTTATTTTGTTTTGCTTTGTTGGAAGGAAACAAAGGGTAGCAAGAATGAATTTGGAGGTCCAAGTAGACAAAGGTTTGCAAAGAGGAGAAGCAGTATAAGGAAAATCCAGTCAAGAACTAATCTTATAAAGCTAATATTCATAGTAAGATGTCAATCACTTATCTTCTTGAAGATGTAGCATAGATCTTCCACTGGTCAGAGGAATAGGATGGAATCTTCAGTCTTCGATTGTGGATAGTCTGGAGCCACTAGTTTTATTCTCGACAAATGAACCTACCTATTTTTACCTTGGAGCTTAGCTGCTGCTGGGGTGCTGAGAATGTGGAAGGGTCGTTGTCATTTGGGGTCTTATTGAGCTGAATGTAAATCCTCCTTCCAGGTCTTTAATAAAACCATGTCCCCTGGCACGATCTGGGTAGGAATAGGCTCTTTCTTGGGCACAAGTAAAGATGACGGGCTGGACCTGTCCTAACTGATTAAATGTTGGATGAACTCACAGGTTTCTGAATCAAGTAGCAGGCTCTGCTGTTAAGAAAGGAATTTGAGGGGTGCCTGAGTGGCTCAGTTGGTTAAGCATCCGGCTTCGGCTCAGGTCATGATCTCACAGTTCGTGGGTTTGAGCCCTGTGTCGGGCTCTGTGCTGACAGCTCAGAGCCTGGAGCCTGCTTCAGACTCTGTGTCTCCCTCTCTCTCTGACCCTCCCCTGCTCGCACCCTCTCTCTGTCTCTCAAAAATAAATAAAAAACATTTTTTAAAAAGGAATTTCAAAGGGGCTGAGATGGAGGTCCCTTTTTGGGGCCATTCTCAGTCTCCCGAGGGATACGGGCAGGAGTTTTGTCCAGGATTCTAAGGTTTCCTGACAAGATTTTTGGCCAACATTTTTTAAAGGGTTTGCTTAGCCAAGGACTGGTGTCTCCAGGCAGCATGGAGGTCATGAACTCCCAAGGCAGAAGACACTTGTTGAGTCACTCTTGCAATAAAGAATGTGTTGTTTTCACTCGGCAGAGATTTTGGAAGCCCAAAGCATGGGAAAATGTCCTTTGGTAGAGCTTTCACTACCTCTTGAGCTTCTTCTGTTCTAGCAGGATGAGCCTCTATCCAACCAGTGAAGGTGTTCAGAAAGACCAGGAAGTATTTCTATCCCTGAGATCGGGGCATCTGAGTGCGGTCTATCTGCCAGTCTTCTCCAGGGTATGTGCCTTGTCCTTGGATGGTCTGGAGGAGTGGCGGTGGTCTAAGCCCTCCTCCAGAGATGTTCTTGTTGACATAGGTTACAGACCCTGGTGACTTCTTTGACAGGCTAATTCCTGAAAAGACTCTATTAACTAAGGAGGTGAGTGTGTCTCTTCCCAAATGAGAGGAGTCATATAGTCCCTTGATGATTTTCCATTGGAATGCCTGGGCAAGCATCACCTTCTTGTCTTGTGCCAGCCATCCTTTAGGATGTAGTTGGTAGTCTTTTTGCTGAGCACAGTTTGTTTCCCTTTTTGTATAATGGGGCCTTTGTTGGAGGATTGGCCCATGAAGGAGTAAAGCTATCTGTACTGGGATTTGGGGGCCCTAAAGCCATCATTTGGAGCTTGCTACACATATTTGCGGCTGCTTGGCTTATAAAATGGATTCTCAGGACCAGCCATCCCTTTTGGGTATCTGGATCTACACTGGCGAACTTCTGTGGCCCTTCTACCAGAGAGGACTCAAAAAGAGCAGGATTCTCATTGAGTCCTTGGGCGATCTCCCTCACTTTATCATAGTTTACTAGCATCTCTTCATGCCTTCCAGGAGGCACAGTACCATGTGGTCCCTGAAGGCTAGTCCCTGCTGCCTGGGCTGATAATTCCAATAAGGTTCTATTTGAGGGATGGCTCTCATTTAATGGGATATCTGTTAGGCTGGGTAGCATGGAGGGCATCCACATATGTTTCTGCTTCTGCCCAGATGCAGAATCACTCTTCTGTACTGCAGCAATGAAAGAGAATGGCCAGAATGTCCTTCCAGGTTAGATCAAAATTCCTCAGTAAATTTGCTAGAATCCTTAGAAAATTGGCCTAAACACTCATGGCACTGCCTGAGATCCGACATCAAAAAGGGAACATAGAAGGGCATGGGGTGGCTCAGTCAGTTAAGCATCTGATTCCTGATATTGGAGTTAAGCATCTGACTCCTGATCGTGAGATCAAGCCCTGAATCAGGCTTCATGCTGGGTAGAGTCTGCTTGGGATTCTCTCTCTGCCCCTTCCCTGCTTGCTCATATGGATGCACCTTCTCTCTCTCTCACAAAAGAAATAAACAAACATTAAAAGAAATCAAGAGGGTGGGGAACTCTTGGTGGCTTTGTTGATTAAGTGCCCAACTTCTGTTCAGGTCATGATCTCATGGTTTGTGAGTTCGAGCCCTGTATTGGGCTCTCTGCTGTCAGCACAGAGCCTGCTTCAGATCCTGTCTCCCTCTCTCTCTGCCCCTCCCCTCTTGATCATGCACTCTGTCTCTCTTTCAAAAATAAACATTAAAAACAAACAACCACACAAGAGTGTGGTCCCCTGGGGTCCACCTGCCATCTCCTGGAATCCCTACCCACTCTTTTTGTCTCTTACTGGAGAGATCAAGTTGCAATATAGTTTTATAGTTACAAGTATCATTTTCTGAATAGAGCTCCTAGTCCTCTAGCTTATATGGAGGCCAAGGAATGTTACAAAAGAAAACAAGCATTTTCATACTTAGGCTTTTTTTTTTTTAATGTTTATTTTTGAGGGGAAGAGAGAGAGAGAGAGTGAGTGAGTTGGGGAGAGTCAGAGAGAGAGAGGGAAACACAGAAGCTGAAGCAGGCTCCTAACTCTGGGCTCAAACTCACAAACCTTGAGATCATGACCTGAGCCGAAGTCGAACACTGCCACCCAGGTGCCCCTCTTTATTATTTTTTTTAAAGTTTATTTATTTAGAGAGAAAGAGCATAAGCAGGGGAGGGGCAGAGAGAGAGGGAGACACAATCTCCCAAGCAGGCTCCACACTGTGGCACAGAGCCCGATGCAGGACTCAATCCCAAGAACCTGAATGAAAATTCAGAGCAGGATGCTGACACTTAACTGAACCACCCAGGTGCCCCTATTTAGGCTTTCTAATGGAAACTTATCCCAGTGCCTCAGAATGTCTCCCAGAGGGAAGGCTTTGGGGATGGAGGTGGAATTGCCATTGTGTCCAGGGAGAGAGTGGACTCCTGTCAACTAGAAAAGGAGCAACTAAACCAGGCCTCCTGCTACTAGAAGCCTGGAGTACCATTTCCCCAAGGAGAGTTAGCTCTCTCTCAGCAACCTGATCGGATCTCTTCTAGAGAGTTCCAATGACGAGTGGACTGTGGGCATCCTCAGCCTACTGTCCATTCACCTGGTCATCATGGCTGTGGCCAGCATGCCGTGTGATGACCCAACAACAGCCCTGGCATCCCAGGGCCCAAGTCTCTTCCCAGTGTCTGCAATCCCGAGAGGGACAGCCTTCCTGATGACCCTAAATGAAATGACGCCTGATCCTAAATGAAATTAACCCTGATGTCCCAGGATGGATCCCTCTGCAACAGGCATCATCATGATTTCAAGATCACTGAATACTCCACTCTCCTTCTATTGATAGGCCTCGTAACAATTGGCGGCAAACAATAGCCACCACAAACAGGGATCCCTTTGAGTGTCTAAACATTTCTTGTCCGACTTGTTGATCTCTCCTACTTTGTGGTTAGTTCTGGCGAAACTAACCTCTATTTTCCAGTTCTCTTTGAATCCCCGAATTATTTGGGTGGAGCCATATTTAATTAAGTGGTGGAAAAGGCATACTCATAGATCTGCGGGGAGAGCTGTCTGTAAGTGGGGTCCCTTGCCAGGGCGCAAAAGGGTTTATAGACTATCTTACGATGATCTTTTCAGTTTGAGTTGGCAATCGTGCAGAACCTTTGCGATGGGTGACAGAATATCTCCCAGGTCCCTGGGCCCCACCAGGGACAGAGAGTGCCTACGTAGATATAAGAATATAAGAGGAAGCAACTGAAGGTAGACAAGGTGGGGTCAGAGTGTCCCATGACCAAGAAGCAGATGCCTGAAGAGACAGCCTAGGAATATCAGTCAACTAGGGACCAGTGCAGAGGATCGCTGGTGTCGCTTCTACAACTGGCCGTGAAGCACTCCTTTATATGTCTGGGAGCACTGAGGATCAGTCCTATGTATGCGTACCCAGATGAGCCAAAGTTTTAATTACCAATGCGATGGAAAGCCCTATGGGATTGCTGCACGTCCTGAGAAATCATTTCAGACACTTCCATAGAACTTGTAGTCGCTTAAGAGTGCCTTTCAGCTGAAATGAGCAAGTGTCCCTCTATTCTTTGGAGCTGAACATTATTTTCCCATAAATGCTACCAGACCACTCAGTTCCCAGGTAGATCAGAAAGAGTAAGAGAACAAAGCAATGGTGACTTGACTAAGCAACACTCCAGCACAAGAGAGGCAAGGGCTGGAGACTCAACGATGAAGAGGGCTCCTCAACACTCCAGTTACCTTCTCCTGTGCGACTCCCCAAAAAGATGCTGTCAGGTGGACTGGTGAGACCAGGCCCCTGACGCCTCTGCCCAGTCCATTCCAAGGATGTCCCTGGAGGCTATGGGTCTCTTTGCAAGAAAAGAATTCAAGGATAGAGCAGACACAGTGGATGAGCGGTTCCAAGTAGTAAAGTTTATTAAGGTGAAAGTGTGCTCTGGAGAGGTGAGAGGGGGCAGGCTCCACGGAGAACTGCACACTGGGGGCTTGGGGGTGTCTACCTTTTATTGACAGATCTTAACTATAGGGTGGAATATTTATTACTCAAGGCAGGGATTTCTTGAAGGCCACGTTTCCGCGCCTTTCCATATTTGGTTAGGGGTTTCCAGTATTGTCAGCCAGTTCGGGCCAGTCCAGTTTGATCAGGCTTCCTGTGGCTTTGCACCCAGGACTGGCCTCTGCCTGGCCACGCTGGCCACGACTTCTTTCCTGGTTTCCAGGTATCCGGTTAAAAGCTAACTAGCTTCCTACTCTTAACCAGAGCATAGGACAATCTAGAATCACGAGATAAGGGGTGTGGTGCGATGATAAGCAAACCAAGGAAGAGACTTAGGGGGGATCTTGGATCCAGGAAAGAACTGGGGAAGCTACTTCTGGATTCCCCAGGAATCCCGGTCTCCAGCTCAGAGCCAGCTGCTAGGAGGAGGCCCTAAAAGGTGGCTTCTCGAGCAGTGGCTAGCTGCTGAGAGTCACTCTTCCCAGCAGGAAACTATGATGGTCTTAACTCAGGAAAAGAGAAACCAACACTGCGCCTAGGTGAAGACAACGCGTTTGGGGGAAGAGGACTCACTCCCGTGCTCCGAAAAGCTGGGAGCACACGGGCACGCCCGCCCCAAACGCTTTCCCAGGTTTTATTGGCTGCCTCCAGCCAGCCCCTCAACACGTCTCTGTTATTGGTCAGCATTGCCAAGCTTCAACAGTGACCGACAATATCCGGAACCAATCGTCTCCAATCCCCACCCCATCTCTCCGCAACCTGTGAGTGACATACACGTGAACCAATGAGAAATGAAAGTGAGGATGAGAAAACGAGACTCCTTCCCTTTTTCCTCAGCTCGTTCAGCAAATGGTAGAAAAGGCTGAGCAGCTGATACCAACCACCAATCCGTAAGGGCGGAACAGGGATGAAGAGAAGAGTGATGGGAGGGGGTGACGTGGCAGTGACGGGGGCAGACACTGAAATGAGTGGCGGAAACACCGACCAATCGGAGGTCGAACTGGCCGGGCACTCTGCATTCTCGTGTCCTCCCTGAGCGCCGGAGACTGTGGGAAAGCACCAATGAGCTTGTGTATGAGTCTGATTGGCCTTCATCTGAACCAATCAGAGGCGTGTGTGGAGGACGCGTCCCACCCCGGGCTCTCACAGGGCGGTGTGGGATGACAGGCCCGAGAGAAATGCCAATGTCCTAGGGGTCCTCTGCAAGTGACGCTCAGCCGCACCAATCGGCTGCCTCCTTCCCGGCGGCCGAGCCCTCCTCCCGCGGCGGGCCTGGCGGGGCGGGGACGCTGCGCGGCCCCGGCTGATGCGCTAGCCGTGTGGGGCGCTCCGGGCGGCGACGGCGGCTCTCGTAGGCGGTTCCGGTCCTGTATCTCGGGGCGGCGGCGGCGGCTCATGGCGGCGACGGAGCTGAGAGGGGTGGTGGGGCCGGGCCCGGCGGCCATTGCAGCTCCGGGCGGCGGCGGCACCGGTCCCCCCGTGGTGGGAGGTGGCGGCGGTGGCCGCGGAGACGCGGGGCCGGGCTCCGGGGCCGCGCTGGGCACGGTGGCTGCGGCGGCGGCGGCAGGCGGCCCGGGCCCCGGCGCCGGAGGAGTGGCGGCTGCGGGCCCGGCCCCTGCGCCGCCGGCGGGGGGCTCCGGCGGCTCGGGCGCCGGGGGTTCGGGCTCGGCTCGAGAGGGCTGGCTCTTCAAATGGACCAATTATATCAAAGGCTACCAGCGGCGGTGGTTCGTGCTGAGCAACGGGCTCCTGAGCTACTACAGGTAACTGCTTCCGGGGCGCCGTCCCCCACCGCAGCCCACAGTCCCCGCGCCGTCACCCTCTGGAGCCGGCTCCGCAGCCAAGGTCGCCCCAGGCTCCTTTTCATCACCTGTGCGCACTGACAGCCTGCGACACGAGCCCACCCTCACGAAAGTGAATGCGCCGGGGCTTCCCTGTCCACCTTGGTGGCCCGCCCTTGGTGCAATACCTTCCCCTCCGTCCCTGGCCTTTCCAGTTGTTTGCAGAGCATCTACTCTTCCATTGTGTTTGCACCAGCGCAGCGGTGCAATGATGAATTCTGCAAGGAAGGCGCTGTCGTAGGTGCTAAGGGGCGCGTGTAGGAGAGCAAAGCCCAGGCATGCGTCTCAGGGAACTTACTGTGAAAGTCCCAGATCTTAGCTGTCTGTGCCCAGTCTCCAGAATTCAAGGTTATTAGCAGCCTTTGATGTCCCCGCCGTTGCTCTCTGCACGTTCAGGCACAAGGACACCAGGCGCAGGGTGGCCTCCGTATCTCTCCCCTGTCTTTTATCTCTCCCAGACTTGGCATATGCTTTCGCCTTCTGGACAGCCCAGAATGGAGATGTGCACTCCAGTGCTGCTTTTATTTACGCTGACCCCACCTCCCACCACGGGAACGATTTCAGTGGTCCCTCCGTATTTCCGGGGTTCTTTGGGTGGTGCGGTTTAAGTTTTATTAAAAGAAAAATCCATGTCTTTGGTATGATTACTTCTGTTCAACAGGGTTTGTTTTGAAATGTTTAATATATATTTGTGGTGACTCACAAGCTTGCCGTACCTGGTATGCTTTGGGCTACTAAGGTTACCGGACATAGAGAGATTGAGATGCTGGATGTGGAGACAGGACATAAACATTTCCTGGGGTATTGGACAGTTGGGATAGTTTTACCGGCTCCCAGCAATAACCCTGGGAGTCAGGAGATATTCCCCTCTTACTGATGAGGAAAGGGAGACTTAGCCTGGGCAACTTCTCCGAGGTCTTGAGGAGTCAGGATTTGAAACTGGTTCTCTGCACACCATCATAACCTGAAACCCCAGTGTTTCCCAAATCAATCAAATAACAGATCATTGCTTGCCTATAGCAAGTATGTTTCAAGATCATCTTTGCTATATACAAAATATATATAGTTTCTAGATCACAGTACTTTCTACAAAATGTATAAAAGTTTCCTTTAAGAGAGACTTTGCTTATGATAATGGCACTCCTAATTGAAATCTTTTTATAAAGACGGTCCTATTTGAGACCCAGAATGCTGTTAAGAGCAGCTCCCTGTATTTCTTTTCCTCTGCAGGTAGTCACTCTGCTACCGAGAGAGGTAGGGTGAATGATCTCTTCCGTCGTCTCCACTGTATCAGGGCTTAGAGAATTCTGAGGGGAAATTGAAGGTGGGAGTTGGAGGTTGTTGAAGCAAGAACCACATTCTTATCTAGTCGCCAACAGTGAAAAATGTCTTAGCACATCCTCACTGCTTACGCCACATTGTGAACAGCTGTGTGTGTCATTTGCATCATTATATTCAGAGTTGATTGCAATTTTAACCCTCTCTCAGTACTCATCCAGGATGATCAGGTTAAGGTTCGATCACACATCTAAAATCTTAGCGTGTCCCAAAGTTTTTCTCCCATTTAAGTTCCTGTTTTTTTTTGTTACGCTGACCATCATCCTAAAATTCAGTTGATTCGTATCCTAACTTGGCTCGTGAGTCACTACTAACACTGCTCATTTTCAGAAGTTGTGTGTCAGCTGAGGACCTTACTGTGTGGTCATTTTTCCTCATCCAAATTCTTATCAGATCGGCTTTCCAGGCCAGTTGATTCTTTGGTCGGCACCAGTCTTAATCAGTATTGATCTTGGTTGGGCACAAATAACTTATATGTTGCCATCTCTTCAAGTACTTGTAACCACTTTTCACTTCTCTCTTACAAGAGCTAGTGGCACCTGTCTGACTAAAGATCAGACTCCTTCCAAAGCATACCAAACCACGTATTGGGAAATATGCCACAGGCCTGCCCTTGCCAGCTCCAACGGTCCCACCCACAAACCAACCCAGCAACAGGAACTGGGGTTATCAAATCTATGCACTACCTTCAAAATCACAGTGAAGTTCTTCCTACCAACTATATTGGCAGTTTCTTCCTAAACAGGGCTCTCTGTGTCCCCATCTCCCTACAGTTATTTAACTAAGTTGTCATTCCTCTTGCTTCTCGGGCCTCCAAAGCCAATCCTCTCCTCTATATGCCTTTTACAAAATACTGCTTTCTTTTTTAACTGAGATCATATACTTCTAGACCCATCCTGTGATGAACTGTCCTCCTAGGCTTTGGCGGGCCACGTCCCTCTTTTCACCCATCCTGTTTTTCCCTCCATGCACAGATGCATGGATGGCCCATTACTTAAGTGTGTAGAGTCCCAGCTTTCCCAGACACATGGTGACAGGGCCATAGCATTAGTTTTCCTGACTAGCTTCCAGAGATTGAGTTACTGCTTCTGCTGGCCTCCCAGGGAACTTGCTGGTCAGAACACACCACCTAATTAACACTGTAGGGCCTGAAGAACTTTCCTTGTGTCTTTGCAGCCTCTGCGCTAATCATTGATAAACACAGGTGTATTGGCCTGAGCCCAAGAGCTCCTGGGTCAAGCCTGCCTTACTCCTGGGGTTCCTTGGTATTTCGGCCACTGCTACCGACTCGGTGTGGTTTGACAAACTCCTTTAGTTTATGACGATGGCCCAGGCAGAAGAGATTCCTAGCAAGTGGCTTGTGAAAAGTACGAGCACGTTGTGAGGCACATGGCGCAGGGCCCGAGCAGGACCTTTGGAGTAGAAAGCCAGGGTGAGCTGGCCTGTCAGTTGTGGGTCTGAAATTCAGCCTGCATTATTCATAATGTAACTGAAGCTGGGGGGTGGGGGAGGGGAGGTAAGAACAGAAAAAACTAGGGGTTCACATTACAGTGTGGCAGGTGCAGAGGATGAGAAATGGCCCAGTCCAGTGAGACCCCCCCCTGCCACCCAGGCATCCCATACTGCTCATTTGTGCGTTTGAGGAAGAAAACCCAGTTTCATGTGACACTCTGAACAATAGCAAATCTGTCTTCCTAAGCACAGTAAACAGACTTTCTGAAACACACCAAGTCTTCGTTTCTGGAGGTGGGGTGTGTGTCGTTTCTGGCACACAGGGGCTCTGGACATGCCAGGTGTGTTGGGCCGCTGTCGGCTCCAGTGAAAAGGAAATGGCTCCACTCTGCACTGTGGCACTTGGCCAAGGACTTTGACCTCTTTATGTTCCAAGTTGGTCAGGGAAAACTGTGGTCTCAACATGCAGGTCTCCGGGCAGGAGCAGCGGGCTGGGTGGAGGGGACATTCGCTCCGTGGGCAAGGTGTACTCGGGCACGCCAGCAGCTTGGTATTTTGCGTGGAGTGGCTTGTAGCTTGTTGTCACCAGGCGGTGATGTAAAGTTCAAAAGTTAGCCTATTAATAGAACTGTCAGTCAGTGGAGATGGGGAAAATTTTTACACCCAGTCCTCCGAGAACAGATTTGCTGAATTGTTCTTAGCTATAAATAGGATGGCTTAGGAGTTCCCGCCAACAGAGGCCAGCGGACCTTTGGCAAGAACATATTCCAGAAAGAGTATACTACCTGGTGATTCTTTTAGGATTATTCTTTACTCCCACAGAAAGCTAGTCATTTCTCTTTCATATCATTTGAGCTGTAGTCGATATTTAACACCCTAAGCATCTCAGCGTTCCTTACACTTATGCAATATAATTCTAAGCGTAGTGTGACAGTTCTCATTTGGGCTGAGAAACAGTTTGGGGGGGGTGCAGTATATGCAAAATGGAGCTATTCTTTCTCTAAGGCGATGAGATCGTTATAAGAAATTTTGTTGTGTGAGTTTATAAACCACTGTTTTATAACTATAACCCACTAAATAAGAGGGAATTCCTGGCCGCAGAAGGGCACGGTGGAACTTTTTGGGGGTGATGGACATGTCCTACAGCCTGATTGCGGAGGCCGCTACACAATTGTATACATTTGTTGGAACTCACTGCATTACACGCTTAGCGTTGCCGGCTTACCATTGAATGTCGTTAATGCTCCCGCGAAGCCGATGCCTAAAAGGCTAAGGGGGAGAGGACCCGCAGACCAACAGTCTGACTCAGAAACAACATTTACTGTCTGTGAAGGGAGAGCCCTACTGACTGTTTCTGGAACTTGAGGGAGCCATCCGAGGGAAGTAGTAGAATTTGCTGTTTCCTAGGACTACCGTATTTTTCAAAAGGGTAATGAGAAGACAGGGACAGGGTGAGGGACACACCCCCTGCCAACTTTGTCCTTAGCTCATCTTCATCTTCATTATTGTAGGTCAAAGGCCGAAATGAGACACACCTGCCGTGGTACCATCAACCTCGCCACGGCCAACATCACCGTGGAGGACTCCTGTAACTTCATCATTTCCAACGGGGGTGCTCAGACCTACCATCTGAAGGCGAGCTCAGAGGTGGAGCGACAGCGCTGGGTCACGGCCCTGGAGCTGGCCAAGGCGAAGGCTGTGAAGATGCTGGCAGAGTCGGGTAGGGAGCAGAGCGCGCCGTGTCGGGGGCACGTCCTGTTTGCCCCTCCTAGGCATGAATCTTACCCTCTCCCTCCCTGTCATTTAATTATCAACCGTCCCCTAGGTATGTCCGGCTTTTCCTCGTCCTGCACTGTCTCTTTCTGCAGCGGTGGCTTGCAGCTGGGGGCCAGCGCTGCCCTGCAGGGGACACTAGGCAGTGTCTGGAGACGTTTGTGTTGTCACAGCTGAGGCACGGTGGTGCTGCGGGCACCCAGTGAGTAGAGGCCACGGATGCCGATAAGCCTCCGACAGCACACAGGGCAGTGCTCACGACAAAGACGGACCCGGGCCCCCATGCCAGGAGTGCCGAGGCTGGAAACTGTCCCGGAGGCAGGACGGGCGTCTTTTGGCATTTAATGCCACCTGACTACCTTAACATTGTGAGAAATAATTACGTTATGGCCAGGGCAGCGTGAAGATTATTACAACTCACAATTTGGTTCTCTCTTTATTTTTTTCTTTTTTGCCTGACAGTTTCTTATTTTTTGTAATTTTTTAAAAAGTCAATTCCATGCCCAGTGTGAGGCTCGAACTCACAACCCTGAGATCAAGAGTCACATGCTCTATCAATTAAACCAGCCAGGGGCCCCTTTCTCATTTATTTTTTATTTCAAATAAAAAAATTTTTTTTAATGTTTATTCCTTTTTTGAGAGAGAGCATGAGTGAGGCAAGGGCAGAGAGAGAGGGAAACACGAAATCTGAAGCAGGCTCCAAGTTCTGAGCTGTCAGCACAGAGATGTGGGGATGAAACTTACAAACTGTGCGATCATGACCTGAACCAAAGTCTAACACCCAACCGACTGAGCCACCCTGGCGCCTCTCTCATTTATTTCTTGAGTTGAAACAGCCTTTATAGAGGGCCAAAAACATCACATGGGATACTCTTTTTTTTTTTAATGTTTATTTGTTGATTTTGAGAAAGAGATCTCTGTGCAAGAGGCAGAGAGAGAAGGGATTGAGAGAGAGAATCCCAAGCAGACTCCATGCTGCTGAGACGTGGGGTTTGATCTCATGAACTGTGAGATCGTGACCTTAGCCGAAATCAAGAGTTGGATCCTCAACCAACTGAGCCTCCCAGGCGCCCCTACATGGGATACTGTCTGTGAAAAATCCTCATGTTTCTACCTTAGTTTCACTAAAAAGAGCAGCCTCATCATGTTTTGATTATTCTTCAAGGAAAATGCTAGCATTTCCCTGTCCCAGCTGTGGATGGTTTAATCACACTGAGCAAATTCACGCAGAGCTGCCCAAGACAGTCACCTGCTGGCTACTGTTCATCTCCTGTTTTTCTTATTCCCTGTCACCCTGCACACTGGATTTTCTATCTGTTGCCCAGTGAAAGGGAAATTCCCTGCCTGTAGGTTTTTTTGTAACGGGTTGTATTTTGACTTTGGTCCTGCCTCTTGGTCTAGCAGACAGGGCGGGCCTTATTTCTTCTGTTTTGATGTTAGTGCTGATGTTAGCTCCCCTGAAGGAAGTGACACTGTTGGAAAAGCAGTTTGCGGTTGCAGAGCATTAGGTATAAAACTGCCAGCGAGGGGTAGGACATGGCTCTCTGTTCGATGTTCTGTTGGAGGGTCCTTTAACACAGGACCTTGTGGCGCTTTCAGTGTCCTGATGGCTTTTGTGTCAAATGAGTTCATCACAAAGTTCCCGAGCTCTCCTGTGGAAGAGATAAATCAGTGGGGTCTCTTGGTGATGCGGACATTGTTTGCCAAGAGCCGGACTGCAACTCTCAACCCCTGTCATACAGGGCTTACCCACCACCCAGCAGATGGGTGCGTAGACTGGGTTGGAATGCTCAAGCTTGAGTAAAAGGCTCAACAGTTCATTCCCAAGGCCAGGAGCACTTAGCTTCTCCATCCTGTCCTCCAGGTCATTGGTTCTCAAAGTTCAGCGTGCACTGGAATGGCCTGGGCTACTTACTCAAAATGCAGGTCATGGGCCTTGCCTCAGACCAGCCAGATCAGTTTCTGGGGGTGAGACTAGAGCCTCAGCGTCTTTTAGAAGAACCCCAGGGGTGAGGAGATAAATGTAGGGGGTCAGAAGGTACAGACCTTAAGTTATAAGATAAATAAATACTGAGGAAGTAACATACAGCATGATGACTGTAGTTAACACTAAATGGTATATCTGATCATTGCTATGAGAGTAGATTCTGAAAGTTCTCATCACAAGGCAAATCAATATTTTTTCCTTTTTTTGTTTGTATCTATATGAGATGATGGATACTGACTAAATTTCTTGTGGTAATCATTTGGAAATATATGTGAGTTGAATCAGTATGCTTATATAGTGCTATATGTCAATTATAACTCAAACTGGAAGGAAAAAGAAAAGCGTGAGCAAAATAAATGCTTACTGTGTGGCCCAGTTGCAGGGGCGGTGGGGGGGGGGGGGAAGAACCACCCCGGCTGTCTGTGGCCCCACACCACAGTCGAATCGGTGGGGGGCTGTGGACGGCACTGTGGTTGAATCGTCTGGCGAGGGTGAACCCTGGTCGGCCAGAACGCCCGGCGTGAGAAGAGCCGGTTTAGCCATAGATGGGAGTTGGTAGGGCTCCGACTCTCAGCTCCGGAGTCTCGTAACTGGTGTCCCCTACCTCCCCCTCGGGCCCCTGCAGATGAGTCGGGAGACGAAGAGTCTGTGTCACAAACGGACAAGACCGAGCTGCAGAACACCCTCCGGACGCTGTCCAGCAAGGTGGAGGACCTGAGCACCTGCAACGACCTGATTGCCAAGCACGGCACGGCGCTGCAGCGCTCCCTCAGCGAGCTGGAGTCCCTGCGGCTGCCGGCCGAGAGCAACGAGAAGATCAAGCAGGTCAACGAACGGGCCACGCTCTTCAGGATCACGTCCAATGCCATGATCAACGTAAGTGCACGTGGCGCCGGGGTTGCTTTTTTAGAAAATTTTTTTTTAATGTTTTTTATTTATTTTTGAGAGACAGAGAGAGACAGTGCGAGCAGGGGAGGGTCAGAGAGAGAGGGAGACACAGAATCTGGAGCAGGCTCCAGGCTCTGAGCTAGCTGTCTGCACAGAGCCTGATACGTGGCTCGAACCCACGAAATGTGAGATCATGACCTGAGCCGAAGCTGGATGCTTAACCGACTAAGCCACCCAGGTGCCCCTTTATTTTTAAATCATTTATTTATTTTGAGAGAAAGCATGGGCGGGAGAGGGGAAGAGAAGCGGGGTAGAGAGAATCCCAAGCAGGCTCCGCTCGAACTCCTGAACCGTGAGATCATGACCTGGGCCGAGACCAAGAGTGGGGCACTTTACCAGCCGAGCCACCCAGGTGCCCCCATGTTGCTTTTTGATTCTTTCCCTCTGGAAAGGTCATGCTCCCCGAGTGCTGGAAAATCGTAATTGATAAAGCACAGGACGTTAGGTCCTGCTTCACCGCCCAGGGGACTTAGGTGACATTGTTTGTTGCACGCAACAGAACAGGACGCACAGGTGGAATGACTTTCATGTTCTCTCCAGCGGTCGGTCAGCTCGCCGCCCCAGCGTGGGAAAGAACTAGAAGTCGGGAGGTCCAGCCCTGCTCCTGCAGCCGGCAGGACGTCTGCTGGTGATGTTAGTTGAGTCCCTTAACCTCTCCGGGTTGTGGTTTGTCACGTTGTTCTCATCTGGCTTTATCTGTTGGATCTGAGAGGCCTCCACGGGTCCTTTTTACAGTTGAGCTTCAGGTTGGAGTCTCACCTTACTTTGCTAGTGCGCTCTGGCCTACAGTGTGGTAAGTGGGGGCTGGCCAGGTGCTAGGGAGAACTTTATAATCCAAGTTAGTCCCGTCTTCAGCCCTTGATTTCAGGGGTAACTTGAGGTGATGAGACAAAATACTCCAGTTTGGGTACTTTGCTTTCAAAAAGAAGGGACCAACACTTCTGCCTCCTTACAACTCCAGCCTCGGGAGGCTGACGGTTTTGGGTGTTGGTGATGTGTTTCAGACACGAGGGATAGTTCTGAAGTGAATTCGCGGTTTATACCGTGCTGTCGCCGCTCTGCCGGTGGCCGATTCTCACCCGGCCGGTTGTTTCGTGAGCTTGCACATGGGAGCACCAGAGGCTGTGCCTCAGGCAGGTGCAAAGAGTATTCTGAAAAAGGGCTTAGCTGGCTTTCCCCCTAATTCAGTGGGATGAAATTACTTCACTAAGGCCAAGTTTTCCTTGTTCAGGGAGTGAGACTAAGACGTCTGCTTAGAACTAGCTTAGTTCACGTGGCTTCTAGAGACCACAGGGCTTCTCCTGCGACCAAGGGCAGATTTAGTTTCTCTCACTTCAGACCCCTTTGTTACTTCAAAGGAAGTTGTTCTAACCTTGATTTTCATGTCATTTTCTGAAGTGTTGAACATTTTCTTCAGTGCTCTGATTCACACCAGGTAGAAGAGACTATTTTTGTCCACTTAAGGACTTCTCCCAGGACCATTTTACCAACCAGCACGGATGCTTGTGTTTCTAATGTCTAGTCATGTGCTCTTTTTCCAAACTGTCCCACTTCTTATTGACTGTGTGCCTATTTTTTACGTCCTCTTATGATCAGGAAAACCTAATAAATCATTCAAGTCAATTAACTTTTTTTTAAAGTTTATTTATTTATTTTGAGAGAGCGACCACAGGGGAAGAGCAGAGAGAGGAAGGAGAGAATCCCAAGCAGGCTCTGCGCTGACAACCTGGGGCCTAAACTAATGAACCGTGAGATCATGACCTGAGCGATAGTCAACAGTCAGACGCTCAACTGACTGAGCCTTCCAGGCTCCTCAGTAATATACTTTTTATTTGTTTATTTAAATGTTTATTTCTGAGAGAGAAAGAGCACAAGCAGGGGAGGGACAGAGAGAGAGGGAGACGTAGAATCTGAAGCGGGCTCCGGACTCTGAGCTGTCAGCACCGATCCCAGTGCAAGACTCGATCCCATGAATCGTGAGATCATGACCCGAGCCAAAGTCAGATGCTTAACCGACTGAGCCCCCCCCAGATGCCCCTAAATATACTTTTAAATAGGACAGCTCAGGACACAACGGTCTCCTGACAGTGAGTGTTGTCATGTGAACCCCCTGCTCTGCGGCAGTCTTCTCCTCCAGCGTGAAAAATTTGCTAAATCAAACACCTCCTGATTAAAAGATTTCTCATAAAACTGAAACTTGATTTGGATTTTTTTCTTTTGAAAAAAATGCTCATCTTTGTTCCTCGGGGCAATTCTTCTTCCCCAAGTTGTAAATGTTCAGAGTTTGTGTCGAAGGGAATGATCCCTTGGAAGTGAGAGGTGAGTTGGGTTTTTTCATTCTGTTCTCTCCAGCACCCCCTGTGCCCCCTTCAGAGCTGCTTGTTGCTTGAAATGCATTTTGTATCATTGTGTTGTTTCCTTTGACTCTTTTAGGTGATGATGGCGAGGCCTTAAAATTAACATGCTAACTTCACATCCCAAAATAGGCCAAGTTTTATCAAAGCAAGAGTACATTGCACTCATTTTCTTGATTGCTTAGGACATAGCTTTTCTTATTACCGAAGTGAATCTAACCAAGGAAGTAAATTTGACACTGTTAGCGCGTCCACTTGCTTATTCAGCAAACATCTGTTGAGCACGCTCTGTGCTCTAGGCCCTGTGCTAGGGAATATAAAACAAATGTGGATGTGGTCCCTGTTCTCCGGGAGACTGTTCTCTAGTGAGGGGACAGAGAAGTAACCGGATCTTCATAGAGTGTGCTAAGTGCTGGGACGGGAAGGAACACAGGCTGCTATGGTGTCGTGCATTCGAGGCGTTTAGCTTAGAGCAGGAGGATTAGAGAAGGTAACTCCTCAACTAAATTCTGAAAGACCAGAGAGTCTTCCTGTGAAAAAGGACAATACAGAGCTTGGGCCCCTGATGTCCCACCTGTCCTGGTTGACTGCCTCCGTAACCTGCTTGCTCTGTGAACTCCAGTCCTTTTCTGCAAACGGTGATGAAACTGGTAGCCAGCCGCTCAGAGGATTGTTGAAAGGCTTTTATTAGCTAATTGATGTAAAGCGTTCAGCAAAGTGCCTGGCGTATCAGTGTCTCCCAGAAGTTTAGATGTGATCAGTAGCATAAGAAGTGAGGCAGAAGAGCAGGTCTAGGCCCAGCTGTGGCTGCGTGGATCCCTCCCTCCCTCCCAAAGTCTGGGAACTACTAATTGACTGTTAGCACCAGGAAGTAGCTGGAGATAAGGCCAGCCAGGGATTAAGTGTGGGGGAGGGACGGGGTGCAGATCCTTCTAAATGGGCTTGGTAGAATGGATTATAAGCGGATAAGACTGATTTTGATGGAGGCTTAACTATAATAGCTGACACCTTATTGAATGCTTGCGGTGAGCCCAAGATTTCTAAGTGCTTTACACGTGAAGCAGCCACGCATTGAGATAGTTGCTGTGGTTATCCTCTGCGTACAGCTGAGGCACAGAAACGTTAAATAACTTGCCCCAAATTCCATAGCTAGCTAGTGGGATGGAGCTGTGATCTGAACCCTAACAGCGGAACTCCAGAGTAAATACTCTGTACTGCCTCTGAGTATAGAGGGTGGAAAGAAGTGTCCACAGATCCCCGAAGTTGTAAAGAAGCATCAATAGCACTTGATCATTGGAAATGGGAAGGGAAGAAAAATGAAGAATCAAGGATGCCTCCTGGTTTTCTGGCTTGGGCAGGGGGTCCTGTTCTTGGTACAGAGAACAGACCCCAAAGGGAGACATAGAGTCAGAAAGGGAATGTGGTGAGTTTGAGATTACTTTGAGCCATTGGACGGACAGTCGGTTATTCTGTCTCCGTGAACACCGAGCTGGAATCCCTGATTTAGCAATCTTAGCCTATAGCAGAGGGTGAAACCATGAGAGTAGATATTCTGTTTAGCTTTTAGTTTCTCCATAAAGAGACAAACTTTTAAGCTTACATTGCTTCCTTCCCCCATTATTTGTTAAGCAAATTTTATCAGGCTCCTACTGTGTGCAAAGCCAACTAAGTTAGGAGCTGGAGATCTGTATATAAATAAGGTATAAACGGTGTCTTCAAGTTGCTCATAATCCACCCGGAGAGACAGAACATCAGACACGATACCACTGTGGAGGGCAGAAAACAAGTACGTGCAAAGTGCTGTGAAGTGCAGAGGAGAGATTGGCTGCTCAGGAGATTGTCACAGAAGAAGTCACATTTGCCACAGACCTCAAAGAATGAAGAGGACTTGGCCAGCCAGAGGAAGCGGGCAGGAAAGGGCATTCCTGGCAAAGCAAATGGCATGTGCATGTGGTAGGCAGGCCTGAAGGAAATACATCCAAGACATGGCGAGCAGTTTAGCGCGGCTCCGCCCCTGGGGACAGGGCTCGATACGGCTGCCCAGGGAGGAGGACACAAGGCAGGTGGCGGCCGCACCTGAAGGGTTGTTGACCTTCAGCCCAATAGTCAGGTGCCCAGTGGGGAGTCCTTGAAGGGCCTGATAGGATCAGATCTGTGTTTTGTCTCCAGAGCCCTTCTTGGATGCCTCAGGTAGGCTCGAGGTAGGTAGTTGTTGAGGTCAGTTGTTTCTCTTAGCGACCAAGGTAAAAACCAGTTACGTTGCCCCATATTTGATCTAATTCAGGGCAGACTCCCTATTCTCAGCATCTGAATCCCTCAGCTTGAGGTGACCTGAGTTTGGTCCCGAATGTAGTGAATGCAGTTTTCCTCTGCTTGTCCTCATTTTTCTTTTAGTCAATAGATTTCTTCTTTTGGTTCGGTTCACGTAGTTGCCCTTTGTGATGTTGCCACAAATACTTCGTCTAGGTTTACTGCTCTCTTGGCATTTGTGTAGTCCTCATGACCAGGAATACATAAAAGAACCATGACAACCATGTGGAGCTTTTTTCCCTGGCGCTGACCTTGATTGCTTCACGGACCTGGCTGTGGGAAAACAGGGAGTCTTTCGTCAGAATGTGCTCAAGTTCCTAGAATAAGGTTACTTAATGGGCTTGCACAGGCCTTCAGGGTGATGTCTGAGCTGCCGAGTTGAGCTGACCCCTCTCTGCTCTCTCTCCATGCAGGCCTGCAGAGACTTCCTCATGTTGGCCCAGACCCACAGTAAGAAATGGCAGAAGTCCCTCCAGTATGAAAGAGACCAGCGTATCCGGCTGGAGGAGACCCTGGAGCAGCTGGCGAAGCAACATAATCACCTGGAGAGGGCCTTCCGGGGCGCCACTGTGCTGCCAGCCGGCACCCCAGGCAGTGCTGGTTCTGGGAAAGGTAAGACCCTTGGTTTTTGGGGTCGCCGGTTCACACGTGCACCAGGCTGCCACCTGCCCTTGATAGAGGAGGCGCAGCTTGTCCAGAGCTGGTGACTCCTGAAACGGGCCCGGAGCTGCTTACTCCTGGCCTTTCCACCGCTTTCTATCGCGTGCTGCCGTGTTCGTGGCTCGTGCGGGGAAGAGCCTGCCATGCTAGGTCTGGGCGAAACCGAGCCATGGTAGTGATGGGCTGCTTCTCCCTGCAGATCAGTGCTGCTCCGGCAAAGGAGACATGAGTGACGAGGATGATGAGAATGAGTTTTTCGATGCTCCTGAGATCATCACCATGCCTGAAAATTTGGGCCACAAGTAAGTAGTTCTCGCCTCCCCCAACAAATGAACACGTCTGACCGTCAATGTTGAGAGATGTGTCAGTGGGAGTATCGTGGTGGTAGGGGTTAACCGAGATCCGGGTGCTTTTCCTTAAAGAAGTGGGACACCATCAGCTTTTCTACGTGAGCACGTTCTCCAGAGGTGTTTAAATTCACACACATTCGAATCCAAGTGCTGTTGCTCGGTCACGCATTACGTTACTGAGTGGGTGCAGCGAGCTTAGCATGGCGCTTTGTAAAGACGCGGCAAGGAGCAAAGTCTAGTTGTGATCTGTGTTCTGACCCTCATGTGTTTCCCACCTGTGTAGACGTACTGGCAGCAACATCAGTGGAGCCAGCAGTGACATCAGCCTGGATGAACAGGTAACTCGCACGTGGGAGCCATTGGGTGAGGGGCTGGGCAGTCATTCCCAAGGGCTAAGAGACACAGAAAATGCCGATTCTTTCTCAATATGGGGGAAGGGGAGGCTCTAGATACCGGGTTTTCTGTTCCTTGTGGGTGGTTGAATGGCTTTGTTCTTGCCCTCAGTACAAGCATCAGCTGGAAGAGACCAAGAAGGAAAAGAGAACTAGAATACCGTACAAGCCCAACTACAGCCTCAATTTGTGGAGCATCATGAAGAACTGCATTGGAAAAGAACTCTCAAAGATCCCCATGCCGGTGAGGTTCTTACACACCCGGGCTCGGCCCCGTGACCGCCCCGCCCGCTTGAGAGGCAGCTCGGGGCATGGTCTTTGTTACCCTTGTCGTCATAAACTGTCCCTTCAGATCAGCTGCTTTCATGTAGTCTGTGGATCTGGTGTGTTTCCAGAGCACTTAGAATCAGATGCATTGGTTTATAACATTCATGAGCAAATTCCTAAGCTAGATGGGCCTGGGCACATGCACGGATAAATACGGCGTGATTTCTGCTTTCCTAAAAGCACGTGGTTTAAAAGAGACAGACATGAAGACAGGCAGGGAATTTTACTCGCTGTGGCAGCGTTACGGGAAGGACTGTCCACACACAGGCTTGGGGAGCACAGAAGCATCGTTCCATCTGGGAAGACGAGGACCATCTCCATGGTGAAGTTGGTGTTTGGGCTGACCTCCCTGCCTCCCGTCCCGCCCACCTCCAGTCTGTCCACATTGCTACAAAAATGGCTATTGTAAAGTTACAAATGCGGTCATGTCACTCCTTAGCCTACAGTCTTTAGCTGGATCCTTTTTTGCTTTGAGGGTAGTCCAGGTTCCTCAGTGGGCTTGATACTTCCTCCCTCGGACCAGTTTCCACCCACACATTGGTGTCACTCAGGGTTACCTTCAGACGTGCAGAGGCATTTTGGTTCCCCCCCCCCCCACAGGGCATTTGCACAGACTGCGCTTTCTGCCGGGACATACATCAGCTGGCCACCCACCCGTGCCACTTTTCTTGTCCCGGGGCTTGTACTGTTTTCTGCAGGATTCAGCCACAGCATCAGCTCTCCTAGCAAGCTTTCACCCATGTGTCCGGTCATAGGGGCAGGGCTGTCGCCTGTGTTCCAGCAGGCTCCTTTCTCCATTACACAAACATTTACTGATCCGCCCCCGGATCGTATCAGTTAGGTATGGGATCCATGTAGAGAAACAAATCCCAAATCTGTTTGTTTAAACCCCGGGGTCAGCAAACTCTGGGCCTCGAGGCCGAATCTGTCTGCTGTATGTGTAGCCTGCAAGCTGGGAATAGTTTTTATGTTTTTAAATATTTCAAGAGAATCAAAGGGAGGATAATATTTCATGATGGGAAAATTGTATAGAATTTCGATGTTCGTGTCTGTCGGGTTGTCCTGGAAGGCGGTGATGCCCGGTCAGGCGTGTGTTGTCTGTCACTGCCTCCATCCTGCACCAGCCGCGTCAGGGCGGTGTGACACTGCCATATGGGACAATAAATGTTTAGGCTTTGAGGGCCATGTAAATATCTGCTCTCTAGCCTTTACAGAGAAAGCTGGCCAACCACTGCCTTAAACAAATACTAGCTTAACTTACTCTCCTGTAAAAGTCCAGAAGTAGGTGACCCAGGGCCCGTGCCCTACTCTGCGCTCTCAGGACCAGGCCTCCTTCGGTCCTGATGCTCTGCGGCCTGTGGCCTCAGTTCCCAGGTCTGAAGTGGCCGCTGCTGCTGGGACCATCGGGGCCTCCTTCCAGCTGGTAGGAAGAAGGAAGGAGGAGGGCATGTCCTGCCTTTCCAGGTGCTTCCTGGAAATCACACGAACCACCTGCACTTCAATCTCTTTGGCCAGAACTTAGTTACGAGGCCCCAGCTATCTGGAAAAGAAGCTGGAAGGGAAGGCTCCTCCTTTCAGTGGCATGGCCTCGTAAAAAATTGGGGGGTTCTATTTCTTGCAGAAGAAGGGCAGAATGGAGGGGGGAGTGGCCTGCAGAAAGTGTTCTGCTCCCTTCTTGGGTCTTATGGACCAGTGTGTAGTTTCTGCCTCTCCATAGACTGTGCTCCTCATGGTCTGCAGAGACTGTCTTGGTTTTCATCTCTTTGATGCTTAGCCGGTGCCCGGCACACACGCATACTCCAATCAGCAAATGTTGATGTAACTCATTAACTGGTCTTAGAAAGATTTAGGGGCACCTGGGTGGCTCAGTCAGCTAAGTGTCTCTGACTCTTGATTTCAGCTGAGGTCATGATCCCAGGGTCATGGAATCGAGCCCCGTATCAGGCTCAGCACAGAGCATGGAGCCTGCTTGGGCTTCTCTTTCTCTCTCTGCCCCCCTGCCCCGCTTGTACACTTTGTCTCTCTCTATATAAAAAGGAAAAACAAATAGATTTATAGGTAGGTGTGTAGGATTTTTGTTAGAAAAATGTCAACCTCCAGACAAGAAAAGGCCATGAGTTAGCATGTTAGAGACACATAAAATGGTTCCCTGGGGGCCTAAAAAGAAGCCCTGCCTGCCTGGAGTCTTGCAGAAAGTAGTGGGAAGGTGGGCTGGGAAGGCAGGTCATGGCAGCCTTAGAAATACAGTTCCTGGGGCGCCCACTGCCTCAGTCCGTTGAGCGTCTGACTTCGACTCAGGTCAGGATCTCACAGCTCAGGAGTTCGAGCCCGCTTCGGATTCTGTGTCTCCCTCTCTTTCTGCCCCTCCCCTGCTCATGCTTTGTTTCCCTCTCTCTCAAAATAAGTAAACATTAAAAAAAAAGTTTTTTTTTTTAACGAAAGAACAAAATGCAGTTTCTGCTGAGAAATAGCTTCTGAGTCTAGGTGACCTCTCTCTCCTTTATTGTTAGTTCCTTGTTGACATTGCCAGTAGGGCTGCGCAGGCTGTACCTATTTGCCTGAGCCGTGGGCCTCACCCTTCCCTGCTTTATGCGGTGTCACGGGACAGCTGGCTCCTCCAGGCGGCTTCTCAGGCCTCTGTGGCGTGGCATCCAGCTGGGCTCCGCCAGGGCCAGGCATGAGAGGAGCAGGGGCACCCCAGGGTGCTGCCCCACCCCTGCGCGGTGCTCGGGCAGTGGCCGTGTGGCTGTGGTCTCCACAGGACAGGGCCCCCTGAGGTGCAGCTTCTGCGGGTGCCCCTGGCCTCTGGGCCCTGGTCCTCCCTCTGCCGCCCTTTGTCCCTCCAGCCCAGAGCCTGTGGCCTCCTGCTGTTGGAGTCTCCAGGGTGGTGTTTGTTGGGTGCCCACGCCCCCACGAGCCTGGTACCAAATCCCCCCCTTCCTTCTGCTTTAAGTTCTCAGGCTCATTTGTTTCCTTGTTGGGCTTCTGGGTGATAAAATGGCCAGTATGAAAGTTTGGCACTTTTAGAGACAC
This sequence comes from Mungos mungo, assembly GCA_004023785.1. Taxonomy (NCBI): domain Eukaryota; kingdom Metazoa; phylum Chordata; class Mammalia; order Carnivora; family Herpestidae; genus Mungos; species Mungos mungo. The sequence goes on from PISW01002696.1 coordinate 202,962, forward strand.
CTTTGTTCCTGGAACAGCTGTCGGGGTCCAGGGCTGTGGTGTGTGGACAGCGAGGGCTGAAGGCCGCGCCGATCCCAGCCCCGGGCTGTGCCACGGTGTCTCGTAGCTGGCGGTGGAGCACCGCCTCAACACGCACCGAAGTGTCACTTCGTGGCGCCTGAAATTCTGCCGACGAGAGATTTTGTTGGCGTCCTTTCGAAGTACCTCCTCTATAAAAAAGACTCTTGAGGATTTGAGCTGTGCTAGTCTGTTACCCCCTCAGTGTGCATATTTTCTTCGCTGGTTTTCTCTCAGCATCTCTCAGTGTCGAGAAGATGGTTTTGGAGTGTGCTGCCCTGTTTTAGCCAAGGCAGGGGAAGCATGAGCAGGGGAGCGGCGGGGTGGGGGTGGGGGCAGCAGAGAGAGAGAGGGAGACACAGAATCCACAGCCAGCTCCAGGCTCTGAGCCCGACGTGGGGCTCGAACCCACGAACTGTGAGATCATGACCTGAGCCTGAGTCGGATGCTGAATTAACTGAGCCACTCAGGCACCCCAAGGGGAGTGTTCTAATGTTGGCCCAGTGGTTCTGCATTCGCTGAGAAATTTTCACAGATCAATGCTGGGTATGTTTCTCAGAGAAAAAGCAGGCTCTAGCTTATTTATTTCTTCTTAAACGTATAAACGCGCAGAAATTCTGCCAATGAGATTTTGTTGGCGTCGTAGAAACAAACATGAACATGTTAACACTGGTTCCCTTTGTGTGATGGCATTTCAGGTAAATGTCTTCCTTTATACTTTTGTTTTTAAAGTTGGTTATAGTAAAAATTACAAGACCCTTCACAACTGAGAGGACAGTAAAATATTAGGGTAGTATGTGGCTCAGGGATTGGTGGGTAGGAGGTTGGAAAAAAAATACAGAATACAAAAATACAAAATACAAATTGGGAGAACTTTGTCTTAACTGAAATATCGCTCTAGGCCAGCTCCATTCAATAAAAAGGGAGTTGCTTTCTTCCTTCGTGTCTTCTCTGGATTCAGAACTCAGGCTCCTATCACTTGTTCGGTGATATTGCTGTCTGGTAAAGCTAATAAGTGTTACGGGCTAGCCTGGGAACCAAACCTGTTTTTATAGTAATTTTTTAAGTAGTAAAGTCATCTTAAATTCCAAACAATTTAGAAGCTAACTCCTGCAGGGATGGAGAGCTGGTGTCTCTTTTGTTCACTTCTCTCTCTACCCAGTGGGTAGTATGGGGTCTGGCACGCATGAGGGCTCAGTAAAGAGGGCTCAGTAAATATTTGTGGAATGCACATGTGAATGAATGAGTCTTTTCTTCCTGAACACACACACACATATTTACCTCGTCCTGTGGTGAGAGCCTGAAATTGGCTCTAAAACTGGAAAGGCAGAAGCACTCAGTCCCCTGTCAGCCCCCATCACGAGCACTCCCCCATCACGAGCACTCCAGTCCAAAACCCGACTGTCCAGACTCAGAGAAGAAACCAGAATCCTGACCTGATGTAGAACCCAGTCGATAATTCACAACCATCTCCTCCAGGAGTAGAAGCTAACTTTTGTAGTGTTTTCTTTTCACCAGTCAGGCTGTGCCTGTACTTACAATTTACCAGCCTTTCTTTTCTCCCTCAAGAATTTTAAATACCTCACTTCCTCTCTGGGTATACTTGTGCTGAAATACATGTCCTCTTTGATTCATTCATTCTGTACCTAACTGATGACCGTCTCCTACGGTGAGGCATCGATGGCTCTTGGCTCTGCAGTGATGGACAAAGAGGCACGGCTCCCAGATCAACGAGCGCACAGTTAATGAGACACGTGAAAACAGTAATGTGTCCCTCTCGCAGACACGGACAGTTGCCCAGGGAGAGTGGGTTGCTTGCAGGTTAGCTCTCAGAGCTGGTCTCCTGAGCCAAGGCCTCTTCTCTTCCTGGTGATTTGCTTTATCATCTCGACATCTTGCTATGTCTCCGCCTGCAAAACGATTAAACAGTCTCTTATGGATGTGTGGGCAAAGTTTTCATATCTGTTCTTTTCCTGACAGGTGAACTTTAACGAGCCCTTATCCATGCTCCAGCGCCTTACTGAAGATCTGGAATACCATGAGCTGCTAGACCGAGCTGCAAAATGTGAGAACTCTCTAGAACAGCTCTGTTATGTTGCAGCTTTCACCGTGTCCTCCTACTCCACTACTGTCTTCCGTACCAGCAAGCCATTCAACCCACTCCTTGGGGAGACCTTCGAGCTGGACCGGTTAGAGGAGAACGGGTACCGATCCCTCTGTGAGCAGGTAAAGGAGCCTCGGGACTGTGACACGTTTACTTTTCGAGGCAAAGGGGTGGCCCCGGGAGTTAGGTTTGCAGAAGTTGGGTCCCTGTCATCCCAGACTGCCGTCTTGTTTCCTGTAGGGCTTCGACACTGCAGGCCCTCATATTCACCTGTTGCGGGCATAAAAATGTCAAGTGTGAACTTGGGGTGTTTATCACCAATTCGTAGGCAGCATCTTTTCCTCTACTTTCTTCTTTAATTTGAACCACTGATTTCTCCAAGGTGAGTCATCATCCCCCGGCTGCTGCGCACCATGCCGAGTCCAAAAATGGCTGGACATTGCGTCAGGAGATCAAAATCACCAGCAAGTTTCGAGGCAAATACCTCTCCATCATGCCCCTCGGTAAGGCCACCATCCTTGTAAGAATTGGTACTCGGGGAGGGAAAGATTTTCTGGGATGATAGGAGCGGTCCCTGGCTTAGGAGCCAGGAGACCGAAAGTCTGATTTGGGCCCTGAACCGTCCTCGCTAGCTCTGGGCAGCTCATTTGACTTCCCAGCTGTCAAGTGAGTGAGGAGGCCTGAAACTCCTTAAGGATCCATCCAGTCATAAATTCTTTAACTTCTTAGCTATACTTAAGAAATCTGGAAGTACTGTTGTAGAATGCAAATTCTAGCATGCTTAAAAAAAAACCTTTCCTACTAACTGGTGGTTTTCCTGCGTTACACTACCAATCCACTTCATAACAATCCATTTACTCCTTAAATCAGAACTCTTGTGACTGCAAGGTTAGGTCTCCCAGACGGTCCCTCCCCTTTTCCTCTCCTTTCTCCCCTCTCTCTTCTAACCGGAAGGGTTAGGTATCATTGCTGTGATGACTGACCTCCAGCTAAGATGAAACTTTATTTTAAACAATCTCATTAGATTACAAGTTAATTTTGCACCAAGATCAGAAAGATCAGGCCTGGGAATAGGAATCCTAATCTGCAGTGTTGGAGACGGGAAATGAGATGGCTCACAAAGCGCACTAGAGACCCTCGGCGCGGACTCAGACCAGAGCAGCCGCCTGTGGCCGTGTGTGTCCAGAAGAGTGGGTGCCGGGAAGGAGACACAGAGCAGGCAGAGAGACGCCAAGTAGCTCCCTAGGGCCAGAGCTGCCAGGACCTGCCTGAGCTCTTGGTGGCCTTCCGTTTCCTTCCAGTCTTGCATGAGGCCTAGCCGTAGCGCTTGCGTAGAGTTGTCTTCTTTAGTACATTCCCCTTTCTCTCAGAAATACAAAATGTAGCAGGTAACGCACATTTCCTAGAAACTAGAAATTAGCCAGAGAACAAATCCAGGAATGTTTGTAATATATTAAAAGGAAAAAAGAAAATGGAATGTTAGCCCTACCACTTCATGGTTAATAACAAAACTTAAAAGGTGACAGTGATTTTGTTCTTAAGTGTTTACCGAGGCCCTAAAAACAGTTCAAATTGCTTAATTGTCTTTGATGCTAATAATTTCAGAAGTATTAGGTTAAGAGGAGTAAATGCCTGGGGTGTTCTCACCTAATTCGCAGAACTCGGATATTCGTGGTCCTGTCCCATGGAGAAGAGTTTCAGAGGCCCAGTGAGGATCCCCAAAGGGATGGCTTATGTTTAATTCTAAGGAGGGTTGTATGCATTTTAAAAGTAGCAATAAATCTAAAAAATAGCAATAAAAGAGCAGTAAGTCTACCAGTGATCTGCTGTACATTTTCTCTAGAGTTCTTTGAGGGGTAAATATTTGAATATGATCTATGTGGTGGGTCTGACTTTTTAGAGTTAAAATTACCTTTGAAAGGATTCCATTCCCATGGTTATTTAAGGACTCGGGGCACCAGGATGTGCTGTTGCCTTATGTTCCTTCACCTATTAGATTCCGGGTACTGCCGTGTACCGGGCGGGACGTGTAGGTGAGCACAGCGAAGGTTGCAGCCTTCATGGGAAGATGGAACAGAGAATTGACATAGTGACTGGAACCTGAAGTACAGAGAGTGGGATTTCTGGACATTGGCCCTGGGGGTGGCTGTATTTATTTAACATTTTTTGGATCAGTGAAGTAATCTCTACATCCAACGTGGGGCTTGAACTCATGACCCCAAGACCAAGTGTTGCATGCTCCACTGATTCAGCCGGGCAGGTGCCCCTAAAGAGACACATTTAAGTGGGTATTATTTTATAGTTTTGGAGCTCTCTACCCAAGAAGAACCACAATTTGGGAATCTGAATGAAACAACCAGTCAGCCGGTTGCTCTCCGCATCAGTGACACACTACTGGGCTCCGTAGACCTTGAATTTGATCCTGAATGACATGTTAGTAAAAAAAAAAAAAATTCCCCTGATATATTTTATCCATTCCTCCAATTTCTACTTTTTGATTAGAGTGGTTATAATTAATATAATTACTGATTAAGTAGGATTTACATCTGCCACTTTGGCGTGTACACACACACACACACGCACGCACACACACACGTATTTGTTCCTCTCTTTTAGTTTCTCATTTTGTGTTAAATGGATATTTTTCTAGTTTACCATCTTAATTCTCTTGTTATTTCTTTTACTATATTTTTAAAGGTATTTTTCTAGTGGTTATCCTGGATAGTACACTTAACATCTAAGCATCTTGTTCAGATTGATACTATTTTAATTTCAATAGGGTGTGTGTATGTATGTGTATATATATATATATATATAGTTTATATAACATAAAACCTTTGCAGCTATATGGATCCAGTATGTCTTTCCTCCTTTGTGCTTTTATCATGTAGATTATGATTTTTATACATTGTAATCCCATCATTGTAGGGTTTTTTGTTTGATTTTTAGCAGCAGGCAAAAGTTTATTGCAGTAAAGGAAGAATAATAGGGAAGCTCTCTTTCCAGAGAGGGGACACGTGAAAGTGAATGCCCCCAGTATAGTTTTGTAACTGTTGCTTTATGCAGGTATCTTTTAAATCATACAGTGGACAAAGTTGCCAGCAAAAAATACAGCTATACTCTTTTTTTCTTTAATAGTTTAATTGTAGTTGCCTTTACCGGTCTCTTCATAACATAGATTTAAGTTGCTATCCATTCCCCTTTCATTTCAGCCTGGAGACATATTCCTCTGGTGTGTTTCTTTCTTTCTTCTTTTTTTAATGTTTATTTTTGAGAGACAGACAGACGGGGCAGAGAGAGAAGGAGACACAGAATCTGAACCAGGCTCCAGGCTCTGAGCGGTCAACACAGAGCTCAATGTGGGGCTCGAACCCATTAATTGTAGATCATGACCTGAGCAGAACTTGGATCCCCAACCGACTGAGCCACCCAGGTGCCCAATGTTTGTTTATTTTTCAGAGAGAAAGCAGGGGAGGGGCAGAGAGGGAGGGAGACAGAAGATCTGAAGTGGTCTCTGTTCTGACAGCAGAGAGGCCAACACAGGGCCCAAACTCGAAAACTGAGATCATGACCTGAGCTGAAGTTGGATGCCCAATTGACTGAGCCACCTGGATGCCCCTCCTTTGGTATATTTCTTGAAGGGAAGATTTGCCAGCTATGAATTCTTTTGTTTTTCGTTTGCTGGAGTTGTCTAAGGTTTTTCTTTGTTTATGAAGGATAGTTTTGCTGGATACAGAATTCTTGGTTTGATAATTTTTTCTCTTTCAGCACAATTGGATATGTCCTCCACCACTGCCTTTTGGCCTATGAGTTTTCTGATCATCTTATTGAGGGTCATTTATATGTGATGTGTCACTTCTCTCTTACTGCTTTCAAGATTCTCTTTTTGTCTTTCAGTAGTTTGATTGCGATGGGTTTCAGTCTGATGCTCTTCGAGTTTATCTTGTTGGAGTTCATTGTGCCTCTTGGATATGTAGATTAATGTTTGTTCTTCATCAGATTTGGAACTTGGGGCCACTATTTATTAACTGCTCCAGTTGTGAACACCACCTCAGGCAGGCGCTGTGTTAAACAATTGCCATTGGGTGTGTGGATCATCACCACTGGGAAAAGGCTGTTTTAGGTGAGCAGGTGCTCAGTCAGGTCAAATAAAGATGAGCCCTGGGAGTGGGAACTTAGGAGGAACCACCAGACAAGTCAGATATTGACAGTTTCTTGGAGATCAGTCTTTTGGGGAGCTTCAGAGCATCTGCTCCCTCCAATGTTTGCTAGGCTGCGTGCTGGTTTTCATGTCTACTGTGATTGTGAGGCTGCTGGTTTTCTAGGCTGCTGCCAGGCTGGGGAGAGGAAGATGGGAGTGGGGCAAGTTAAAATGCCACAGAGCTCATTTTTCTTTTTTACTTGTTTGTTTATTCCTTTTATAGTATATTGTCAAGTTAGTTTCTGTGTAACACCCAGTACTCATCCCAACAAGTGCCCTCCTCCATGCCCATCACTCTTTTTCCCCTCTCCCCCAGCCCACTCAACCCTCAGTTTGTTCTCAGTATTTAAGAGTCTCTTAGGGTTTGCCTCCCTCACTCTCCTTAAGTATTTTTTTCCATTTTCCCCTTCCCCGTGGTCCTCTGTTTCTCCTATTCCACATATGAGTGAAAACATGGTATCTTTCCTTCTCTGCCTGACTTGTTTCACTTAGCATAACACCCTCAAGTTCCATCCACATTGCTATGAATGGCCAGATTTCATTCTTTCTCATTGCCATGTAGTACTCCATTGTAAATATAAACCACATCTTCTTGATCCATTCGTCAGTTGATGGACATTTACACTCTTTCCATGATTTGGCTATTGTTGACAGTGCTGCTTTCAACATTGGGGTACATGTGCCCCTATGCATCAGCACTCCTGTATCCCTTGGGTAAATCCCTAGCAGTGCTATTGCTGGGCCATAGGGGAGTTCTGTTAATTTTTGGAGGAACCTCCACACTGTTTTCCAGAGCGGCTGCACCAGTTTACATTCCCACCAACAGTGTAGGAGGGTGCCCGTTTCTCTACATCCTCACCAGCATCTGTAGTCTCCTGGTCTGTTCATTTTAGCCACTCTGACCAATGTGAGGTGGTATCTCAGTGTAGTTTTGATTCATATTTCCCTGATGATGAATGACGTTGAGCATCATTTCATGTGTCTGTTGGCCATCTGTATGTCCTCTTTGGAAAAGTGTCTATGTCTTCTGCCCATTTTTTCACTGGATTACTCATTTTTCGGGTGTGGAGTTTGGTGAGTTCCTTATAGATTTTGGATGCTAGCCCTTTATCCAATATGTCATTTGCAACTATCTTTTCCCATTCTGTTGGTTGCCTATTAGTTTTGTCGATTGTTTCCATTGCCATGACATGGATCATTTTGATCAGAGACTATAAGGTGTCTGACGCAGAAGCTGGGACCAAAACAAAGCTGTTAGCTTCAGGCAAGAGATGATGGTGGCTTTCGACGGCAGGGGCGGTGGAAGAGGTATTGAGCCAGGGACTGAGGGTATGTGTAGGCAGCATAGGTATTTGAAAGGCGGTTGTTGAGACTGCATGAGATCAGGTATGAGGAGAATATAGCTCAGCGTCTGGGACACAGCAGGTGCTCTCAGCAGAGCTGCTGCTGTTCTCGTTGGCGTCATTGTCATCACGGCTGCCACTGCAGCCAACAGGGCTATTTTAATCTCTTGGACGAGAAAGACACATAATTAGTCTTCTCTTCATTAGTGGTTACAGGGGGAGCTTAGAGTCCTCTCACTCCCGTAAGTGACTGTATTCGCAGCATGTATGTGAAGATACACATATCTGTTGTGTATCTTTCAATTGTTTTTATTGTTTTGAATCTGTAGTCACCTCTCTTCACCTCACTTTTGGGTTTGGTGTGTGAGATGAACTCCTAAGAACAGGAGAAGACCATATCTCCTGAGTGCCCTGATGTTTCAGGCATTTTACTGGACAAATAGACAGACATTTGCTGCACAAGGTGTGCTTCTCCCAAGTCGACAGATGATAAAGCCGAGGCCTAGGGAGATTCCGGAACCGATCCAGGATACAGTACTCTAATGCAGTTCTGTTGCTAACCACCCAGGTTCACACAGACCCCATAAGTTTGGGGCACAGCCTCCACTAAGATTGCCCTCACATCAGTTGCCAGCCACGAATTTGGGAGTTGTCAGGCCATCTGTACTTGTGACCAACTGGCTTCGGTTTCAGGAATTTGCTGAGATGACTCAGAACCCAGGGAAAAGCTATTCTCACCATTACAGTTTTATTATAAAGGGTGCAAATCAGAACCAGCCAAATGAGGAGACGCATAAGGCAAGGTCTGCAAGGATCGTGAACATAAACTTCTATGCCTTCTCCCGTGGGATCAGGGCACCTACCCCTCCTGGCACACTGATACACTCACCAGCCAGGAAGCTGCACCAAGCTTCATTGTCTAGAGATTTTGTTAGGGTTTCATTAGGCAGACATGGCTGAATCATCGGCCACATGACTGAACTCAGTATCTAGGCCTTCTTCCCTGAAGAAGCAGGCTTCAGGCTCTGAACTAGCAGTTAGCACAGAGCCCGATATGGGGCTCAAACCCACAAACCGTAAGATCATGACCTGAGCCGAAGTTGGACGCTTAACTGACTGAGCCACCCAGGTGCCCCCCAAGTCTCTTAACTACATGGTTGATCTTTCTGGCCTGGCCTCATCTTAAACATGAGCTATCTAGGGGTACACCATGTCAGCTCTTTGGCATGAACTATCAGGGCCCCCAGAAATAATACAGACATTAATTACTATTACTTAGGAAATTCCATGGGTTTCGAGGTTCCCTCCCAGAAATCATGGATGAAGACCAGACAGATTCTTTATTACACAGCCCAGGCTCACCCATCTAAGTCGTGGAGCCGTGACTGAACCCAGTTCTTCCTGACTGCAGAGCCCCTGCTCTATCCACTATACCTTCTTTACTGGTAATGCCCTTAGAAAAGTGGCTTACAGTCACACAGCTAGTGACTGTCAAGAGGACCTGGCCCCCAGTCCTGCCGACCAGCATGTCCTCCTTTCCACAGTGCAGTTTCACTTTTCATGTTGGGGCAGGTTTGACCTGTTCCTGTCAGTTTTGCAGATAGTCTGGGCAGGCAGAGTTGGTGAGAAGATCGGAGCTTTTGCTTTCATTTCTTTTTCTACAGTTGCAGAATATTGCTTCGTAGCTGCACCCTATCAGTTGTCAGTGTTTGTCATCGTTTAGTTGTATTTTATTCATAAATTTAAAACTCAATCAGTGTTTCCAGCATTTAAGATGACTATAAATCCTGAGGCTCCTGGGCAGCTCAGTCGGTTAAGCATCCAGTTCTTGATTTTGGCTCAGGTCATGATCTCATGGTCGTGAGATTGAGCCCTGTGTTGGGCTTTGCACCTAGTATGGAGCCTGCTTGGGATTCTCTCTCTCCCTCTCTCTCTGCCCTTCCCCTGCTTGTGCTCGCTCTCTCTTTCTCAAAATAAATAAACATTTAAAAAAAGATTATAAATCCTTTTTGGTTTATTATTTTCCTTTTAAAAGTGAGAAATATTGATAGAAGAAAATCAACCCATTGTTATTTGTAGCCAATGTGGTGCTGTTATCCTAATATTTGGCTTCATTTGTGTACCTCTCTCTGTTTCCAGGTAGCATCCACTGTATTTTCCATGCAACTGGGCACCACTACACTTGGAAAAAAGTTACCACAACGGTGCACAACATTATCGTGGGCAAGTTGTGGATAGATCAGGTAAGCAGAGGTGGCCAAAGTGCACTGAAGTTCAGAAGAATACCTTCCTGGGTTTGTCTTTGCAGTATCCAGGACATGTGCACCCGCCCCACATTGTGACGGTTTATCCTTCTCTCCTAAGGAATTGCTCTCAGGCAGTAGCCCCACCCCGACTTTCCCGAGTTTCTACACCACAGATTCTTATTTGTAAATGACTGACTTAGTAACATTCATTCAGTGACTGCTCTACCAGGACTGTGTTGGCTACTATGAAAGTATAAGAAATAATAAACAGGGCTCCTACTCTTTGTCCTTTAGTTATTCATCAGACATTTACTGCCAGGCAGAGTGCCAGGTCTTGGGGATACAAAGATAAGACATTGTCCTCCAAAGAGTTACTATATCACTGGAGACCCATGACAAATATGTAGAGATTGAGAAGTATTTAGCAAAATACACTAGTGTAAGAACTGTACTAAAATAACATCTAATTGTCACTTTGCTCTTACGATGATGGTTGCAATAAATTCAGAAAAGAAAAGGAATACTGTCTGAGCGTCCAGGAAAGCCTTCACAGTCGATGTGGGAATGAAGCTGAGCTTTAAAGTGATTGGATTTAGAAGATAGAAAGGAGAGAATGAAATGAGTAGAGTGTAGAAAGGCCCGGCTGTATGCAACCCTGTAGTTAGGAGTTGGCTACTTTGATTTAAGTGCAGATTCGTGAAGGGTATGAATGGGGGACTGGTTTGGAAAAGGCAAATTATCATGTGACTATCAACATATGTGCCGAAAGGCATCTCATATGTCACCTAATGTGACACACAGTTGAAAGACAACCAGAAGGCCATTTGGTCCCGATCCCAACCTGGAATACCAAGGCTCTGAAAGGATTCCATGGCTTCTCGGGTCAGCTGAGACCGGAACCCATAAGCAAGGGAGTCCACGAGTGTAAGATGGAAAAGTGAAAAATTATGAGGCATGAGGTCTGGCAGATATTCAAATCCTCCAGGATTGATCAAATCAACCCATGGGGCACCCGGGTGGCTCAGTCACTTAAGTGCCTGACTCTTGATTTTAGCTCAGGTCGTGATCTCATGGTTCGTGAGATCAAGTCCTGTATCAAGCTCTGCGTTGACAGCACAGAGCATCCTTGGGATCCCCTCTCACTGCCCTTCCCCTGCTTGCACATGCGCCCTCTCTCTCTCTCTCTTTCAAAATAAATAAACATAGAAAGTAAATAAGGGGCACCTGGTGGCTCAGTCAGTTAAGCAACCAACTTTGGCTCATGTCGTGATCTCACGGTTCATGAATTCAAGCCCCATATCAGATCCTGTCTGCCTCTCTGCCCCTCCTCCACTCATGCTCTCTCTCGGTCTCAAAAATAACAAACATTAAATAAATAAACAAAGAAATAAAATTTAAAATAAATACAATCAACTCATGATGCTTTTTATTTTCTAGTCCGGTGAAATTGATATTGTAAATCACAAGACAGGCGACAAGTGCAATCTTAAATTCGTCCCTTACAGCTACTTCTCTCGTGATGTAGCAAGGAAGGTAAGAAGGGTTGAAGTTCAAATGTTTTTCCTTTGTGTAGCCCTTAGAAAGCCTACTCCTTTGGGGCTGGTGTAGATAATGGACGGATAGATAGTCTAATATACATATATATACATCTCCTAAATACGTATGTGGTGATTGGGGAGGGGGGGAGGGAAGAAAAGGAGGGATAAAGGAGAAAGTCAGCAGGAACAGGGACTAGATTGTATTATTAAACCAAATCCTTTCTTTCCTGAGAAAGACATTGAGTAAGAAAGTAAAAGTCAAGAGCAACGAGAGACTGGAAATGGGAAGCACAGAGGAAGGACTGATAGAAGGATTTCAGGAAGAAGGAAGGGCAGCCTGACCGCCGCGAGGTCTGAGCGCCGGTCTTGCGTCCCCACCACAGCGGAAGTGCCCCATCAGTTTTGACGGACTGTGAAGAGTCGGGGCCTAAATCTGCTTGTGGCTGTCTCTGACTTCCAGGGAGAATAAAATACCAGAATTCTGAGTGCCAGTCAGATCCTTTTCCTGCGTGTATCCTTGTGCCAGAAATCCCTATACCACAAAATGCAGAGACTCAACTCATGGCCGTTTATTTTACACAGCTCAGAAAAGTCTACCGAGATATTCTGGGTGGCTCCCCGGTGCTCACCGTGGCAGCATTTAACCAGTATCTACCCTAGGACTTAGGTGGCCAGAACAGTCAGGTACGCTACCCGATGCCGAGCGCCATACTCCAAGTCCTGGTCTCCACCTCTGCAGGTGACCGGGGAAGTGACCGATCCATCAGGAAGAGTCCACTTTGCCCTTCTGGGGACATGGGATGAGAAAATGGATTGCTTCAAAGTACAGCCAGTCGTTGGGGAAAATGGGGGTGATGCTCGACAGAGAGGCCACGAGTCAGAGGAAAGCAGGGTCATGCTCTGGAAAAGGAACCCTTTACCGTGAGTATCAGGATCCGTGCTGTCCAGGGAACACTTTGACCTCAACCTTGGAGCAGTGTTGGTGGCCTGTCTGCCTGCCTTCCCACTGAATTATGTGAGGGATCAAGCCAGGGAAATCAGAACTTTTGGAGAGATTACCAGAAGGTGGTCATTGTATGAATTGAGGTGTAGTGTGCCTTGTCAAGAAAGTTGAAGTGAATCAAGTCACATCTGCCAACAAATATTTATAATTTAGAGCAGAACTATTCAGAAGCAGGTGGCTCAGTCCGTTGAGTGTCTGACAATGCAGAGCCTGCTTTGGATTCTCTGCCCCTCCCCCAGTCACAGGTTCTTTTCTCAAAAATAAAACAAACCTCTTCAGAAGCAGCTGGAGGAGAAGGATGCCTACCACCTGTTAACAATTTAGCCTGAGACCCAGTGGCCATCTAAAGGTCTCTGAGATGATATGTGGGAATCTGGAATAAAGATGGAGGCCATTTGTCCCCTGTCATCTCATTTACCCAGTGTGTAGTAACAGCAAGATTATCCTAGAAGCAGGTTAAAAAGAAGCCAGAGGAGGGGCGCCTGGGTGACTCAGTCGGTTAAGTGTATGACTTCTGCTCAGGTCATCATTTCTCAGTTCGTGGGTTTGGGCCCCACGTCGGGCTCTGTGCTGACAGCTCAGAGCCTGGAGCCTGCTTCGGATTCTGTGTTTCCCTCTCTCTCTGACCCTCCTCTACTCATGCTCTGTTTCTCTCTGTCTCAATAATAAATTTAAAAAAATTAAAAATTTTTTAAAATAAAAAATAGAAGCCAAAGGAAATAGGAATAAGGAATGTCCATTTAGTAGAATGTTCAGAATGTTCTATTCTTCCTGATCTTCGCGGAGCACAGTACAGGCCCAGCAAACTGCTGGCACAAGTGATGCCCGGGGAGGGATCAGGAATGGTCCAGTCTGGGCCTCTTAACTAGGGGAGCCTGACCTGGTCTTAGAGTCTGTCCATCTGTAGAACAGCTTTGGGGAGGTCACCTTTGGGTCGTTGCTCCTTAACCAGGTCCTGGGTCCTGGCATCACTGTTTCTCTTCCCCGTCTTTTACTTGCAGGAAGAATGCAGAAAACATGTACTACTTCTCAGAGCTCGCTCTCACGCTCAACGCCTGGGAAAGTGGCACCGCCCCCACAGACAGCCGATTGCGGCCTGACCAGAGACTGATGGAAAATGGGCGCTGGGATGAAGCCAATGCCGAAAAGCAACGCCTGGAGGAAAAACAGAGACTTTCCAGAAAGAAGAGAGAAGCGGAAGCTATGAAAGCCACAGAGGATGGTAACGAACCTGCCTTCCACTCTTTCTGGATGCGTGGAGAATCATATGGTGTGTTTCTGGCTTTCATTCTGTTTTTTCCTCTCCCCCACTTTCCCTTCTAGGCACACCCTACGATCCCTATAAGGCACTGTGGTTTGAGCGGAAGAAGGACCCTGTTACCAAGGAGTTAACCCATATTTATAGGGGAGGATACTGGGAATGTAAAGAAAAACAGGACTGGACCTCATGCCCGGACATTTTCTGAAACGGCAGCAACAAAAAGGAGGAGGATCCAAAGGAGAAGATGACAGAGGATGTGCAGGAAAGCTGGCATTTGTGACTCTTACCAAGCGCTTTCCTTCAGTTTGTCTGTCTTAACCAATCATTTTTTCCAAATCAATCACCAGAAGCAGACCCCAGTGGTGGTGATTGGCTGGTTGCCTTAGCTGATTGAAACTGAAATCGACATACTAGACACCGTTTGGAAGGGGGAGGTGCAGTGGCTGAAAATTAGCATTACTCCTGCAAAGTCAAGTACTCTTGGCTCTTCCTTCTCCCTCTGCCCCCATTTTAAAATGACGTCATTCACCCTCCCCTGTAGTATCCTGCTCAGCCAAGGTCCGTGTGAGATGATGATTCAGGGGCATTTTGGTGCTGTTCAGAGCAAGAGCCGAACTTAGAAGTTCCTTCAAAGAGGAGCACATAAGACTTCCCAGCGGAGGCATCGTGAATGACCGCAGTGCAGTGTAGCCGTGGCGTTACTAAACGGCGTCACAGCCAGGATCGGTTCAATGGGCCGTCGCCCAGAGGCAACGGCGGCATCGGAACGCTGGGAGGGGGCTTGTTCTGTAAGGTTCAAACATTCAGAGTGAATTCTTGGAAGTTTCTGTCCTCACTTTCGTAAAATATCTTTCTGCGGTCCTCCGTTTTGACAGCGACCGGAGGCCGGCTTGGTGGCCGGTAGGAGGGGCACGTCATCCTCATAGGGGAGTTTTACGGACTTCCTCCGGCTGAGAACTTCCGAGCACACAGAGCAGGATGGAAAAGACCGCGAGTCACTTTGCTGCCCCCGTACCTCCTCACCCCATCCTTCGTCACCTTTCTTGCCCCCACCCCCATCTCTCTTTCTTTCTCTCAGCGCGATACCAGTTTGGGTCTTCGGCCCCCATGTGGAGCAAAGCACTACCCACCCCATTCTGACACACTTCAGAATTTGAGAGAAGGACTTAATTTGGAATGAAAGTTTTCGCTATATCTCAAGCCCTATGGACTGGAGCCACCTCTCGAATAATGTGTTAAATACCTGTATATTATATATATGTAGAGAAAAATCTAATTTTTTTTTGTTTGATTTTCCTTCTTCCCATTAAGAATCTTGTTTTTTGGTATCATTTGTCTCCCTGGGACTCTCTCTTGGACACACCGATGTGGGCTGGGGCCTCCCCTGGTTTCCATCTTCTAGGGGCAGGCAGATCCCAAACCTGTGTAGGATCGCGTCCGGCAGTTCCAGAGCAGGGACTCGATCCCTGCTCTGTCATGGAAGGCCTGCTCACTGCTGTCGAGATTCTGGTCTCCTGATTGCCCGACTCTTGAAAACCAAATCCTAACTCTTTCCTGCCTTTTTTCCTTCTTCTGTCAGGAAGGGCGTGGGTAGAGAGGACGGTAATTTCAAGTTTAATTCCGCCTCTGTCCACATCGCCACACACAGCTGGTTTCCCAAAAGAAACTTCTTCCCGGGTCGTGGGGCCGAAGGTGCGTCACGTAGGGGTGGGTGAGTGAACCGCTCCTGTCGGGCCCTGGCTTCCTTAATTTTGTGTTCCGTATTTAGCTGTCCTGTTCAGAGACCTACCCCCGTGCAGCCCACCCTTGGTTGAGGATCACAAATTGAGGTGCCTTCCTTGTATGCTTTTTGTTAGTGTTTTCTGTTTCTGTTCCTTAACTGCTGAGCCTCAGCCAGTGTGGGTCCTGGGGGAAATATCATTCCAGAGGAAGCCATCCCTGCATGGAAATGGATTTACACCAGACAGACTAGTACTTCTGTCCCCTCCTCGCCATCCCTCCCTCCCTTGCTGGGATGCACTTGGGAAAGAGGCAGCCACCGGGAGTTTCCTCCGAGACCCCGATTCCCACCGTAAGCACAGGGTCGCGCTGGGCCTTCTTTCCAGGAGGCCCGTAAGGGCCGTGACCTCATCAGGGGACTTCAGCCAGAGCGGGGATTCCTCAACCAGACTGAACAGCTCTGCTTCACCTCCCGCCCCCCTTTCTTCCTCCACCGTCTGCACTACATTTCCAGCCTGATCCCCAGTCAGAGTCCTGCTAATTGAGAAGCTTTGAGTCCTTCAGGTGAAATGAAGTCACATTGAAACAAAACTATATATATTTTCTTTTTTTTTGCCTTATTGTTTTTTTCCAAGAAAACTACTAAATTAAATAATTTTTAAAAAGCCATACTGTTTGTCTGATTCACTTGTACTCCCACTAGGGAAGCTGGTGGAGGACGGACTGGCCTGATGCTCATTCATCCTTGGGAAGCGGGCAGCTGATCTTTGCGAGACATTGAAAGGAGGTCGGGTCCAGGGGATTCTAGGTGTTTCAACCATTTGGCAACATTCTCAAGGGCCTGTGGACAGGAGAGAAGTTTCCACAGCCCCTTCCGCTTTGATACCATGTGATCGTCCTTGGCCCACTTTGGGTCTAGAGGAATCGTGTCTGGTGCTTTTGATGTTGGGCCTGTTTCACCTCCAAAAATAAAAGTTTCCTTGCATTTAATTTCTCTTGCCCATTTAGATTCTCAGATTCTTAGCTGTTTCACGTAAGGATTAAAATTCTGTACTTTGAAATGTAAGCAATGGAGTATTGGTTAGAAGGCCTTGGAGAGCATTAAGGACCATGAAAAGGCTTGGTTAGGTTTTCACTGTAAAGTTCAGGGCAGGGAGGAGACGGGCAAAGAAATCAAAGGGCCCCTAGAGGCCGCACATCAGGGCAGCCTCGGGCCCTGCCCTGTGCTAGGCATCTGCTCCTGGGTCCAGCGGGCTGAGTTAGGGATTCTGAACACTGTCCAGCTCACACACAATTTTAAGATGTAAATATTAGAATTGTCATGTTGAATATGAAGACAGGCACTGGGGGAAAAAAACACCCTAACTTTAATAAATTCACCCACGGTCACACAGCTTATTGGTCACAGCGTTGGAATCCAAAGCTGGGTTTGTCTGACTTCTGAGTCTGACCTTTACAACCTTGTGTCCTCGGAGAAACTGGGTGGGAAGGTGGCTGGCAGTTATTTCCGCCTGGATTAGGTCATATTATGCAGAGGCTTAATGATGTCGAAAGTGCCGTCTTGGAGGTCCACCTGCAGGAAGGAGCAAGCTTGGAGTTCAGCCTCCAGGCTCCCTGATCGCTCAAGGCTCTCATGCCCACAACCTGAGCTGGATCGCCAGGGGTTGTTCTAGCCTGGTTCTTGGGAAGGCCACTCATCTGTTCAAGTCTGCCTGGTTCACACCGCTGGGTTCGATGATAATTCAGCAATGCACTGGGTTTTTTTTCTTGGCAAGCTAAAACCATTGCAGCAGACTTTACACTTGTGGGACCTACCTCTGGCAATATTGAATAGCACTGTGGTATATGATTTCCTCCAAAAGGGGCGGTCAAAGTTACCTGAAACATACTAACATTCCCTTCTTTAGTCTTTTCATGGGCTGCTGTGACCTGACGGGCTGGGATGTGGATCCCGAAGGGTCTACCACACCGATGCTTCAAAAGGATAACCCAGAAAAAGTATAAATTAGTACATTGTTGGGGACCTCTGAGGTCCCACAGAAGAGGTAAACCTTTACATTTCAAAGGCCAACTCTACTTTCAGCAAGATAAATGAAAACCAACCCTAAAAGGAGGTGTAGAAAAAAATCTTTGGAATTTATTCACTGTAAGGTATATACCCTGTGAAACTCTAAGATTGTTGTCAAAATTTAGAGCTTGCTTCTAAAAGTTTATAAAGCTTTTGCCCAGTGATCTGCCCTGCCCTGCATTCCAAGCCGGTCATGGCTTTCCTTTCCAAGCTCAGAAAGTAACGGGTAGCTCTATTCGCCTTGCATCTTCCTCCCTACTACCTTTCAGTTCCCACTGATCCCTCAGGGGAAGGAGGCAGGGTGGCCAGATGAGGCCTCCTTAAAGGCAAAAACTAAAGAGCTCAGAATCTTCTATAAATCGCCTTGCAGAAGTCACATCTGAATTTAACCAGGTGATTTTAAAAGTAAAGAACCAGTTGGGAGGCCCCTGGGGGGCTCAGCTGGTTGAGCATCTGACTTCAGCTCAGGTCATGATCTCAGGGGTTCATGGTTCGGTTTGTGAACTTGAGCCCTCCCTCTGGCTCTCTGATGTCATTGCAGAGCCTGCTTTGGATCCTCTGTCCCCGTTCTCTCTGCCCCTCCCCCCCTCATGCGCGCAAACGGGCGCGCGCTCTCGCTCTCTCTCGCTCTCTCTCTCTCTCTCTCTCTGTGTCAAATATAATAAGCAAAAACATTGAAAAGAAAAAGTTGGCGCTGAGATACAGCGCGCGCTCTCTCTCCTCTTCCCTGTCTCCTCCTCGCTGTCTCTCTCTCCTCTCTCTCTTCTCTCTCTTTCCTCATCAACTCCAGTCTGCTATGTAACACACAGTAAGGATACAAATGGTGAGAAAGAGGTCTGAGAAACAGGCAGTTAGAGCTGGTGAAAGCACTGGAGAGGTGCCACCAGCCTGCGGGAGTGGTTGTGGGGGAAGGGAGATGGAGACATGTCAGAGAAGAATTCTAGAAGGAGGAAAACGTATCTGAGTTGAGCGCCACAGGTTAACAGGGAAGAACAATGTATAGAACACTGTGTGGACAAAGATGAAGCGCAGTCTAGGAAGCATCCTGAGCCTGGATGGCTGTGTAAGTGGCTGGAGTTCAGCGTTGAGGAGAGAGAGCTCTGATCCAGCACAGAGAGAGGAAGGGCCCAAGTTATGGAAGGCTATATCCCATCTGAAGAAAGAAGTCTTGGTTTTTGCTCTCAAGTAGGGAGCCCATGCAGGATTTTTAAGTAGGGTGATGGGTTCTAGTGTGGAAAATGAATTACAGGTAGGAAGATCAATGAAGAGGTTGAGGAAGATGTAAGGATGAAAAGAAGTGGAGGGAGTCCCGAAACCGAACTGGAATGAACAGCACTTGGGTCGGATTATGGAGGGGAGAGCAGAGAGGGAGGAAATTATGTTTTTCTGCCTTGGGAAATTCAGACAGACGGTGAGAGAAAGGTAAATTTAGAGGGAAAGATGAGTTCATTCTTGGACATTCTGAGCTAGACATCCCCATGAAGAGGTTGAGTAAACAAAGTGTAGATATCTTTTTTTCTCCCCCCACCCCCCCGAAGTGTAGACTTCTTGGTAATAGCTACATTTTTGTGAGACTGAGGGATGGGATGCTGAGAAGGGCTGTACATTAAATTTCACCTGGTCAGTTTACAAAATAAACAGTCCTGAGGCCCCTCCGCAGAGATCCTGATTCAGTTAGCCCTGGGGCTAGCTCATTTTATATATGCGAATGCTAGGGATGCAAAATTATGAAATAAGAGGAGGGGATATTATTAAACCACAGCTTACTTCTTAGAGTTTGAGAGAGGTCTCAGCCAATTCCATTTTTTTGACGGTGTCTGTATATTTGAGAGTTTAAAGATGTCCAGGTTGGGTTACAAAAATGGAGGCATATTTTCATGATTTAAGTTTGGCAAATCAAAGCCTTTAACATACAGATGCCACGACTCTACGCATACCTCATGTGGAGGTGACACTGAAAAGCCACGTTTTACACATGGCCGTCCTGTTCAGTTCCATATATTTCTTGAGTCCAAACAACTGAGAAAAGTAAAATTAATTGTCATTTCTAGCTTATACACAGAGACTTTGCTTTGTCAACTTTATAACATTTGCGAGATGCTTACTTCCAGCTGAACCTGTTTTGGCCTCTTCTGTTAGGACAGAACACATACTATTTCATTACAGAAATGCAGAAAGTAACTTTTATGAGCTGCCGAAATAGCTCAGTTGGGAGAGCGTTAGACTGAAGATCTAAAGGTCCCTGGTTCGATCCCGGGTTTCGGCAGTGATTTTAGATGTCACTATGAACAGTAGCTCCTTTCGCGGGGCAGCGCAGGTTTCATTATGAAAGAATTACAGGCTTGCCACCGTGGGAGGTGTTCTTCACCCACACGAGCGTGGGGTGTAGACGTGGAGAGACTGACCTGCCGTTTTCCCCCTCCGGGAGGGGAGAAAATTAGAAACAGAAAAGGGATATATGTCGCTGCGTTTAAACTGCTCAGGTTAAGGGCGCCTGAGTGGCTCAGTTGGTTGGGCGGCTGACTTTAGCTCAGGTCATGATCTTGCGGTTTGTGAGTTCAAGCCCTGCATCAGGCACTGTGCTGACAGCTCAGAGCCCGGGGCCTGCTTTGGATTCTGTCTCCCTCTCTCTCTCTCTCCCTCACTTGTGCTCTCTCTCTCTCTTTCAAAAATAAATAAACATTAAAAATTAAAAAAAAAACAACAAAAAAAAAACTGCTCAGGTTAATGTCAGCGTCCCTTCCCTGACCGTGGATCTGGCTGAGACCGCGCTCCCCGCACGCACTGCACAACGCTCGCTTGCTTGGGGATCAGTTTGAGCCCTCTGTCTTCTCTCCAGTTTCCAGCGACGGCGGGAGCTGCTGGCACTGGACCTTTCTCCGCTCGGAGGCTCTGGGCGCCCGGGCTCCGCAGGGGCCTTAGCGGCCACGCGCGGAGCGGGGAGCGGGGAGCGAGGGGCGCGGGGGGTCCATGGGGATGCCGACAGCCCGGACGCTCTCTCTGCCAAGTATCCTTCGATCCGGTTTGCTCCAGCTGGTTTAACAGAAACAAGCACCTGGGTCAGCTTCTGTTGGCGGTGGTGGTGGTGATGGTGTTGGCGGTGGTGGTGGTGATGGTGGCAGCCCTTCCTGGTTCACGTCTACAGCCATTTGAATTTGAATTTCAAAGAAACAAATATTCTTTAGTAGAAGTAAGATCCAAATATTGCGTGGATCATACAAAGTACACAACCCCTGCCCCACCGCGCCCCCGCAAATATACTGAGAAACCAGTCAGGATGATCCGGATTTCAGAACAGACTGGTAGCACCTTATTCTCAAAAGCTCCAAATGTACAAAACGCGTTTGTGACAATCATCGTCAGAGGAGGCCATTGCAGGGATTCCCAGGAAACGCAGGGAATCAAACCAACCTACCTGACCCAGGCTTCCACGGTTGTCTACACTGGTCTGGAATGCCAGCGGAGGGCAGAGGAAATTTGGAGACTCTGGGCTGGATGATGATGATGATGATGATGGTCATCATCATTATTTTTAGTATCCTTGAGTCACTCAACTCAAGGTAGTGCAATGGAACAAAATCTACTTAGGCATGCCTTCTTTTTGGCTGGGTGCCAGGCTGGGACATGGGGAGAGAGAGAATGGTGATTCAGTCCTCCTATTCTAAAAACCCTAGGTGTAGTGAAAGGCAACATGGAGAGACATTGCTTTGGGATCTATTTATATGCCTTCCCCTTTCTGTTCATCTGTGCCAATATGCTAGCTGATGAGGGGCTTTGTACCCCACATCTTTGGGTTCTTGGGTGGAAGGATGCATTTTGACAAGGGACTCTTGAAATTTAATGCTGGTCAACAAGAAGGAAAACAAAACGATGTATTAATAAGTTGGGTAGTTCAGAGTTTGCGTGATGTGTATTGGCATGTGTCACCTTGGCTAGGGCTGCACTTGTTTTAGTCAAACACCAGTCCTGATGCTCCTTGCAGTGGAAGGTGTTTAGGTGTGATTAACACAGAAATCAGGAGACTTTGAGTAAAGCAGATTATCCTCTGTAATGTGGCTGGGCCTCATCCAGCCATCTGAAGGTTTTAAGAGCCAAGCCTGGCGTCTTCTGATGAAAGAAGGCACTCTCTGCAAGACGGTAAGTAGAAACCTGCCTGGGTCTCTGGCTTGCTGCCTTCCTGAGTTAAACTCAAGACTACAACATCAACTCGTGCCTGAATTTCCAGTCTGTTGGCCTACCCAATTTGCTCTTGCCAGTCCCCACAATTGTGGGTCAATTTCTTAAAATCTCTCTGTCTCTCTCTTTCAATGTTGGGCCTCCCTAGTTTCCAGCCTAAGGAGAAAAGGGAGGATCTCTGCGGGAAGTAGTTGGCATCCAAGCAAGAAGCCCGGAGAATACAGTGTCTGCACCAATCACCATTCTCGTTCTCCTCGCACACAGCT
Source organism: Mungos mungo (assembly GCA_004023785.1). Classification (NCBI taxonomy): domain Eukaryota; kingdom Metazoa; phylum Chordata; class Mammalia; order Carnivora; family Herpestidae; genus Mungos; species Mungos mungo. The sequence continues at coordinate 224,944 of PISW01002696.1, forward strand.
ACCCAGTTTCAATGTCTTTCCCCCCCCGCCACGCTCTACTCTGCCCGCGTGCTAATTGTCCGTCTGTATTGCCAAAGCACTGGATATTCCTCTAGCAAAGCACTGATTACGAGGCTCCCAAAGGTTTGCTGCTGCGTGCTTCTATGCTGGAAATGTAGGAGATCCGCAAAGGCGGGGAAGGCGACGACTAGGGATGGTGCTGGTCACCAGGGGGTGCTTCTCAGGGAGAAAGAATGGCGGCTCAACTGATTTCTCCACGGTGCTTGGGACCTGCGAGGGGGAATGAGTGAAAGGGAGGTGGCATGACGGTTCGAGGGAACAACATGCGCAAAGGCCCAGAGGACCGAAAGGTAGCAGGGTATCAGTAATCGTGCAAACAGTAGCGGGCCCTAGCCAGAGGTAGGGGAAGACGGGTTCGCCAGCAATGGGCGGAGAGCGCGCGTGCGCAGAGGCCGAGCGCGAGGAGGCGGGGCGGGGCAGGGGGCGGGGGCGCGCTATCCGGGTCCAGGCCGGGGATGGCTACTAACGCTTTTGGCCCTAGCCCTTGTCGTCTTCTTTCAGCTAATCCGCTTAGCGCTTCTTTTGAAGTGGGCACCTTAAATGAGGACGAGGGACTGCGAAATGGTACTTCTCGGGAGAAGGGACACCTGTCACCTTTAACACGGAACTGTGGTCTCCGATCCCGGGCTCTGTTTTTAAGGCAAAGACATGCGTGGGACGGGGGGTGCAGTGAAGCAATGGCTTCCCCTCCCTCCGCAGGCTTTTGCATAACTGAAGGTTCCTGTTTGCCAGGGAGGCTCTAAATAAAAGGGGGCGCGTTTTATTTTGTTATATTTAAGAAATCTGCATTCAGCTCCTAAAGAACGACCTGACACCTTCCCCGCATGCTCTCCGCTTCACCGCCAGTCCTCTCGGGGTTCGTGGGTCGGAATTGGATTAACCACAAACAAAGGACGAATCCGGGATCTCGTCCAGTGCGGTGCCGCTAGCTCCCAGCGCAAACGACAACAGGGCCTTCAAGTATCGGAGGGAAGACACGCCCGTGAGCCCGGATAGCTCAGTCGGTAGAGCATCAGACTTTTAATCTGAGGGTCCAGGGTTCAAGTCCCTGTTCGGGCGATACTCCTCTTTTTTCCTGGTAATTTAAAAAATGAGAACAAGCGTTCGGGATCAGTTTTCGTAATCCGGGTGCCTTCAGAGAAGGGGGTAAAATCCGGGAGAGTGGAGGCTGCGAGTCCACCTGCTTCCCGGAAAAGCCTGGCCCCCGTGAGGACAGACATTGCGAACCTTTGTGCGAAGGTCCCCTGGGAGACTCGCAGTGCATTGCTGGAGGGAATTAAGTACAGTGCTTTCTTCTGCAGCCACTGCGGGGGCCGCGGGGGTCCCAATTACTTCTGTGTTCACAGGAAGGGGGAACAGATGCTTCTGGACGTTCCTGGGACTCCCCCGGGCACCGTTCCCCTTCGCTGTCCTGCGGGCGGCCCCCGCTGACCCTTTCTCTGGAGTTCCCTCCCGCTAGGTGCGGGGGATTACTGCACGGATCCTGCACCTACAAGCAACATTACTACCCTTCTAGAGAATATTTCTGCACTTTAAAAAGAGGCCATCTAGAAACAGAAGCACCAAATAGAGCAGTTTTCTCTCTAAATGAAGTCTTCTCCTCTCCCCCCAACCCACCACCCCCAAGTGTGACCTGAAGGAAAGCATTTGGCTCCTGCGAGTTATTGAGGAAGCTGGGTTGTGGACAAAAAAGAAAGATTAAAGCTAATTTCCCTGGTAGGTGAAGGGAAGGTACATCCCTGCTTGACTAGAGTTTGAGTCTTTTTTTTTTTTTTTTTTTTTTTTTTTTTTTTTTTTTTTTTTTTGTCCCTGCTAGGCAAGGGAAGAAAGTCCCTCTTGATCTCCTTAGCAGGATGGGGGTGGGGGGGATGGGGGGGTGGGAGTAGGTTGATTGAGTCAGCTGCTCCTCAGGGAGTGCTGATTAGTGGAGCAGGACCGGGATGGAGGTAGCACTCAAGAGGGAGGCAGGGCCTCCCCCCTCCACCTCCGCGCTGGAGCGCCGCATGCAGTGCCTACACACACCCGCAGTTAGCTCCGTCTCCAAAGCGCAGCTTCATCAGGAGAAAGGGTTAGAATCAGAGCAAGAGCATCCAACTTATGAACGTGTGATTAAATGAGTAACAAGGCGTGTACAGTGCTTAGTAGAGTTCTGCCCCAAGGTAAACCTTCAATACATTGTAGCTTTTACCGTCACCATGATTTTTTTCCCAAGAGTTTTCAATCTAGGGAGGAAACAAAGGAGACATAATGGAAGCAGGTAAGGAATCACTTCAAGGAAACATTCCCCCATATGCCCAAGATGGTAAGCTCATATTCATGTGGTTAGTGTTGGCTGATACGTGAAAGGACAGCAAGAGCGGAGTGGTTTGGTTGGGCAGTCAGGCTACTTTCTTGAAGAATTGAATCATGGTTCCAACCTGGCATCCCAGGGATAGAAAGAGGCGAGGCGCTGTGGCAGACACTCGCATTTGTCCTCTTCTCTCTGAGGGAGTCCCTTGGAAAGCGATCAAATGCACTTCCGGCAACCTTGAAAAGTGAAGTGTCTTTGCTCCAATCATTTCCTGACTGAACAAGAAGAGAGCAGGCTGGGGCACGGAGAGGACAGGGCTGGAGACATTGAGGACTTCTAGTTCCTACCTCCCTCCTAAAGTCAAGTTCACGCCTTCTGACTTTCCCCAAAGGGGGAAAAGTGAGGGGGGGAAAAAAAACCAAAGCAAAAAGAGAAACCAAAAACAACCAACCAAACAAACAAAATCCTAATATCTGTTTTGACCAAGACCCTTTGGGCTTTGGAGCTGGACAGCTCTGGTTCAGTTCTGTGTGGTTTGAGGCGGATCAGTTACTTCATTTAGTAATTATCGTATAATCAACCTTACGGCAGGGGTGAGGCGGGTGGGGATCGAATGAAGACCACAGAAGTCATGGGCTGGGCACACGGTAGGCACTTATTAGTAAGGGGCCTTTTACTCTTACTAGGGCCCTGGGGAGAGGCAGAGAGAGCATTAGGAAGAACGCGAACTTTTCCTCCCATGACAGGGATTAATTTTCTCATTCACTGCTCCCCAAACCTCAGAGAGGAATTAGGAACTGAAGAGGCAGACAACAGAGAAAGTTCTTTCTTCCTTCTTTCTTTTAAATTTCCTTAACAGGGTAGCAAACGCTTCCACCTCAGCCGAAATAGCTCAGTTGGGAGAGCGTTAGACTGAAGATCTAAAGGTCCCTGGTTCGATCCCGGGTTTCGGCAGCGTTTTTGCCGACCCACGACGGCACCGGGGTGAGTTCATTTCCGTAGAGCCCCGCCTAGTGTCCCCGGACGCGCATGCGCAGTGCCCGCCCAGGTCTCAGTGCGCGGGCCAACCCTCGCGCGTGCGCAGCGGACGTGTGTCTGTTGAGGGGAGGCGGGTCTCTTACGCGCGTGCTCACCATCGCGCTTGCGCGGGGCCTTGCGGGTCTCCGCGCGCGCGGGCGCTTGCTCCGTGGAGGTTACGTTGTTTCAATCCGTACAGGGCGGGTTCGGAGGCTTATTCTTGGTCGCGAAGGCCTGCGCTGTGGAATGCCCGGCCATGTAGTCGCACTGCCGCACACCAGGCTCCCTAGTGTTTGTTCGCAGTTCCCAGTGTGGTCAACTCGTCAGGCTCGCAAGGTTTTCTCATGGGCGGCAGACATGCAGACAGCCTTTAAAAACATTTGTCTGCAAAGCCAAACCCAAAAGCCAGGGCCCCGCGTTGGCGCGTCAGAAATCTGGTGGAGGATGGTTCCCAGCCGGAAATGTGACTCATGAGCACGTGTCTCTATTTGAAAGAGTCCTTGGAACCTCAGCTTTCTCACCGCGCCTTTAATAAACGGGGAGCCAAGGAATGCTCCTGGTCAAGCGAAGCGCAATTACTGTCAGAGGCATTGCTGTTGGGAATGACGATGGGGGTGCAGTGAGTCTGTTGGCATTTTGTATATAAAACTAATAAACGTACGTTTCAAGTAAAAGAAAAAACATCTGAAGGCGCAGTAACATTTCAAAGTTGGAAGAGAAAAGCCTGAGAGTTGAAGGCTCGTTATTGGGCACTGTGCGCATGCGCGAAGTCTGACGTCGATGTGGAGGCTGTTGTCCCTGGCGGGCAGGGTGGTGACCCTCTAGCCCAGCGCGGAAGGGAACCCCGCTGTGCTTTGCATAACCTCTTACCTGGGGTCTAAGAGTGGTGTTAACAGTCTCAACTTTATTTTTGGAGTTTAAAATAACCCGCGCCCGAACAGGGACTTGAACCCTGGACCCTCAGATTAAAAGTCTGATGCTCTACCGACTGAGCTATCCGGGCTCACAGTGGGACCCTTTTCCTAACCCTATCTGCAGTGAAAAAGGCCACGTGGCTGCACTTTTTTAAAAAATTGGATTAATATTCTGAGACCCTTTACTGATTTCCTGAGGGTGAAACTACAGAATCAAAATCCAGTGGGTTTTGAGTTTAATGGGATCCTTTTCTCTCCCATCAGAAACAGACTATAAAGAAAAATCTGCCTGCCTCACCTGTTCCGTCCCTTCCCTTCACCCTCTCCCCGGCCAACTAAGTGCTAGCATAGGATAAAGGGAACGTCCCCCAAAGAACTCTCCAGATTTAGGAACTCTGGGCCTGCTTCTGGTGAATCAGCGGGATTTTTAATTCCAGTGTTGGTCTTTGAAGTGCCCCGGAGTGTCATGTGGGTGGCGCATCATGAATAATCGATTAGGTGTCCAATAATGTATTCGCCAGACGTTCACCGAGTGCTTGCTGCTCTCCAGCACCTAAGCAAACTTAGGCTGCAAAGACCCAGCCCTGGTCCTCAGTTCAGCAGGAAGATACACTAAACAGACGCAATCAAGCGCTTTGATGGCGGGAAACTGGCTTTCGCAGGCGCCCTGCCGACACCAGAAGGGCCGCCAAGCCTTGAGGGACAGGGAAGCCTAAACTGAGCTTGTAAATGGTAACTGGGAAGTCCTGGAAAGAGATTAAGAGCAGAGGGATCAGCAGACAGGAAGTTCCCAGGGGATCTGACCATTTTCCCAGAGCTTTAGCTGAAAGGTTTTGGCCAGGTGGGATTTTATATTTTGAGGAAGTCCTGTTACCCTGGCAGCTGTGTCTCAGACTCAACTAATATTTTCATTCATCCTGCTGCCTCGTTGCCACATCCTTTCTTGAGGTATTGGACAAGATCCCTTGAAAGGAAGGGAATCCTACCATGTAGAGCCTCACAGCCATTTTGGTCTGGCTTGGAGTTTGGAGCCCCTCCCCTAGGTGGGGGAACATTGAGGTTTGCATTGTTTCATGAGATGTATATGATCCGGAATGTACCAGGAATGAAATGTATCAGGAAGCAGGAGCAATGTTTAACAGGTAACCTGTTATGGAAAGATATCCATGTTATGTTAAGCAAAAACACAAGGTGCTACACAATGTGTATGGGATAGTATTTGTGGGGAAAAAATAAAGGATCTGTATAGGAATATATATTCTTTATACACTTTGTATATTTGGGGTTTGCCTATACATAAGAGATGTTTAAGGATAGAAAACAATTCAATAAAAATGGCTACATTTTGTAAGAGGAGGCTCTCACCACTTCCTTTAGGTACATCTGTGTTATTGGAGTAAAAAAATGCATTCTTTTCATAATAAAATAAATGAAAAAATGTAATTTGTTAAGTTATTCTTTCCTTCTGGGATCACACAGGGAGCCTGGCAGATCCAGGCATCCCTGATCCCGTGTTTTCTACAGATCCCAGCACAGAAAAGTTAAAAGCACAAAAATTTTTTCCCAGTATAGGGGTGGGGGGTGTAATGAGGGGGTTCCCTCCATGTCTCAAGATTTGAGAGGGGAATCGCTCTATTGAAAAATCACAAATGAATAAGGTAGTGTTCACAAATGAACACTAAGAATCAGATGACAAGTCTAGATTCCACCAAGAAAACTAAAAGCAGGCCCCACCCCCTGGAGAGGAGCTGCCCGATGCTGGCAAGTCAGTCCCGGGGGACTTAGTGAGCCTCTGGCCTATCCTCAGCCTCTTACGACAGGGCTCTGTTCACAGAGCCGGCTCAGTACAGCGCTGAGTGTGGGCCAGCGGGAAGCTCTGCTTCCTGAGACAAGACTAGATGGACAGGTACCAACACTGAGAACCAAAGTCTCAAACTGTGTATCACCGAGTGTTAACAGCAGAGAACTGGCCTACTCACCATAGAGAGGGTTCACTGGAGCTGGAGCTGTATTTCATTTAACAGCCACAGTGCTTTTTTCTACTCCCTTCCATCCTCCTCAACCCCAAGTCTTGAAATGCCATCCTTTCCCCAGTTTCCAAGTTTCTTTGGTTTGGGAAGTTCTTTCTGATCTTTAAAGACAGAGATGAGGACTTGCCTGGAGATCCTCAATCCTCTCCAGATCAGCTGACGCGCTGGGGGCCTCTGAGGCTGTCACTACTGATGTACTCACCACAACCTATTGCCATCGCCTGTCTGATGGGTCTTTTCTCCTACAATGTTTCTGCTGGGAGGCAGACAGTCCCTGTGGGTCCCCAGTGCCTGGTTAGTGGTTGGCACAGATCAAGCTCTCAAAAATTTGTGGAATGAATGAGGGCCATGGGTCAGGAAAAGATCTGGAGAGCAGAACTGGTTCCTGGGAGTTTTTGTTTCATAGAGAGAGGGGAGAACATTCCTGTCAAGGTGAAAGATTTCCACAAATGGAATAATTTTGCCCTGATAAAGTTCTATGCCACTCTTTTGCGCCACCCCGTTTTATTTACTTTGTAGCACTTATTGCCATCTGAAATTCTGTTTACTTGCTCGTTTATAAACCATCTCTTCTGTCTGTCATTCTGTGATGTAAGTAGCTCTGGACAGGGACCTTGTTGGTAAGGACCTTGTCTTTTTTGTTACCCTTATTTTTTTACTTTTACTTTTTCAAAATTTTTTGGATTCCCATAACCCCGGCGCTTAGAACAGTATTTGGCATACCGCAGGATCTTAAGAAATAACTGTTGACTAATTTCAAAGGGTGAACGGTTTTACTCCCCCACCCCCACCCCAACGTAGCAGTTTTACAAAGACTCTTTCTTTCAGTTTTCCAAATCGTCAATTCTGAATTCGTTGCTACACTTTTCATGTCTGGCAAAAATACTAACATTCAGACTAATATGTAATTGCCATGTAATCATTCAGGCCGTCTTGGTTACTTTGGTCCATCATTTTCTCTCAGCCTAATAAGATTGAAAACGCACAGCGGGCCCTATTTACCATCACGAAAGCCGTTTTTCACCATCTTGAAAGCCCTGGGGTACAGTACATAAGTTCCCTTTTAGAAAAGCAGAGCTTTTACCAGAAGTGGGGTTCGAACCCACGAGGATATAAATCCATTGGATCTTAAGTCCAACGCCTTAACCACTCGGCCATTCTGGTGTGCTGCGGGCGCACGCTGACTTTTAGCCCATTTAGCAATATGGAGTTACTGAAGTTTCAAAACAATTAAAAAGTTTGATTGTGAATGTAAAAGGACAATGTGGGGGCAAAAAAAAAATCTCCGAAACTTACCACGTCTTGCTAGTTTCTCCATCTCCAATCACCGGAAACTCTGGGACCCCCTGAAGGATACTGGGAAGACTCGGGTGACGGGTCTCCCAAACCCTTCACACGAAAGGACCCAACTGGGAGTTGGAATTAGTTTCCTTCCTTTTCACAGTGGGGCGAGTGAGGTGGGGAATTTTAAAGATGTTCAGATGGGTTTTTTCTTTACTTCGTTCCCAAAACAAAAGCGACTCTGGTGGGACTCGAACCCACAACCTTTGAATCCCTCCAACTGTCTAGAAGTCCAATGCGCTATCCATTGCGCCACAGAGCCAGGCACTCATACCCCCTCCGCGCTGCTTACATCAAGGCAGGCACGCCGTATGTCCCGGGACACTCGTCGTGGGTCCGGCCTTCTTTCTCGGAGAAGCAGCGGAGCCGGTGCAGCCGAGAAGCGTGGGTGGGAGCTGCTCTTAGCAGCCCAAGATCCTTCTGACAGTTCCTCTCCGCGAGCGGTCGCCGGGCCTCTACGCTCCGTCTCCTCCCACACTGGAGAGAGAAAGGTCTTTGTGTGCACTTATACCACCCCGAAGAACAGCCGCAGCGCGCGGTTCCATAGTGTAGCGGTTAGCACATCTGCTTTACGCGCAGAAGGTCCTGGGTTCGAGCCCCAGTGGAACCAATAGGGGTCCTTTTACCCTTTAGGAACATTTCAGGTTTTCCTTTGTCAGCCAGATCTTGAGTTTTTCCCCGGGGAGCGAGAGATGCTGCGATTCCGCCCGGGGTTTGGCGCAGAGCCAGACCGCGCGGGATCCCAGCCGACGGACGCCTGCGCAGATCGGCCGCCGAGGCTGCCCCGGTTTGGCTTCTTTCGGGAAGTGCAGGCGGCCGGACCAGGCTCCAGGCACGGCGCGCCTCCGCGCCTGCGCCTTCCCGACCGCCACCGCAGTCCAGCCTCCCGGTGCCTGGGCCGGGCCCTGGGCGCACCTGCTCCTCCGCCATCTTTAAAAATTGCTGCCACCACTCAGTAGGAGAATAAACGGGGGGGGCCACCTCCTTCCCTTGTTGATTAACTCCAACTTCGCTGACCTCAGTCTATATTGAAATTAAGAATCTTTTTGAAAACTTATATGCACATGTTAAAGAAGTCAAAGAACTCCACATGCCCTACAGTGATGCGCCCGTCTGACAAAGCTGGTCTCCTTGACCACACTCTAGTCCGGCTCTTCTGAGCCCTCCTGTCAACAAGGCCTGTCAACAAGGCCTATGAGGACTTGAACAGACAACCGCGCTGAGTTTCTAGCAGCATCCCTCAGGTGATCCTAGGTCCACTTACAGTGCTGCCTGAGAAGACTGGCCAGTTTACAGTTGGTTCCAGCCAACACCTGACCCAGGGCTCCTGTCTCTCAGCCTCTGTGGAAAGGTAGCCTAACTTCCATTAGAGTTAAGAACCAGTTAGCAAACCCACATGGGGTTTCCAGGGACCAGCTCCACCCGTTTCCAGATTTTTGTAATTTTCACTTTCCTGGGTCTACTGAGCTGCGATCAATCCCCTCCCTGTCCCCTCGTTGTACAAATCGAAGTGTCCACAGCTGGACACTTTTCCCTCTTGCCGTAGTATATTACTGATTAGAATCTGTGCTCTCCCCTTCAACTCGTGTCCAGCTTTCTCTTGGAAGCCTCTCATCTTTCATCTGCTGGGGATTTCTTTTGTGACCCTTCAGAGATATTCTTTGCATTCATCAGTAGACACGTGCATTTCCTTTATTAGCCACTTAGGATTTTTGTACAAAAGCTAGCATATGGTCGGTACTGCCCCCTCACCCCAACAATATTCTGGAAATCTTTCTATGTCATTGTTACATCTGCTAGTTCTTTGGCTTCCAGTGTTTGGATGTACCACAATTGTTCGGTCTGCAGTATTTGATGAACAGTTAACTCGTGCTCCATCTTACAGACAATTCTGTGGTGGATTTCCTTGGTGACAGGTTTTGGAGTGGATCAATGTAAGACTAATAATAGCAAAAGCTTGACCAGGCATTTCCTGTGTGGCTAGGCAGGAGAGTCAGTTGACTCAGTTGATACTCAACAATGATTGTATTATTATCTAACCCATTTGGGATGCGAAGAAGCAGCATTGAGAGGGTAAGTAATTGTCCAGGGTCACACTGGCCCAGGACCGAATAGGGTACCAGCCTAGGCCGGCAGAGTATTGCCTTTTTGACTTAGAAAAGGAATTGCTGGGCACATATATGTTATATTTTTAAATGCCTTCACCTCCAAAGAGCTTGGATAAGATTATATTCCCACCGGTGTGAGAGTGCTTGCTTCATCTCAGTCTCTCTCAGATAAAAAGTATTAACAGGCTTTTGGGTCTCTGTGTCTTTTGAAAGGGGAACATGTATGAATTTACCTGTCTTTTACCAGAGTAAGGTTGAATATTTTTTCACATGCTTAAAAACATTCTCTCCCTCCCTGTTTCTGCCTGTCTCTAGCTTCAAGTTCCTTAACATCCTTTCCTTAGAACTTTCCAGGAGCTCTGCTGACGTAGGCTTTGCCTCCGGTACTCCTTGTGCTCATCAAAGCACTTTCCTTCTGCTTTTGTGTGTCACATATGCTGGGCTCCTTCCCTTCTCACAAAGGGTTTAGCTTTTGGTGGGGTGGCACAGATTATAGAAGCTAGAACTGTAGACTCCAGAGCCAAACTGTGGCTTTAATTCCTGGTGCTGTCACTCTTGGTTGTGTGACCGTGGCACAGTATGTAACTTGTCTGTGCTGTGTGACACTGGCTTAGTTGCCTAACTGCTCTGTGCCATCGTTTCCTCCTCTGTAAACTGCAGATAAAGCTCAGGTTAGATTCTCAAGAGGATTTAGTAAATTACTGTATTTGAAGCATTTCATTTATTTATTCATTTATTTATTTGAGAGAGAGAGAGAGAGAGAGAGAGAGAGAGAGAGAGAGAGAGAGAGAATCCCAAGCAGGCTCCACACTCAGCAAAGAGCCCAGCTCAGGGCTTGATCCCACAACCCTGAGATCATGATCTGAGCTGAAATCAAGAGTAAGTGTTTTAACCAGATGAGCCCCAGGTGTCCCTGTATGTAAAGTATTTCAGATGAAATGCATGGGGAAAACACTTAGCAAATGTCATCTTTGATCATCATTATTATTACTGATTTGGCAGATAAGTCTGGCAAGTTTAGGTAGAACACTATGGCCTTCCCACAGGGACATTTTAATTTATTTAGTTTTAATGTTTATCTATTTTGAGAGAGACAGAGTGCAAGCAGGGGAGGGACAGAGAGGGAGACACAGAATCCGAAGCAAGCTCCAGGCTCTGAGCTGACAGCAGAGAGCCCAACGTGGGGCTCGAACCCACGAACTGCAAGATCATAACTTGAACTGAAGTTGGAAGTTTAACCGACTGAGTCCCCCAAGAGTCCCCCATAGGGACATTTTTAGAAAATGCTAAGTGGTCAGAGCATCAATTCTGCATTTCTTGGCCTCTCTTCTTGCCTTGTAGGGGCTCAGTCTTCTCCCTCTGTCTTTTCATATCATCTGCCCTCTATCTGCTTCCCCTTGGGGCATCAGTTATACCGGATTAGGGCCCACCCTAATGGCCTCGCCACGGTGTGATTATCTCTATAAAAACCCTGTCTCCAAATAAGTTCATGTTCTGACTTTCAGTGTCCTGAGATTGTTCAGCTCCCGGTGCTGGACGAAGGCACAAAAGCCCTCCCCAACCGAGCCCGCCAGACTTCTCGTTTTACCAGAAATCTTACTTGTAGGTATTGACCCAAGAGTCAAGAGGGCACACATTTACATAAAGGTGGGTGTGCAAATGTTTATAGCAATTTTCGTCATAATCCCCAAACTGGAACAAGACCAAATGACCTTGACTGGTGAATTGGTAAAAATGGTGGGACAGCCATGCCACTGAAAAGCACTTAGCAAGAAAATGGAATGAACTTCTGATGCACGCAACAGCAGGGATATATTTCAAAAGTGTTATGCTAAGTGAAATAAGCCACACGGCGTCCGATTCTTGATTTCAGCTCAGGTCATGGGCTCACAGTTTGTGAGACTGAGCGAGTTGGGCTCCGCACTGATAGCACGGAAACTACTTGGGATTCTCTCTCTCCTCTCGGCCCTTCTCCTGATCTCTCTCTCTCTCTGTCTCTCTCTCTCTCTAAATAAATAAACTTTATGGTTTTTTTTAAATTTAATTTTGAGAGACAGAGCGAGCAGGGGAGGGTCAGAGAGAGAGAGAGGGAGACACAGAATCAGAAGACAGGTTCCAGCTTCTGAGCTGTCAGCACAGAGCCTGATGCAGGGCTCGAACCCACCAACCTTGAGAACATGATCTGAGCTAAAGCCAGATGCTTATCTGACTGAGCCACCCAGGCACCCCAGAATTTAATAAACCATATAGGAAAGACTACATTATATAGGATTGTGTGTTTAGGACTTTCTGGAAAAGGGAAAACTATAGGCACCAAAGAAACCAGAGATGGCGTTCTGGAAGCCTGAGCAGGATTTGACATGGCGTCCCACGATCTCACGTGGTGAGGACATCCTGCCCATGGAGGAGGAGGGCAGTGTGAGTCCAAGGTGGCACCAGGGAGCTTTCTGAGGTGATAAATACCCGATATCTTGGTTTTAATGGTTGTTACATGACTTTGTATCTTAGTCAAATCTCATAGAACTTAAAGTGTGAATTTTACCATATGTAAATTTTACCTCAAGAAACAAAAAAAAAGTTGGGTTTGTAGTACAACGCAGGCCCTCAATAATGAAAACAGAATAAAGAAACAAATGAATAAAGTATTTGGTGGAGGAATGATGGAATGAAGTGGAAGCTGGATTTCAGATGAGAACGGATAATAGTTTTACATGAACATAACTTTGTGGGTAATTTCTTGTGGCCTTTATTTCTCAGGGGGTAGTTGGGCAGTGGAAACTGGTGAGAGAGCAGGCTAGGTCACAGGTGTGGCAAACCTTGAGCTAGAAGAGGTCTCTCCGCGATTGTGTTTAAACACACAGAAAAGAAAAACTATTTCTTTTGTAATTTTTAAGAATCAAAAACGACTTGGGGCACCTGGGTGGCTCAGGTGGTTAAGTGTCTGACTCTTGGTTTCAGTTCAGGTCATGATCTCACGGTTCATGAGATCGAGGCCTGTGTTGGGCTTTGTGTTGACAACACGGAGCCTGCTTAGGATTCTCTTTCTCTCCCTTTCTCTGCCCTTACCTTGCTCTCTCTCTCAATAAAACTTAAAAAAGTAAAAACCAATTATTAAAAAAAAAAGAAAAAAAGTCTTGGTGGGGGATAACTAAAAGAAATGGGTTCAAGGCATCGGAAACTGCATAATTTTTAAACTATTCACGAGAAATGAGAAGTGAAAGACAAAGTAAGTCAGAATTATAGGACAACTTAGCGGCTGCCCAGTGTAGCTTGAGACAGAGCAGAGTGTGGAGTTCCTGCCTCATCGTGAGAGTTAGAGGTCAGCAGGTGGCACTGGTGAGGTAGAAAAGGAAAGATCAGACACACAAAAAAGGAGGAGGGGGAGTAAAGGGAGAAACAGTGGGAATATATAGTGAAGGAGAAGAACATGGAGGGGAAGGAAGACAGGAGGAGGAGAAAGAAGACAAAAAGAAGGAGAAGGAGAAAGGAGATGCCTCTGTGAGGGGATGGGTCTGGGGTCCTTTGCAATTACTTCCAGTGTCACTCATTGGTGCCAGTGTTTTTTAAAGTTTATTTATTTATTTTGAGATAGAGAACACACACAAGTTGGGGAGGGGCAGAGAGAGAAAGAGAGAGAGAGAGAGAGAGAGAGAGAGAGAGAGAGAGAGAGAGAGAGAGAGAGAGAGAATCTCAGGCAGGCTCCTCACTCCAAGGTGGGGCTTGAACTCAGGAACCACAAGATCATGACCTGAGCCAAAGTCAGACGCTTAATCAACTAAGCCACACAGGTGCTCCCATTGGTACCAGTTTTTAACCAACTTGCTTCTGAGCTTTTTTGGTCTTCAGGGATGACCTCTCTTTTGAGAAGTTATGTATTAAAAAGTATGAAAACAATAACTGCTTTAACGTGGTTGTGGTTTGGGATGGGGCGCTTGGGGGGCTCAGTCGGTTTAGCGGCCAACTCTTGATTTAGGCTCAGGTCATGGTCCTGAGGTTCATGGGATGGAGCCCCAGGCCAGGCTCTGCACTGACAGTGCGGAGCCTGCTTGGGATTCTTTCTCTCTCCTTCTCTCTCTGCCCTTCCCCCACTCGTGCTCTTTCTCTCTTTAAATAAATAAATAAATAAATAAGTAAAGTGGTTTGGTGCAAATTTTCATTTCTTTAGCAAAGGCGCGTGGTACCTTTAACTTCAGCTCTTTCTCAAAGGCACGTGGTTTTATGATGTGATTTTTCAGCGCTCTGAGGTCGTTCAACACATTGTGCTAGATAAAGACTGGAAAACCCTTGGTCCTTTGGGAGCCCTCCGTCCCCTAGTCCCCTATTTCAGCCTGCTGGAACCTCCTGATTTATTCAGACAGGCCCACTGACCTTCAGGATTCAGTGGCTCCTTTTAGTGGCTGTCACCTGTCCCCTGAGTGCTGACGCTGCACAGGGGTAGTGAAGGGAGCAGAGCAGAGCGCCAGGCACGCTGTTCCATCATAATGGGTCTGAGGGTTTGGCGACTGGACCCGATGGTTTGGGGGCTTCATGAAGGGCAGGAAGAGAGAATGCACCTGCCCAGTGGCTTTCAAACTCTTCACCGAAGCATGTGCTAAGAACCACCTTTTATTTACATCAAGACCACTCTATCCAAGTACGTATCTGAAATAAAGGTTTCAGAAAACAGAGCTTTTTTTCTTTATTATTTGAAGAATTCTGTGCCTTTTTATTTTACTCTAGACTATTCAATTTCATTTTAAAAAAGTGCATGTGCAGACCTACTGACAATATTGCGCCCCTTAGAGTTTCTGCAGTTTGAAAAACACAGACCTGGGGGGCCACTGGGGGGCTCAGTCGGTTAGGCGCCTGACTCTTGGTTTCAGCTCAGGTCATGATCTCACGGTTCGTGGGATCAAACCCCACATTGGGCGCTGCGCTGACAGTAGGGAGCCTGCTTGGGATTTTCTCTCTCCCTCTTTCTCTGCCTTTATCCTGCTCACACACACACTCTCTCAAAGTAAATAAATAAATAAATAAAGAAGACAATTAAAGACAAAGAAAAGAAAAACAGTGACCTGGAGCGGTGTTGTCAAAGCGCGCTGAAACACAGGCCCCTCACACCAGGACCACCGGGAAGTGGACGTGGATTCCTGGGACCCATGAGGGCTACTGAACCTCTTGAAGGTGGTGTCTGGGACTTTGTGTTTTAAGTAAATGGCCAGGTGATTCTGTGCCCACTGGGTTCCCAAACCACTGGCCCAGGAGCACATCACCGCCCTAGCAGAAGCTTCCAGCTGTGATCTGTGGCGCCCTGAGGATTAGGGCGACTGCACCTCAGGGAAGTGCTCTGTATGAGTTCCCGTGCAAAGTCGTTTTGCTTCTCAAAGAAAGACCTGAAACTTGGGGGAAAGAAGATGCATGTGATACAGGTTTTGAGGCTTCTTCTCTGGAAATAAAAAACCTCAGTTAAGTTCTGTCTGCCAAAGGGAGAATCGTGGAAGGGGAATGGCTCCCTTTAGTGGTAAGGAAATGATACACAACATTTTGCTTCGTAGACACTGGTCCTAATTCACCAGAAGCTTCTTTAGAAATACAGCGTCCCATCGTGGGAGATATTAAACAATTTAGCAAAAACTTAAATATCTTGGATTAGAGGGGTGCCTGGGTGGCTCAGCTGGTTGAGCCTCGGACTGGAATTCGGCTTAGGTCATGATCCCAGCATCAAGGGATCGAGCCCCGCATCCAGCTCCAAGCTGAGCATGGAGCCTGCTTAAGATTCTCTGTCTCTCTCTCTCTCTACCTCCCAGCCCCTCTCCCCCATTCGCATATGCTCTCTCTGTTAAAAAAAATCGGATATTAGAACCATATGTTAAAGGATTGCTGTCCAACAGGACATTCTCATCATCTTAAAGAAGAAGAAACATATTTTCTTGGGAAATGGATTAAAACTTTCTTTTTAATGTTTTTTATTTAATTTTGAGAGACAGAGAGAGACAGCATGAGCAGGGGAGGGTCAGCAAGAGAGGGAGACACAGAATCTGGAGACAGGTTCCAGGCTCTGGGCTAGCTGTCAGCACAGAACCAGATGTGGGGCTTGAACCCACAAACTGTGAGATCACAACCTGAGCTAAAACCAGATGCTTAACCAACTGAACCACCAAGGCACCCCTAGGAAATAGGTTTTAATTTATACTACTTGTCTCTAAAGTGCCATTTTTGAGACAGAGCAAGAGAAGGGGAGGGGCAGGAAGGGAGGAAGACACGGAATCTGAAGCAGGCTCCAGGCTCTGAGCTGCCAGCACAGATCTCAATGTGGAGCTCGAACCCATGAACCATGGTTATGCCCTGAGCTGAAGTTGGATGCTTAACCGACTGAGCCCTTAAAGTACCAGTCTTTTGTGAACACCCTAATCAATGAATTGTCTCTTAAAAGTGAGTGTGTGTGTGTTTTAAAATTAACATGCTATATATATTTTTTTCCTGTACTAAGCAGTCTATATGTAACCACACATGTGTATATAAAAAATACATACACATTTTTTTGGTCTTGTGGATCTTCAATTCATCACGTGCCTCTTAAAGACTAAATGCCAAAGGAGTGTATAAGGAAGGGAAGTTTAAGTTTTAAGAAAAGCATGATTTTTATGTAAACAAAATGATTTATAAAGGGGGGGGGTGTAGGGGGATGAACAAAGTAGGTGAAGGGGATTAAGAGGTACAAACTCCCAGTTATAGAATAAATAATCACAGAGACGAAAAGTGTAGGATAGGGAATATAGTCAGTAATATTGTCATTACTTTGTGTGGTGACGGATGGTGAGTACGCTCACTGTGTTGAGCACTGCTTCATGTCCAGAGTCGTGCACCCGAACCCAACAGAACATTGTATGTCAACCATACTTGAACCGCACAATCATGACTTGGGCTGAAATCCAGTCCGACGCTTAACTGCCTGAGCCACCCAAGTGCCCCCCAAAATAATAACAATAATTTTAAAGTAATTTACGAGGAAGAGAATATGTGCTACTGTTGAGAAGAGAACATACTGGTTAGGGCGGAATGTGTTCTGTATTCCGGCTCAAAAAGAAGTTCGAATTGTTCTTGTTTTTGTCACGTGGATGGTTAGATAGAGAAGTCAAGGCTGAGGTCAAAAGTGAGGTGAATGATTTTAATTCTAGGCAGGAAGTAACAACCACCCCAAAGAAGTAAGTGGAGACTTTTGAAAGGGTCTTCCAGCCTTGGCAAAACACCCATGAGTCTAGGATCTGGCACACTGTCTCTGTGTCTGTCTCTCTGTGTCTGTCTGTCTGTCTGTCTGTCTGTCTCTCTCTCTCTCTCTTTCTGTGCTTGAGGCTTTGTGTCCATGGTTGTTGGGGTTTGTGGCTTTTCTGGCTGGAAAAAAATTGCTGTTTTTGCACTGCTTCCTGGGGCTCCTCATGAACTGAAGGATGTAACCCAGGGCCAGGGCCGATGACCGTGGCTCAAAGGGAAAGGAGCAGTCCTGGCAGCCTCCTCGGGGCGGTCCGGGGTCCTTTCACGTGGCTGCAGGGACCCACCGCCCGGTCCCCGGCAAGGCAGGCTCTTCTCACCGGTCACTGGGGGTCTCTCCAGCAGCTGCTTGCCAGTGTGGGAGCCCCCTCCCCCCGACCCGCGGCACCTGCTGTGCGCTCCCGCCCCTCTACTCAGCTGACCGGAAGCGCACAAGTGCAGGGGTGGGGCTGCGCTGAGCTCCCAGAAGGGTCCCCGACCCGACCCGCAGACCCCAGCCCCCCATCTTGCCGGGCCGGGCTTCCGTTCTTGCTGACCTCGGGGCGCGTGGGGGGTTGTGTAGAGGCGCCGGCTCTGTGTCCCGGGCTTCCTAGGGGATCGCCTTTGCAAGGCTCAGCTAAGACCCGTCACGGCTTTCCTGCACATAGACTAGTCATTTTGTCTCCAAAACCTGCGGCTTTTGTATTTTTTTAATTACACTGTTATCCTCGATTATTGTCTTTTTTATTGAGTTGTTGGAGAAGCAGGAGATAGTCATGCCTCATTCTATTATTGTAAAAATGTAACAATAAATTTCCTCAAAAACAAGTGTGAATTTTGTTAATAGCGTCTGCCTTGCTTTGCTGTGCTGAGGTGCTCCGTCCTTCCGCACGCGCATCTCTTGGGCTACCTTCGACAGCCTGGACTTGGACTCATCCCCCCCCGATGCCCACCCACTGCAGCTTTCCTATTCTACATCGCCTCCACTCTCGGAGGACACTGGTGCCTTTGACTAATCCAACAAGCCATCTGAAATGAATCCCCAGAGATGTACCCCTGAAAATAGACTCGGAGATGTTCCCTCCCCACCATCAAGACGAGCAGATTGCCACCGCCATCCGGAGCTGTGTCTAACTTCTGAAGTGATGGCATTCTCCCGAGCTGGTCTCCCACGCACTGTGTCTATTTTATGAAATATTCCAAGAGCAGGGATTTCACGCCAGCACCAAGGAAGGAACACTAGGCAGTGATAGAGATGTTTGGGATGGCTATATTTTGGCAGGCTCCCCTTGCTTGTGTTTTTCTTGGAATCGAGATATGCAAATGGCTCTTTACTTCCCTTATCTCATGCGTCCATCAGAGATGGCATGGGAGATGAGACTGGCATCTAAGTGCAATCCAAATTTTAGTTGACAACCGATTTCATCTACTTGCCTGACAAACTTAATAGGTTTCCAGGAGACCAACTCAAATATAATATTGTTTTCTATTCTCTTAAAAAGGAGGCCTGGGTAATGAAAAATGAGTTTCTTCTTCTTTTTTTTTTAATGCTTATTTATTTTTGGGAGAGAAAGGGAGGGACAGAGAGAGAGAGAAAGAACCCAAAGCAGGGTCCAGGCTCTGAGCTGTCAGCACAGGGTCTGACACAGGATTTGAACCCACAAACTGTGAGATCATGACCTGGGCCGAAACTGGACACTTAACTGACTGAGCCATGGAAGTACCCCCAAATTGAGTTTATTCTTAAAAAAATTTTTTTTAATGTTTATTTATTTTCTGAGAGAAAGAGCACTCGTGGGGGAACGGGCAGAGAGAGAGGGAAACACAGAATTCAAAGCAGGTTCCCGGTTCCAAGCTGTCAGCATAGAGCCTGACACGGGGCTCGAACTCATGAACTGTGAGATCATGACCTGAACCGAAGTTGGATGTTTAATGGACTGAATCACCCAAGCGCCCCTGAGTTTACTCTTAAACCTTTGTTTCTTGTGGACTTGAGTCAGGCACATTCTAGCAATGCACACAGGATAGGATTCCTTTCTCTGGAGGGTTGGCTGGGAATGAATGGCTGGAAAATGATGTTGAAACTCTTAAAGGGACCTGAAACCCTCATGTATCTACTCCTTGGTCAGATGAAGACAAGCAAACACCTTTCATAATACTACAGCAGAGGAGAGATTTCTGTGGATGGACTTGTTTCAGACCCTATCAAATTCCTTATGAGGAAGCAGGAGTAAGAAAACATGCACTTAGCTGAGGGTCAGAGAGCTCAGATCTAGCGTTGCCTCCACCATTAGTTAGGTAGGAAACCTTTGATTAAAACACGAAACTTACCTCAGCTTCTGCAAAAGAAACCCAGAGGCTTCCATAGAAAGATGCAACCTGGATCCTCCAAGGTTGGCAGTGGAAAATGATTTCCATAAAGGGAGGGGTGGCTGGGCTTCCTAGCCTTGACTCCTGGTCCTTGGAGATTATTTTTACTAATTACTGGTTGGGCTACAACAGCCACAACTCAACAACTGAGAAGTAACTTTCTCTCAGACTTCGTTTCCTCACTTAAAAATGAGGTGTTTGGGTGATGTAAGCTTTGGAGTCTCTTTAAGAGAGGCCAATTTATGAATCAAAGACTCTAAGTTGTCAACAATCTCACCAAGAGAAAATGTTTCAGAGAAGGCCATTTCAGGCCATTCTTATTAGAGGACACTGCTATAGAACACAGGGGAAATTTCGGCCTCAAGATGGTCTTATTGATTGGGGTCTTATACTGTGTTGTGAAAGAATAATATTCAGTTCCGACCTTCCATCTGAACTTTGTAGTCATCTATTCTTTTTCTGAAGGTCCAAGTCTTTTCCTCAGTCTCTTCATCGCTGACTTCATCTCTTGGTTCCTGAGGGTGTAAATCATCGGGTTCAGGACTGGGATGATGACTGTGAAGGTGATGGAGACAGCTCTGTCCATGGGGAGGGCGGTGAAGGGCCGGGCATAGACGTAGATGCAGGGCACAAAATGCAGGGTCACCACAGTGATGTGGGAGGTGCAGGTGGAGATGGCTTTCCTCCTGCCCTCCCCGGCATGAGACCTCAGCATTGTCAAGATGACTGTGTAGGACACAAGGAGGAAGACAAACCATAGTGTAGAGATTAAGCCATTGTTGGAAATCATTAAGACCTCAAGAGCAAAGGTGTTGGTGCAGGCGAGTTTGAGGACCTGGGGGACGTCGCAGTAGAAGCCATCAACGACATTGGGTCCACAGAAGGGCAGAGGCAGCAACAGGGAAATCTGCACTATGGAGTGGACAAAGCCCCCCACCCAGGAGGCCACGATGAGGGCAGTGCATCGCCCCCTGCTCATGATGGTCACGTAGTGCAGGGGCTTGGAGATGGCCATGTAGCGGTCGAAGGCCATCACAGAGAGAGAAAAGATGTCTGCCCCGCCGAGGAGGTGGAAGAAGAACATCTGAGTGATGCAGCCATTGAAGGAGATGGTCTTCGTGCTTGACAGGAGGTCTACGAGGACCTTGGGAGCAGTGATGGAGGAGAAGCAGATGTCCAAGACGGAGAGGTTGCGGAGCAGGAAGTACATGGGTGTGTGAAGGCGGGACTCACAGGTCACAGTGACCATGATGAGGAGGTTTCCCAGCAGAGTTGATGTATACACCGAAAACAACAAAAGAAATAAGACCAAGCTCAGCTCTCGGGACTGGGTCAGTCCTTGAAAAATAAATTCTTTCACCCTGGTGTAATTTCCCTGCTCCATTGTGTTCTGTTTCTTCCTCAACTACTAGGGAGAAAATGGAAAATACAAAGTGTATCATTAAAAACAAAAGGAATGTGAGTTGTAGGACTGGAGTGTCTCGGGGCTTATTTTTACTATTATTTTCCTTGTGGGCAGAGAGGCCTACAATTCAGGAAGTTATCCCCAGTAGATGGTGTGTTTTGAGTTCTTTCAGAGTAAATCAAAGAGTGAGTTTCCAATGGATGTAATTAATCAAAGCACCTAAATCAGCATGCTATTAAATTCTCATTAACAATTTTTACAGTTGCATAATTTTACATATTCTGTACCCCTCTTGAAAAGTCCCTAGATGGCCTGAGAAACGAAGAGACTTATTTTGGTTTTCAGTGAGGAATCATGTATCTCATTGATAGGAAGTGGGAAACACGCAGGGGTGGGGAGGGGAGTATAAAACACAGCCTGAGGCTGTACTGGAAGGTCCGGGGGTCTTCCTCCACCATCTTCCACAGTAGAGGATCTGCTTGGCATCGCCTGTGCGAAGTTTCACTGTACCGGATGGTCAGCACTAAGTTAAGGCAAGAAAAGCTGTTTCTGGTTTGCCTTCCCCCTAAGGATAAACAGGTTTGCAGCAGCTCAGTCAATCTGAGCACAGGCTGCTTTTGTTTTCAGGTTTTCTCCTTTTTGGTGGCTAGGTCTCCTTGGTCCATGGAACTTGGCAAGTGCTAGCTGTGGTCCCTGCTCCTCATAACCCTCTTTGCCAAGATATCCTCACTGGGGTCACTGGACAAATGGCTGTCTTTTCTCTGGCTCCCTCCCTTCTTATCACATTTGGATGGCACTTCATCTAACCTCACTACATTTGGATGGCACTTCATCTAATCTCACTATTTGTTGAGGCTTCGGTTTTGTGCAAAAAAGCACAGATTAAAAAAAATTTTTTTAACATTTATTCATTTTTGAGAGACAGAGTATGAGTGGGGGAGGGGCAGAGAGAGAAGGAGACAGAATCCAAAGCAGGCTTCAGGCTCTGAGCCATCAGCACAGAGCCTGACGCAGGGCTCAATCCCACAGACTGCGGGATCACGGCCTATGTCCAAGTTGGATGCTTAACCGACTGAGCCACCCAGGTGCTCCAAGGCACAGATTTTAGAACCAGTAGACCTGGATTTGAATACAGACCGTCCTAACTGAGTAGGTGGCTCAGTTAATAGGTGATTCTGGGCTTCTGTGTATTATCAGTACAAGTGGGCAGAATCCTGCTTGTGTCACAGGTTGTGATGTTCGAATGGATTTGTATAATTCTTTAACCTGAGTTCCCACAGACTGCAGGGCCCCTCATGCAGCACCAATTAACATTTTGCAGGGCCCGTCTTCTCTGCAACATTAGTTGGGAGATGCTGTTACACTTTTCCTATAAAAGACAGTGTTTTGAGATAATTGCAATGATGATCAACTGTAGTATTTATTTTTTTTAATGTTTATTTTTGAGAGAGAGAGAGAGTGAGCAGGGGAGGGGCAGAGAGAGGGGGGACAGAGGATCCAAAGTGGGCTCTGCACTGACAGCAGCAAAGCCTAACGCAGGGCTCAAACTCATGAACCAGGAGAGCTGAAGTTGGATGTTCAACCAACTGAACCACACAGACACCCCTTAAATGTAGCACTGAAAAAGCAGATACAGGGGCGCCTGGGTGGCTCAGTCAGTTAAGCCTCTGACTTCGGCTCAGGTCAGATCTCACGTTCGTGGGTTCGAGCCCCGCATCAGGCTCTGTGCTTACCGCTCAGAGCCTGGAGCCTGCTTCTGGTTCTGTATCTCCTTCTCTCTCTGCCCCTCCCCCTCTCATGCTCTGTCTCTCTCTGTATCAAAAATAAATAAAACATTAAAAAAAATTAAAAAGAAAAGGAAAAGCAGATACATTCCACACAATGGAATATTATTCAGTTATAAAAAGAAATGTGTTATCGAGGCAGAAGAAAACAAGGGGGAACCTTAACTGTGTATTACTAAGGGAAGGAAGCTAATCTGAAAACATATACTGTATGATTCCAACTATATGCCATTCTGGAAAATGCAAAACGGTAGTAGGAAGGGTGATGGTTGCCAAGGACTGGGGTGTGCAGGTGGGGGGAATGAATAGGTGAGGCACACGGGATTTTCAGGGAGTTTTGTTTTTAATCATGGATACTTGACCTTGCCCATTGGTCAGATCCAGAGAACGCACAACACTAAGATGAACCCTAATGCAAACTGAGCACTTTAGTTTATAGATGCCTCAATACTGGCTCCTCCATTGTTA
Organism: Mungos mungo; assembly: GCA_004023785.1. Lineage (NCBI taxonomy): Eukaryota > Metazoa > Chordata > Mammalia > Carnivora > Herpestidae > Mungos > Mungos mungo. The sequence goes on from PISW01002696.1 coordinate 247,958, forward strand.
AGGAACGCAACACACACTCATGCAAGATGTTAATCATGGGGAAACTGGAGTGGGAGGGGGTGGGGGAGAGGGAGTGTGGGGGACTTTCTGTACATTCTGCTTAATTTTTCTGTAAACCTAAGCTGCTCTAAGAACTAAAATCTATTATTTTTTTTTAAAAAAGCAGATATACCAAAGGGTCAAACAAGTTAGAATATTTACATTTTGTAAAGAAACATTAAAACAAAAACCTTTTAGGGGTGCCTAGGTGGCTCAGTAAGTTAAACATCTGACTCTGGCTCAGGTCAAGCATGATCTTGTGGTTCATGAATTCGAGACCCGCACGGGGCTGTGTGCTGCCAGCACGGCGGCTGCTTGGGATTCTCTCCCTCTGCCCTCCCCTCCTCTCCTCTCTTTCTCAAAATAAGCCAATAAATTTTAATAAATAAATAAAAACTTTTATTACCAAGCACCACTTTCTATAAATCCTAATTCAATGCTTTCTCCCTGCTTCCCATCCTGTTGCAAAGAGAACATTTCCAGTAAGTCCTGCTTTGGGTGTTGACAGGCATCCGGCTTTGTGGTTTTGTCACCTGCTTACATTAAAATCTCCTCTGCAGCTCTCTCTTAAAGAAGCTCCATCCACCCCCAAAAGTTTCCCTGTGCTTGGAGAACTGCCAAGTTCTTGGCACAATGACTGGGTCCAAACTTCTGCACCAAGACAGCCCCCAAGTTTATCAGGGCGTTGGGCAGCAGAGGGTTATGTCCTTAGGAGGACACCAGCATCCCCGCCCTCTTCCCTGCCCCCCCTTCCCATTTAAAATACCTGCCCCAACAGAAGACATGAACAGACACTTCTCCAAAGAGGACATCCAGATGGCCTACAGGCACATGAAACGATGCTCAACATCACTCATCATCAGGGAAATACAAATCAAAACCACACTGAGATACCACCTCACGCCAGTCAGAGTGGCTAAAATGAACAAATCAAGAGACTATAGATGCTGGCGAGGGTGTGGAGAGATGGGCACCCTCCTACACTGTTGGT